>CAWUFW010012849.1:0-514979 GCA_963921515.1 Calotriton arnoldi | reverse complement strand
TACTCCGGTGCTCCCGTGGGTAGAGACTCTTCAAAGTCCTAGATCTCAAAGGGTTTTGTCCTAGTCCTTTTTAAGTGTCCCTTTCTCTAATTTCCCGATCCCGACTTTCTCCATAGAAGTCAACGGCGTATCGCGGTTGTGTATTTACACTGCACGCGTCTCCCGTGGGTCCCCTGTGTCACTACCTTGGGTGGTTCCTTGTGGTCCAAGCACTTCTAGAGGCTCTAGGCCTAGTGTCTAGTTCAGTCGTGGTTCGCATACCACTTTATTGGTATATGGTTTGGTACGCCCTAGGGCCCAAACGTGTATTTGTGCTATTACTGTGATTTAATAACTTCTAACTTATGTATTTCGAACTCTAGCCTCATAAAGAGACTAGAGGGGTGTGTTTAGCAATAAATACATATATTTTGAATATATACCTGGTGTGGTGCTCTTTCATTTGGTCACTCAAGAGATTATAGACTGGTAAAACAAGCTGCTTTACATTCCTTCAAGACTTAGCCTGAAGGCTGCTCTCCATAGCTACCACTAGGATAGCTTTCAATAAGGTTGTCTTTAACCTATCTCCAATAAGGGGTTGTTTGGACTGGTGCAAGGTACCCACTATAATTAGTGGACAGCATATGCCAGGCCAACTTCTCACAGAGGTCAGATCAGAGTCTACCAGGTGCTGATGCAACATCTGATTTTGACAGTTATTAAGAATCTGCTCCCTCATTATCAGATTGTACAATCCTGTGAAGTCACATACCTTACTGCCCAATAACCAACCTTCCAGAGCCTTGGCAGAACAATCAACAAAGTCCACCCAGTCTTGAGTCTGTGCTTTTGGGTATCCCTGAACTTTAACCTGTATTGTTCAGTGGTTAGGCCAAACCCATCAATTAGAACACTCTTCAAGACTTTGTAATTATCAGCATCCTCCTCTCTAACAGTGAGGAGCTTGTCTCTACCTTTGTATGCAAAGGAGAGCCACAAGATTGCTGCCCACTGCTCCTGAGGGACCCTCTGTACTTTACAGGCCCTCTCTAGAGCAGTTATCCATTTGTGGATATCATCCCCACTCTGGTAGGGAGGGACAATCTTGCTCAGGTTTCTATGGTCATAAGACCTTTCCCTATCTTTGGGGAAACTGCTGCCACCATGGGACTCTAGTCCCAACTTTTGTCTCTCTCTATAGAGATCTAGGGACTCCCTGTCTATAGCCAATTGCTGTTTCCTGAGTTCAAGCTGAGTTTGCTCATATTGAATCAGTCTCTTTCTCCTCTCATGAGAGGATTCCCTCCTATGAGAGGAGACAGAGGGCCCTATTGAGGTGTCAGAGTGGTTAGACTCCTGAGAAGGAGACCTAGACCTTCTGGGCACACTCAGAACTCTTCCTGGGGGACAAAGGGAGGTCAGTCTGATCCTCTCCCTCCTCCTCCTCCACAGGAGGAATTGGATTTTCCAGGACAAGGTCATTTTCACCTTCCTGGCCAGTTTCAGAGGGGGGCTGGGTTTCTTCACCCCTGGCCCCTTCCTCATCTTCTGCCCCACCCTCTTTGCCTACCCCTTCAGACCCTAGGGGCCTGCTGAGATCATCAGCTAGTAACACCTCCCTGAGGTGTTGGGTGCTGGCACTTTTGCCTGCCTTCAACTTCCTAGTATTGCATAATGCTCTCAATTCCAAGAATGGGACTTTATCATACTTGGAGGAAGAAGCCCACTGGCTTCTGGCAAGGACTCACTGGGTCCTGGCTTTGAAGACATTACTAGTGAGGTGTGGTGTATGCACTACCTACTCTAGTGTGGCCTACTAAACTCTCTTGAGTTGTAGAAAGGGTGTGCTGTCCCTTAACACACAACTCTAAGTTCAGTAGAACTTACTGTATTACTAAGCTTGATTTATATGTACCTTAGGTACCCTTAGTGGTTTTCAGTTGATCAATTCAATTGAGATTATCTGGTAAAACAATAGCAAGCTGGAATCCCACACGCTGCACACCAATGTGAGAAGTTGGCCTGGCATATGCTGTCCACTAATTATAGTGGGCACCTTGCACCAGTCCAAACAACCCCTTATTGGAGATAGGTTAAAGACAACCTTTATTGAAAGCTATCCTAGTGGTAGCTATGGAGAGCAGCCTTCAGGCTAAGTCTTGAAGGAATGTAAAGCAGCTTGTTTTACCAGTCTATAATCTCTTGAGTGACCAAATGAAAGAGGACCACACCAGGTATATATTCAAAATATATGTATTTATTACTAAACACACCCCTCTAGTCTCTTTATGAGGCTAGAGTTCAAAGTACATACGTTACGAGTTAGTTATCTACAGTAATAGCACAAATACACGTTTGAGCCCCAGGGGCGTACCAAACCATATACCAATAAAGTGGTATAAGAACCACGACTGAGCTAGACTCAAGGCCTATAGCCTGTAGAAGTGCTTGGACCACAAGGAACCACCCAAGGCAGTGACACAGGGGACCCACGGGGACGCGTGCAGTGTATGAACACAGCCGCGAACCACCGTTAACTTCTATGGGGAAAGTCGCGATTAGAATTTAAAAGAAAAGGGACACTTAGAGGAGGACTTGGAGCAAACCCTTTGAGAACTAGGCTGTTCTAGTGTCAATACCCACGGGAGCACCGGAGTACTCGAGTTACCTCACCCAGGGAAGCCGGGTACATAGGTGTCTTTCGGGTCGGGTTTCGTCGTCGCTTTCAATGGCGATCTGCTGCAAAGTGCTGCTGGCGGCCAAGTCGAAAGTGTTCGGGTGGATCCAAAGGTGGATCGAAGATCTGAAGAACCTGAAAGCAGAGGGGACAGAGTCTGGGTCACTAGCCAGTGACCAGGAAGGCGATGAGCAGATGCCCACCGATGTCGAGTGCTTCAGGTAGGTTGACGGTCATCTTGACTCTTCAGCCACGAGGTCCAGGAGGTGTCGACGACAACCAGGAGCTGGATTCGAGCTGTCCCACGACGTTTGTCGATTGCAGGTGTGTCGGCGACCGGATTGGACCCAACAAGCCTTGGCAACGGCAAGTCTCGTGGAAATGGGAGAAGGACGATGTTGCAGACCAGCAAGGACTGGGGGACTCACGCAGCAAGGATAAGTCAGGGCACACCTGGAGCAACCAGGGAGCCCAAGCAGAAAAAGATTGGATTTTGTGAGGTCCTACTAGCCAATGGACTAGCGACCGCGAAGGAGCCTCGAGACGGTGCACGTGGAGCTGGCTCACAGGACACTCGTGGAGTGGAGGCCAGTGATCTTTGGTGCAGTTGGTGTTGGAGGCTGGGGCTACTCGGATCCCAAAGCATGACTTCATGGGACACCCAGAAGAGGATGCACTTGCAAATGCGATCGATGTCCAGGGGTCACGGTTCCACGTTACCCACGACAGCTACGGGCCTCAGCTTAGCAGGGGACTCAGGGCAGCCTCGGGGAAGTCTGGAAATCTACCTCTTGGGATGCAAAGACTTCGGCGTCCGACGGGAGCTTCAGCGATGCAGACTGGACAATTGCTTCTTTGGTGCCTGCCAAGCAGGGGAGTCACTCCTTGACCCCAAGGGAGATTCTTCAGTCCTCTAATCTTAAAGTAGAGCGTCGAAGGTCCAGGATTCTGTGTTAGAGTTTCGTCCAGGTAAATCTAAAGTCCTAAGGACTGGGGTCCCCTACTTATACTAAGGTAGGGGGTTGGACATACTCTGTGGCCCCACCTATGGGAGGGTCAGGGCAGAGGGGTGGTTACACCCTTTTCCCTTTGTCCAGTTTCGCGCCAGAGCAGGGGCTGGAAGCCCCTGAGCCGGTTTGAACTGGGGTATGCACAGGGACACCAAATGTGCCCCCAGTGCAGGACTTCAAAGCACCCGAGAGTGCTCCCGCCCAGCCCCAATACACACTATCCTGTCTGGGAGGTGGTCACACCTCCCTGGGACAGGAAACCTATTGTCCAGGCCTCCCCTGCCGGAGTTTCGGTCTGCAGCAGGAGGCCAGACTCGTGTCTGTGGCAGCGGCATCCATTTTGTGATGCCAGGGCTCTGGAAAGTCAGTACCGGGCATACCGGTGTGTACATGTCTTTCCCTCTAGAAGGGTGGAATGCTACCCCGCCGCCAGAACTGGCGGGGGGTAGTATTCCAAGATGTTTGACACCAAACACAACATGTTTCCGTGCAGCCATCCCAAAGTTAGCATTTAACGCGAGGTTATAATGCGCTTAAGAGTATATGGTCAGGCTGCACTACAAACAGCATCAGAGAAGGGTCTCCGAATGCTGCAGAGGAGCCCTGCTCATGCAGGGGCACCCTCTCACATAGGAACCACGCACTCTGCCTTCAGGATTGATAAGGCCTGCCATAGGAGTGACTTATAGGTTTATATGTGTGTATGTATATAGTGATATAGGTAACCTATATCACAGTAAGGGGTGCATGCACCACCTCACCCAGGCTGCAGTAGCAGACCTGTGGTGTCAGTTTGGATGGCCTTCCAGGGGTGGCACAATACATGCTGCAGCCCCTGGTAGGCCTCTGAGGTACCTATGCCCTGGGTACATAGTATACCATATACTAGGGACTTATAAGGGCACTCCAGATTCCAATCAGAGATGTGCCTAAGGCACATGGAAACCATTTTAGAGAGGAAGCAGCTAGGCTGGGGTTCTGATTAGCAGGGCCCCAGCCAGACTAAGGTCGAAAAACAGTGAAGCATCAGCAAAAAGTGGGGGTACCCATGTGAAGCAGATCCTACTCTCCTACAAAAAGAATGTCACACTCCTTGTCAAAAACATTGTTGCTCGTGACAACAAGCCATTTCAGCCTAGAACAACTCCACAACACACTGTACTAGGACACATATCACATGGACCTCCGGCAGTCTATCACATCACTCCATCCTGATTTGGCTGAAATCAATGTCACAACAGCATTTGCAGTTAAATAATCAGCAACATCATGTACCCCCAGAAATTAGGCCAAATTACATCATTCTGCTTTATTCAGCATTTAAATTGGTAAACACAAATCGTGCAAAAAAACAAGGCCAATGGCCAGACCATGTCAATGAGTCCTTCAGGGATATATAGGATGAGTTCCCATACATTGCTTGCCTGCACATACATCACTAGGGGAAAAATCCCCAAGGAGGGGCATCTTCTGGGGCAGGCCAGGCACCACAGGGATAGGATTGAGGTGCAGCAGGATGGGTAATGGGGGGGTTGGGGGCAACTAGAGTGTCTGTAGCAACTGCTGTGGATAAATTGGATTGAGGGTGTGCTGGAGCCACTGCAGTCAACATGTTGGACTGAGGGGGTGGGGGCTCCACTGCAGTGCCCATGTCCAATTGTGGGGGTGGGGGCTCCACTGCAGTGCCCATGTTAGATTGTGGGGCTGGGGGATCCACTGCAGTGGACAGGTCAGATGGGGGGCCAGGGTCTCCACTGCAGTGTATGTAAGTGACTGAGTGTGTGGTGTTGTGGTAGTGGAAGTGCTTGTGTAATGGGGTGAGGGCCTAATCAACTTGGGGATGGTGTAACGGTGTGTAGGTGAACCGGGGATGGATTGTGGTGTGTGAACTCTGGGACGGGTGGCCTTGGGTTGGGCGGAGGTAGCTTTGGGGGGAAGTGTGGGATGGTGGTGGGGGTTTTTCTTTCTTCATCCTGGGGGATGTATGGGTGGTGCCTCAGTGTACCCACTCTTAGGGGAGGGTGTGCATGTGGTGGGGGACCCCCTCCTTGTGCGTGGTGACCTCCTCTTCCCCTTTCGAGTTGGAACTGATGTGCCGCCTGTGTCTGTTGGGGTGTGTGCATGTGCCTGTGTGAGTGTGCTTGGGTCAGGTAGGGTAGTGGAGACTGTGGATGGGGCAGAGGAAGGAGAGGTGAGGGACTGCTGCAGGAGGGACACTGCTGCCGTCAGTGAGGAGGCCATGGACTGATTTGTCCGCTGAAGGGCAGACATTTTTGCTGAAAGAGCTATTTGAGACGGTGCTGAAATTAAGCCGCCGGCAGGACTCCAATCAGAGTACCATAGATCAAGCATTTTGCGATAGCCTAGTGTCTTCTTTTATCGATAAAGTGTCTGTTATCTATAATACCTTTGCCTTAAGTTCTGCTACCAATCAGAGCCCGCAGGCACAGACAGATATCGCAATCACAGCTGCACCACCGCACAACTCATATTCAGAATCTGATCCATCCCAATTTTCCAATTTCTCAAAAATTTCCTATGAGCAAATTGTAAAACTTCTCCTGGCAACTAAATCAGGCTCCCAGTTGGATCCCTGTCCTCCCAAAGTAATCCACATGATAGTGGAGATAGTTGCAGGCCCACTCCTGGAGGTACATAACACTGCCATTGAATCAGGGATGATTCCCAAAAGGTGGAAAAAAACATCCATTTTACCCCTGTTAAAAAAGCCCAGTCTAGATAAATCAGACCCAGGGAACTACCGCCCTATCTCCCGCCTACCTCTGCCAGCAAAAAGTTTGGAGAAACACATGAATCAAGAACTAGCACACTTCATTGAGATCAATCATGTTTTAGACTGCACTCAATATGGCTTTAGAATTAAGCACAATACCGAAATGACCTTAATTACGCTAACTGAGGAAATAAGATACACGGTTGACAATGGAGGTTCGGCAGCATTGATATTATTAGACCTGTCAGCCGCATTTGATACAGTGGATCACGGCACCTTATTAAAGCGGCTTCAAGAGGCTGGGATAGTAGGCCCAGCTCCTGCTCTCCTCAGTTCTTTTCTGTTAGATCGAGAACAGTTTGTCGAAGTAGAAGGCTTTAAATCTCAATGTTTCAAGCTTCCATGTGGGGTGCCACAGGGCTCTTCTTTGAGCCCTATCCTGTTTAATATCTATGTTGCACCCCTGGCCCACTTGATTAAAGCCCATGGATCCGACTTAGTATCATATGCAGATGATACCCAGATTATTGTTTCCATTGCGAGCAAAAATCACGACACAGCCCACAACTTCAAAGAATGCATGAGAGATGTAGGTAACTGGATGGCAGATAATTGCCTTAAACTGAACTCAAATAAAACGGAGGTTCTACTCTTCGGCAGAGACACATCGTTCTGGTCTTCAGAATGGTGGCCCTTGGAGCTGGGTATCCCTCCTTCACCAGTCACCTAGGCAAAAAATCTGGGGGTCATTATTGACACTTCCTTATCCTTTTCACACCATGCAAAGATGCTCTCCTAGTCAATCTCTCTCACTTTGAAAATCCTAAGGAAAATTCTTCCATTTATCCCACCGGCATTACAGAAAACAGTGCTAGCAGCTCTAGTTTTATCAAAACTCGATTACTGTAATGGGATATTGGTTGGAGCAAACAAATCGGTAGTGGCAAAACTGCAGGTACTCCAAAAGAATATACAACGTTACATCGCGGTGTTTACACCACGATACCTTTACAACGCAGACATTACAACGCAAGTCGTTACAACAACTTGCGTTGGAGGGCGCTGGACTTAGGAATAGTAAGATTTACTATTCCAACTCCAGCCTACGTTACAGTAGGGAAGGTGTTGGTATAGTAAATCATACTATTCCTTAGCTTAGAGCGCCATCCAGCGCAAGTCATTGTAATGACTTGCGTTGTAATACCCGCGTTGTAAAGGTATTGCGGTGTAAACACCGTGATGTAACCGATGTTTCCCCTCCAAAACTCTGCAGCCCGGCTGCTCTTTGGCCTAGCCAAATTTTCATCAGCCAGACAGGCCTCGATACCTTGCACTGGTTGCCTGTGGCAAAATGAATTAAGTTTAAGGCGCTTTGCATCTCCTACAAAGCTCTACATAACCTTGGTCCTGTCTACTTAGCAGATCGCTTCCAATGACATTTGCCAGCACGCACACTTCGGTCTGCCTCTCTTAAGCTCGTGAAAGAACCCAAGGTCCGCCTGCTTAGATGGGGTGGTAAAAGCTTCCTATGTGTCACATCCAGATGGTGGAATGAGATGCCAATGGAGTTAAAAAACTCACCTTATCTACTCTCCTTTAGGAAGAAACTAAAAACCTGGCTTTACACCCAATAACATCTTGCAAACATCCGGATGGTTGGCTAGTATATGTGTTGAGCTGCAAGCGCCTAGACGCCCTTGGGTAGTAGTGCGCTATATAAATATATAAATAAATAAATAAAGATGCCCTCCATGTATGACACCAATTGTGTCAATAGACCGGTGTGAGCATGGAGGACACTCAGCATGGATGTCTTCCCCACATGTAACTGTTTAAGCAAGTCCACTGACTCCTCACCCAGGGCAGCAAAGGTGACAGACGCAGGGGGTGCGGTGCCTGGGCCAAAGGAGACATGCTCCCTAACACCGGAGGGTCCACGGACTTTAGGAATGGGAGCAGGTGGGAGGGTGAAGATGGTGGTGGCGGCGGGGATAGACTCTGTGGGTGCGGCCTCCGCTCTGGTAACACCCACCACCACAAGGGAGTCATCACTTGAGCTGGTTGGGTCATCAGCTGATGTTGATGTTGTTGAGCGTACTTCAGTGTGGCTCCCCTCACCCTCTGTGCCACTGGGTCCCTCATCTTCCTCCACAGTGGATCCCGTCTGGCTAGCTGCTTCCTCCTGGTCCGTGGAACTCTCTCCTCCAGTTGTTGTTGATGATGATGTGAACAAGGAGGGAAAACAGATTCACATCAGTCATCAGCATATACTTGACACTAGATGTATGTTCCCAAAACATCACAGAGCAAGGCCTTGCATAATGTCGAAGCCACTATTCCTTATTTCACACATCTGTAAATAGGTCTTCTGTCAGTCTGTCAGGTGAATCATGGTTACCAAACACATGTTGCCAATGGAAACATCTGTTAGATGTATCACAATTTAAACTATGTACATGCCCAACAGGGCACTGTCTTGCCTGTTGCCTTATCTGTAATGCCCCTGAGTGTCAGGGCGTAACACAAACATGTCCCATCTCATGCAAGGGAGTCTGGAATTGGGCACGCAAATGGGATGGAGAAATACCAGAGTTCACATGATGAACATACTCACACCCACAGTAACCAATCTGGGCTTATGTTGTGAACTCAAATGCTAAAAAGGTCTGCATGCAGAACAACTGACAAGTACAAAACTGCATCTTACACTTTTTCATGTGCAACACTATGCCACAGTCCTGTCTGCCTGAACAGTCTGTACTGACTCTTGTTACCGGGCCAGTGAATCAAGATTCAACAGTCAGCCCCATGTCACACTCAAGTATACACTGTGCAAGTAACATCTGTAGTGCACAAGTATACATGTGCCCTAAGTGCTACATAGAATTTGTACACTTTGACAGGCTCATATTGTTCAACTGAGACATATGAGTATATGAAGTCTGATATCCCAATACAGGAGCATGTTGCATACTCACATAATCAAAGTAATGCAGCATACACATATCTGTTTAAGCCACCAATATGCACAGTCAAGGGATGAGACACACATGATTTGGCCTGGGCATCTGAGCCAATTGACATACATGAGGTTCCTGCCCATATGCGAAACATTGGCCACATGTGCCATCAAAATTGCTCATCCTGTACACACTGACACAGAGTCAGACACATGAATCTTCATTTGCAATGGTCACAGTGTTGCCTGCCACACAAAAATGGGATGCGACAGTGTCCCTGATGGCCTGATTTGGCTTACCTGTCCTTGGTCCATGTGAAACATGGGAATAGTGGGAGTACGAGGCTGATCACCATGCATAATTGGAGCAAACACAGTTCATTTGTCAGATACATTAACATCGGTCT
Source organism: Calotriton arnoldi (assembly GCA_963921515.1). NCBI lineage: Eukaryota > Metazoa > Chordata > Amphibia > Caudata > Salamandridae > Calotriton > Calotriton arnoldi. Next base: position 505,210 of record CAWUFW010012849.1, on the reverse strand, counting down.
GACCTGCTGCACGTGTGTGCAGTATTCATGTCACAAACCTGTGTCATCAGCCCAATCATCTCATCGTCCATTTAGGCATGTACCACACAGAGTGCAGGTCATGTGTCTGTCAAGTTGCTGACACATGTCAGAGAAGCTCATCACTCTTGACGGTCAACACAATGCACCTGTTGGACATGGTGCTGTGCACAGTGACCTTGGACTACAGCTCATACACAGGAGACTAGTGACACATGTCACTGACGGAAAGGGACACACCTGGGCCTCAGATGACAATGGGGCATCTTTACAGTTTTGGCACACAAGTGTTGTCTCAGCATACACACGACTTGTGATAGTGTTACCAGGCTGAGGAAGTGCAACATGCATGCCAGACAGAGTACAGCTAACTGGCTCAAACTCACCCCCTCCTTGCTGCTGTCTGGCCTTCAACTGCTCATCCAGGTCAGGGAAGACCACTGTGAGTATCCGTAGCATGTGGGGGGTGAGGGTCCGTCGTCCGCCCCTCTTGCGAGGAGGTGACAGCTTTAGCTGGAGCCTAGCAATCCTCCGGGTCCAGCCACTTAGGTCCTGCCACCTCTTATGGCAGTGGCGGATGCGGCATTTGAAGACCCCCACAGATCTCACAGCCCGGACGGTGGTCAACCAAAGCTCGTGCTTCTGATGGGCGTCGACCTGTAAGGATGACATAGTGACACACCCTTACTACACATGCGACATGTTTGTATATCACACATGTGAACATATAGGTCATTGGTAGTAGGGCAGAAGATGCATCAAGGATTACTAAGTATCAGCAGGGGCAGTTGTCCTGTGTGTAAGCCTGTCCCCACAACATGAGTACAGTGCATGAGATTAAATAGCACAGGATACACTTTTACTTCACAGTCCCTGTCCAGTACATGATTCTACACACTGTGAGAATTAAAATGACTCTGTGTGCATGCATGTCCTTGGTGAACAGAATGACAGTAGTGCCTGTTAGGAGACATGGTGTACTGAGAAGTCAGTGCAATCAACACTCACCTGCTCCCCTGATTTCCCATACAGCTTGCTGTACTGTGGAAGGAGGCTGTCCAGCAGGGCCTGGTTCTCCTCCTCTGTGAAGGCTGGTGCCCTCTCCACAGTACGTGCCATTGCAGACTCCAGAGGATGCAGAGACAGCAGCAATGGTAGGGTGTGATGTTGGCAAGTAGCATGTAGTGCAGGCCAGTGAAGTCTCTTGGGAACAGACAGCCCTAAATCTGTGCTGCAGAGGCGGATTCTGTCCCATGGGTCCAAAGAGATAGGTCAGAGACTTTCGCATTATCCGAATTTGTCCAATACATCACATTGCACGCCTCGGACACGCCTACCGCGTCCTTCAAATCTTACTGCATCATGGCACTATAGAATTGGATACATTGTTGTTGTTGCCCAACCGATTTTGTGTGCACGCGATTCGTACACCCTACTAAAATGCGTCTGTCCTCATGACGATAAATATCCAATGTGTGCGTCCGGCTTGGTCTTGAAGTGTACGCCGCGTCTTTTGAATACTCACCCGTGTCTGTCCCACAGAAGGCCAATATCCAATGTATGCGTCCGGCTTGGTCTTGCAGTGTACGCTGCGTCTTTTGAATAGTCACCCGAGTCTGTCCCACAGAAGGCCAATAACCAATGTATGCGTCCGGCTTGGTCTTGCAGTGTATGCCGCGTCTTATGAATAGTCACCCGAGTCTGTCCCACCGAAGGCCAATAGCCAATGTATGCATCTGTCTTGGTCTTGCAGTGTACGCCGCGTCTTTGGAATAGTCACCCGCGTCTGTCCCACCGAAGGCCAATATCCAATGTATGCGTTCGGCTTGGTCTTGCGGTGTACGCCGCATCTTTGGAATAGTCACCCACATCTGTCCCACCGAAGACCAATATCCAATGTATGCATCCGGCTTGGGTAGCAGTGTACGCCGCGTCTTTGGAATAGTCACCCGCGTCTGTCACCATTACGGTTTAACAGCCAAAGGGTGCCATCCACACTATTTTGGCTGAGCCTCAGGTGCCCTACACCAATCAATACGCCTGTCACACAGTATGGGAAACCACATTTCCTGCTTCATCACAGGTGTGGGTACATAGCTTCACATTTCAGATTGGACAGAGCTCTTTGTAGAACACACTCCCATGATGAGCCATGTTTCATGGGGACATAATCCATTGTGTATGATGCACATCACAACTGTGAGTGTCAACTTTGCAGATCGCCACCCTAGGCATGGGCACAGTTCCAGGGGCCCATTGTGTGATCACATGTTACATACACCCTGAATTACAGCTCTAATGGACTGTGTGTTACAAAGTTTTCCAGAGCTACTATTGTGGTGTTAATCCAGTTTAATTGCTTATTGTGCTACACACATGATTCTTGTTGTATGTTGTAGATGTAAATCGTCTCACACATCCATCTGTATTTGGCTTGTGAGTCGCTGTTGTGTCTGTGTGTCACAGACATACATGTTTGCCATGCAAACAAATTTGGGGGCACATCATGTGTGTTTCATGGGTGTGATGGTACTTGTACATCAGACGTTACATAATGACAGTGTACATGTGGCATAACAAGATCCCTGTGTGTGGACCTTCACAAACACATGTCATTTGGACAACACATCTATCTTCACTGTCACTGAGGTGTGTGTTTGGTATGTGACATTTGACCAGATGTACTGGGACAGACCCCATAGATTGTTAACAGCACAGCATTGCACTTGTTGTTCAAGCATCCGGAGCTGAAGGGTTTGGCGTGGGGCACATATCTGGCATATGTGCCCATGCTCAACACCACACACCGGACTCCATTGAGTCTTGCTATAATGTAGCATGTGATATTCTGCATGTGAATTGCCAGATGTGAAAGGGTAATGATATTCTTTCTTTGCCCACCTATGTACCGCAGGAGACCAGCTGTCCACAGACCCTTCCCGGACCTAGCAACCATGGCTGAACGTGACAGAATCCGACGATACCGCTTCACCAGAGCACTAATTGAGGATTTGGCAGAGCAGTTGGCCCCACATCTGCAACCTGGACGGCCATATCCATCAGCGCTGGCCCCCAAGGAGAAGGTGATGGCAGCCCTGCATTTCTTTGCCACAGGAACCTTCCAGTACACTGTGGCTACTGCTGGTGGGATGTCGCAGACAATGTTTAGCCGTGTGCTCCGTGATGTTTTGGAGGGAATGTTGAATTTGCTGAACCAGTACATCAAATTCCCGGCACCACGACAAATTGCTGACATCAAGAGTGACTTTTATGCTCTGGGAAGGATGCCAAATGTCATTGGCTCAATAGATGGTACACATGTGGCTTTGGTACCACCACAAGCAAATGAAGTGACATACAGGAACCGTAAGCATTTTCACTCCATCAATGCCCTGGTGGTATGTCTGCCTGACATGACTATCTCACATGTCTGTGCACGGTTCCCCGGATCCGCACACGATGCATACATCATGAGAAATAGTAGGATCCCACAGATGATGTCACAGCTGCAAAATCAGCGTGCCTGGCTTGTCGGTGTGTAATGTCTGTGTACCTTGTGTGCTTTTTGTATCTCAGATTGTTCCCTCTTTTCAGACACATGATATGATTGTTTGTTGGTATGTAGGTGACTCCGGATACCCCAACATGCCGTGGTTGCTGACACCACTCAGGAACCCTGTTACCCCTGCTGAGATACGTTTTAATGAGGCACATGGGCGGACCAGGCGAGTGATAGAGCGGACATTTGGACTACTGAAAAGCAGATTTCGCTGCCTGGACTGGACAGGAGGGGCCCTACAATATGTACCAGAAAAGGTGTGTTGGATCATCAGTGTGTGTTGCATGCTGCACAACCTGGCAGCGAGGGAAGAGCTACCTCTCATCCAAGATGATGATGGCCAGCAGCCTCCAGCAGGGGAGGATCCAGCCCTGGGTCATGTGGCCAGTGATGATGAGGTTGAGGGGGATGTTCAAACACAGCTCATCAACAACTTCTTCTCATGATTGTGAGTATACAGTGATGAGTTGTCTGAGCTTTTCCTTTACCTGATATGTGTATATAGTGAAATGTCCCTGCATACGTGTGTCTGCATGCTACTTAACATCCTCCTTGCAGTAATGTGTCCGTTGAGTTAGTATGTCCACCATTGCAGTGTTGACATGCGTCCTAGGTTGTTTTCACAAATCATGAGGCTTGTGTATGGAATGTCTATTGGAGATGTATGCAGCTATTTTTGTATTTCAAGTCTGTTGTATGTCTGTCATTCACAGGGTCCTTTGGCTGTTGTCTGGTGACATGTGACCTCCAAAACACACAGTGCTGTTACAGAGTGCGACATTTCTTGGAAACAGGGGGCGGTGCCACACCCCCAAGTACTGACATTTCTGACCCTCTTGGTTACTTTGTGCCCACTGTCACGTGAGGTTACCTTGCATCTGTTGTGGAGGCAACATGTTGTGATTGTGTAATAAACCTGTGCTCCACATTGGGGTGTGCCTCGTCTGTATACACACATCCAACATCAATTTGCATACTGTACCTGTGGCCTGATTGCCACTTTCTCAGAATGGGTTTAGGGTATGTGCATTTCAGTGTCTTGTCAGTTCACAATAGTGGCGGAAATTAGTATGTGGGCCATGGGAAATTTGTGTTGTGTTGACCTAGTAGAGTGTATCTCTCATATGTGTCATATCACCATGACTCACAAAACTGTGTTTGAATTGCTGTAGTTGTTTTCCTGCACATTCTTTGTTTAGCTGGTCATCATCTCTATCTCGCAAAACAAATTTAATTCACAACAGATGCAAGTATTGTGTGATCAGGATTTAATTTTGATGCATGTGTGAAAATAGTACACATAATTGATAGTGCTGTACAGTGTGATAGAAATCCAAAGTTCACAGAGGAGTTGTCAGTGTTAGTAGATGAAATTTTCAGAGCCAAGTCCACAGTCATTTGATTCATTGTTCCAACTTCGACCCTCCATCACATGTAGGTGAGTTCAGTGACAGTCAACAAGGTGAACGCTTTGCACACAATGGAGGATATCAGGAGCAGGTGTTCACTTCCTGGGGTGTATGCATGGCCATCTGTCTCTCACTGGTCCTTCTTCAGACGACCCCTCTTCTTCTTTTGTGGGGGACCCTCAGGTGCAGGCTGCGGCGGTGCTGGGGACTCTCTGCCAGAGTCCTCATCTCTCCCTGTGGCAGTTGCTGATGTTGTGGCAACAGATGTAGTGGGCACGCAGGGAGGTGTGCTCATGTTGTCAGCAATCTGTTGGAGGCATGTGAGTATGTCCCTGTGCACCGCAGTGAGGTCATCCATTTTGGACTCCATCCTAGACATGTGGGTCTCCATCCTGGACATGTGGGAGTCCAATTTGGAATGATGGGCAGCCTGCTGTTGTTGCATGTCCTTGAGGATCCCCACTACCTGGCCAAAGTCTCCGGTGCATTCTTCGTATGCATTTATGATGTGTCCTAACTGTGGGTCATCTTGCACAGCAGCACCATCTTCAGGACGTGACCTCACCATGCGCACCCTCACCCCGCCCCTACCCACATGAGCAGGACCTGCGGTTGCAGAGACAGACAACACTGGGCCTCCTTCACGTTGACACTGGTGTTGTTGTCCGCCAACTCCAGAGTGCCCTGTGTAGCTGTGCCGTTAGTGTTTTCTTGACTTGGTCTGTCCGTGGTGGTAGAGGTCATCTGGGTGTTGGCAGATGTAGCAGGAGTGGTAGCAGGGGGTGCAGAAGTTACAGCTCCTGGTTGTAGGAGAGTAGGATCTGCTTCACATGGGTACCCCCACTTTTTGCTGATGCTTCACTGTTTTTCGACATTAGTCTGGCTGGGGCCCTGCTAATCAGAACCCCAGCCTAGCTGCTTCCTCTCTAAAATGGTTTCCATGTGCCTTAGGCACATCACTGATTGGGATCTGGAGTGCCCTTATAAGTCCCTAGTATATGGTATACTATGTACCAAGGGCATAGGTACCTCAGAGGCCTGCCAGGGGCTGCAGCATGTATTATGCCACCCCTGGAAGGCCATCCAAACTGACACCACAGGTCTGCTACTGCAGCCTGGGTAAGGTGGTGCATGCACCCCTTACTGTGATGTAGGTTACCTATATCACGAAATACATACACACATAGAAACCTATAAGTCACTCCTAAGGCAGGCCTTATCAATCCTGAAGGCAGAGTGCATGGTTCCTATGTGAGAGGGTGCCCCTGCATGAGCAGGGCCCCTCTGCAGCGTTCGGAGACCATCTCTGATGCTGTTTGTAGTGCAGCCTGACCATATACTCTTAACCGCATTATATCCTCGCGGTAAAATGCTAACTTTGGAATGGCTGCACCTAAACATGTCGTGTTTGGTGTCAAACATCTTGGAATACTACCCCCGCCAATCCTGGTGGCGGGGGTAGCATTCCACCCTTCTAGAGGGAAAGACATGTTAACTCTGACGAGTCCGGTAACTTCTTTCCAGAGCCCTGGCATCACAAAATGGATGCTGCTGCCACAGACACGAGTCTGGCCTCCTGCTGCTGGACGAAACTCCGGCAGGGGAGGCCTGGACAATAGGTTTCCTGTCCCAGGGAGGTGTGACCACCTCCCCAGACAGGATAATGTGTATTGGGGCTGGGCGGGAGCACTTTCGGGTGCTTTGAAGTCCTGCACTGGGGGCACATTTGGTGTCCCCGTGCATACCCCAGTTCAAACCGGATCAGGGGCTTGCAGCCCCTGCTTTGGCGCGAACTGGACAAAGGGAAAGGGGTGTAGCCACCCCTCTGCCCTGACCCACCCATAGGTGGGGCCACAGAGTAGTCCAACCCCTATTTTTAGAATAAAGGTAGGAACCCAGTCCTTAGGACTTTAGATTATACCTGGATGAAACTCTGACACTGAATCCTGGACCTTCGACGCTCTACGACAAGATTAGAGGACTGAAGAATCTCCCTTGGGGTCAAGGAGTGACTCCCCTGCTTGGCAGGCACCAAAGAAGCATCTGTCCGGTTCGCATTACTGAAGCTCCCGTCGGACGCTGAAGTCATCGCATTACCAGAGGTGGATTCTCAAACTTCCCCGAGGCTACCCTGAGTCCCCAGCAAAGCTGAGGCCCGTGGCTATCGTGGGTGACTTGAGACCGTGACCCCTGGACACCGAGCACACTTGCAAGTGCACCATCTTCTGGGTCTCCCAAGAAGTCGTGCTTTGGGCTCTGAGTAGCCCTAGCCTCCAGCACTACCTGCACCGAAGATCACTGGTCTCTACTCCACGAGTGTCCTGTAAGCCAGCTCCACGTGCGGCGTCACGAGGCTCCTTTGCGGTCGCTAGCCCGTTGGCTAGTAGCTCTTAACGAAGGCCAATCTTTTCCTTACTTGGCATCCTGGTTGCTCCAGGCCTGCCCTCACTTACCTTCGCTGGGTGAGTTCCACAGACCTTGTTGGTCTGCACCATCAACGATCTACATCTTACTCGAGACTTGCCGTTGCCAAGGCTTGTTGGGTCCAATCCGGTCGCCGACACATCAGCACTCGACAGACATCGAGCACCAGCCCGAATCCTGCTCCTGGTCACCGACAACGCCTCCCGGACCTCGTGGCTGAAGAGTCAAGACGACCGTCAATGCACCTGAAGCACTCAACATCGGTGGGCATCTGTCCATCGCCTTCCTGGTCACTGGCTAGTGACCCAGACTCTGTCCCCTCTGCTTTCAGGTTCACCAGAACTTCGATCCACTCTTGGATCCACCCGGACACTTTTCTCTTGGCCGCCAGCAGCACTTTGCAGCAGATCGCCATTCGAATCGACGACGAAACCCGACCCCGAAAGGCACCTATGCACCCGGCTTCCCTGGGTGAGGTAACACGAGTACTCCGGTGCTCCCGTGGGTAGAGACTCTTCAAAGTCCTAGATCTCAAAGGGTTTTGTGCTAGTCCTCTTTTAAGTGTCCCTTTCCTCTATTTTCCCGATCCCGACTTTCTCCATAAAAGTTAACGGCGTATCGCGGTTGTGTATTTACACTGCACGCGTCTCCCGTGGGTCCCCTGTGTCACTACCTTGGGTGGTTCCTTGTGGTCCAAGCACTTCTAGAGGCTCTAGGCCTAGTGTCTAGTTCAGTCGTGGTTCGCATACCACTTTATTGGTATATGGTTTGGTACGCCCCTAGGGCCCAAACGTGTATTTGTGCTATTACTGTGATTTAAGATCTTATAACCTATGTACTTCGAACTCTAGCCTCATAAAGAGACTAGAGGGGTGTGTTTAGTAATAAATACATATATTTTGAATATATACCTGGTGTGGTGCTCTTTCATTTGGTCACTCAAGAGATTATAGACTGGTAAAACAAGCTGCTTTACATTCCTTCAAGACTTAGCCTGAAGGCTGCTCTCCATAGCTACCACTAGGATAGCTTTCAATAAGGTTGTCTTTAACCTATCTACCATAAGAGTCGATTTGGACTGGTGCAAGGTGCCCACTATAATTAGTGGACAACATATGCCAGGCCAACTTCTCACATTGGTGTGCAGCGTGTGGGATTCCAGCTTGCTATTGTTTTACCAGATAATCTCAATTGAATTGATCAACTGAAAACCACTAAAGGTACCTAAGGTACATATAATTTAAGCTTAGAATAACAGTAAGTTCTACTGAACTTAGAGTTGTGTGTTAAGGGATAGCACAACCCTTTCTACAACTCAAGAGAGTTTAGTAGGCCACACTAGAGTAGGTAGTGCATACACCACACCACACTAGTAATGTCTTTAAGGGCAGGATCCAAAGAATCCTTGCAGGAAGCCATTAAGCTTCCACCCTCCAAGTATGATACACTCCCATTCTTGGAATTGAGAGCTTTATGTAACTTGAGAAAAATAAGGACAGGCCAAAGCCCCACCACCCAACACCTCAAGGAGTTGTTGGTGGCTTATGACCTTAGTAAGCCTGTAGGGACTGAAGGGGTAGGAGCTGAGGGTGGGGCAGGAGAAGAGGAGGACGCTAGGGGTACCAGTACCCCCAGCCCCCCTCTGAAACTGGCCAGGAGGGTGACAATGACCCTGACCTGGAAAACGAAATCCCTCCTGTGGATGATGATGAGGATGATCAAAATGATGCCCCCTTTGTCCCCCAGGAAGGATTAAGAGTGTGCCCAGAAGGTCTAGGTCTCCTTCTCAGGAGTCTAACCACTCTGGCACCTCTATAGGGAGCTCTGTCTCATCTCATAGGAGAGAATCCTCTCATGAGAGAAGAAAGAGGCTAGTCCAGTATGAGGAAACTCAGCTGGAACTCAGAAAAAGCAATTAGCTTTAGATAGAGAATCCCTAGATCTCCTTAGAGAGAGAAGAACGTTGGGACTAGAGTCCCATGGTGGCAGCCATGTCCCTAGAGATAGGGAAAGGTCCTATGACCATAGGAACCTGAGCAAGATTGTCCCTCCCTACCAGAGTGGGGATGATATCCACAAATGGATAACTGCTTTAGAGAGGGCCTGTAAAGTACAGAAGGTCCCTCAGGAGCAGTGGGCAGCAATCTTGTGGCTCTCCTTTGCTGACAAAGGTAGAGATAAGCTCCTCACTGTTAGAGAGGAGGATGCTGACAATTACAAGGTCTTGAAGAGTGCTCTTATTGATGGGTTTGGCCTAACCACTGAACAGTACAGGTTGAAGTTCAGAGACACCCAAAAAGCACAGACTCAAGACTGGGTAGACTATGTGGATTGTTCTGCCAAGGCTCTGGAAGGCTGGTTGATGGGCAGTAAGGTGTGTGACTTCTCCGGATTGTATAATCTGATAATGAGGGAGCAGATTCTTAATAACTGTCAAAATCAGCTGTTGCATCAATACCTGGTAGACTCTGATCTGACCTCTCCCAAGAATTGGGAAAGAAGGCAGACAAATGGGTCAGAACCAGGGTGAAGCAGAAGGTACAGAACCAAGGTGGGGAAACCAAGAAGCAAGATGCTAAGAACTCTGACAAGGGTGGGGAGAAGGGTAAAGATCAAAAGTCTTCATCAGGCCCCAAAAAATCTTCTTCTGGTGGGGATTTCCAGTCTACCAAAGGTAAAGGCCAAAGAAAACCATGGTGCAAGGTCTGTAAGCAAAAGACCCACTGGACCAGTGATTGCACCAAGTCCAAAGACTCCAGTCCAGCACCCACCAATGCCCCTAAGGCACCTGTTCCCCCTAGTACAGTTGGTGGAAGTGCTCCAGCAAAGGGTTTAGTAGGGTTCACCCTGGGAACTGAGTTGGGCTCTGACTTAGTCAGAGAACTGACTCAGGCTGTGTTAGTCTGTGATGGAGGCATGGATGTGACCTCCACTGTGAGTCCCAGTAATCTGGGCAAGTACAGACAACAGCCTTTAATCAATGGACGTGAGGCTTTGGCATTTAGGGACACAGGGGCAAGTGTCACAATGGTGACACAAGACTTTGTGCTACCTGGGCAAGTTATGCTTGGTGAGATGTACCAAGTGACCAATGCTAGCAATGTCAGAACAGACCATACTCTGGCAGTTGTTAACTTCTCCTGGGGAGGGGTAACTGGCCTTAAGAAGGTTGTGGTAAGTGCAAACCTACCAGTCGAATGCTTGCTTGGCAATGAATTAGAGACTTCTGCTTGGGCAGAAGTGGAGCTCAGGACCCATGCAGAAATGCTGGGGATCCCTGCAGATGTGTTTGCTGTGACCAGGTCACAAGCCAAAATGTCTAGCACTGAACAGGCCTTGGATTCTGGAAGAATGGACCAAGTGCCTTCCAAGAGGAGGAGTAGTAGGGTTAAGGCAGTGCCTTCCCCTTGGCTCAGGAGGAAGATCAGTCCCTTGAGGGGGATGATCTCAGCCCTGAAGAAGGAACTGTCCCAGAGGAACTTGAACCTGACCAGGTTGAGTTCTTGGGGACAGGGGGACCTTCTAGGGCAGATCTGAGCCAGGAGCAGCAGAGCTGCCCCTCCCTTGAACCCCTCAGACAGCAAGCTGCTGCTGAGGCTGCTGGGAAAGCTAGTGGTCCCCATACAGTGTATTGGGATGATGGACTCCTGTACTCAGAGAGTAGAGACCCCAAGCCTGGTGCTACCAGGCGGTTGGTAATACCTTTGAAGTTCAGGGGCTTCCTATTGACCCTAGCCCATGATATTCCCTTAGCAGGACACCTGGGCCAGAACAAGACTTGGGACAGAATTGTCCCTCACTTTCACTGGCCCCACATGTCTGAAGACAGTAAGGAGTTTTGTCGCTCCTGTGTAACCTGCCAAGCCAGTGGCAAAGCAGGTGGCACTACAAAGGCCCCCTGATACCACTACCTGTGGTGGGGGTGCCCTTTGAGAGGGTAGGGATTGACATTGTTGGTCCCATGGATCCCCAAACAGCCTCTGGGCACAGGTTTATCCTGGTGGTAGTGGATCATGCCACCAGGTACCCAGAAGCTATTCCCCTCAGGACCACTACAGCACCTGTGGTGGCAAGGGCCCTCCTGGGAATCTTCTCAAGAGTGGGCTTTCCTAAGGAGGTAGTATCAGACAGGGGTGCTAACTTCATGTCTGGGTACTTGAAAGCAATGTGGAAGGAGTGTGGAGTGACTTATAAGTTCACCACACCCTATCACCCACAATGCAATGGTTTAGTTGAGAGATTCAACAAAACCTTGAAGGGCATGATTAAAGGGCTCCCAGAAAAGCTTAGGCGTAGATGGGACATACTCTTGCCCTGCCTTTTATTCGCATATAGGGAGGTGCCTCAGAAGGGGGTTGGTTACAGCCCTTTTGAACATCTGTTTGGCCACCCTGTGAGGGGTCCACTGTGCTTGGTGAAGGAAGGATGGGAGTTACCTCTCAAGCCCCCAAAGCAAGATATAGTGGACTATGTACTTGGTCTCCGCTCCAGGATGGCTGAGTACATGAAAAAGGCAACCAAAAACCTTGAGGCTAGCCAGGAACTTCAGAAGGCCTGGCATGACCAAAAGGCTGTTCATACTGTTTACCAGCCAGGACAGAAGGTGTGGGTGTTGGAGCCAGTAGCCCCAGCAGCTCTCCAAGATAAATGGAGTGGACCCCACACTATTGTTGAGCAGAAGGGTGAGGTCACTTATTTAGTAGACCTAGGAACACCCAGGAGTCCCCACAGGGTTCTCCATGTCAACAGGTTAAAACCATATGTGGACAGGGCAGACATGGGCTTGCTCATGGCTACTGATGAAGGGCAGGAGGAAGAGAGTGACCCACTCCCTGACCTGCTCTCACAGAACCCTGACGATGGGTCAGTTGATGGTGTAGCCTTGGCAGGCAGCCTCACTACCCAGCAACAAACTGATTGCAGGCAAGTCCTCAATCAGTTTAGACATATGTTTTCACTGACACCCAGTCAGACCACCTGGTGCACTCATGAAGTGGACACTGGGGACAGTCTGCCTATTAAAAACAAGATTTATAGGCAACCTGACCATGTCAGAGACTGCATCAGGACTGAAGTCCAGAAAATGTTGGAATTGGGAGTAATTGAGCCCTCAGATAGCCCTTCGGCTAGTCCAGTAGTCCTAGTACTGAAACCTCACACCAGTGGTGGAAAAAGAGAGATGAGGTTTTGTGTAGACTACAGGGGTCTCAATGCAGTCACTAGGACTGATGCCCATCCAATACCCAGGGCAGGTGAGCTCATAGATACTTTGGCCTCTGCCAAATATCTCAGCACATTTGACCTAACAGCTGGCTACTGGCAGATCAGACTAGCTGAGACTGCAAAGCCCAAAACAGCATTTTCAACCCCTAGTGGGCATTATCAATTTGTGGTAATGCCCTTTGGTCTGAAAAATGCACCTGCCACTTTCCAGAGGTTGGTGAACACAGTTCTCACAGGACTGGAAGCCTATAGTGCAGCTTATCTAGATGATATTGCTGTCTTTAGCTCCACCTGGGAGGATCACCTGGTCCACCTCAGGAATGTTTTACAGGCCCTGCAAAAGGCAGGCCTGACTATCAAGGTCACTAAGTGCCAGATAGGGCAGAGTCAGGTTGTGTACCTGGGCCACCTTGTGGGTGGAGGCCAGGTTCAACCTTTGCAGAGCAAGATCCAGACCATCATGGACTGGACTGCTCCCACTACCCAGACTCAGGTGAGAGCCTTCTTAGGCCTGACTGGGTACTATATGAGATTTGTCAAGGGGTATGGATCAATAGTGACACCCTTGAATGACTTAACTTCTAAGAAAATGCCCAAAAGGTTCAGTGGACAGTTAGCTGTCAAAAGGCATTTGATGACCTCAAGCAGGCCATGTGCACTGCTCCAATTCTGCAGAGTCCTGATTACTCCAAGAAGTTCATTGTTCAAACAGATGCATCTGAATTGGGGGTAGGGGCTGTACTGTCACAATTGAATGAAGAAGGTCAGGATCAGCCAGTAGCTTTTATTAGCAGAAGGCTGACCCCTAGAGAGAAACGTTGGTCAGCCATAGAGAGGAGGCCTTTGCTGTGGTCTGGGCTCTGAAGAAGTTGAGGCCATACTTGTTTGGTACACACTTCCTGGTTCAGACAGACCATAAGCCCCTCTTATGGCTAAAACAAATGAAGGGTGAAAACCCCAAACTGCTTAGGTGGTCCATTTCCCTACAGGGGATGGACTTTACAGTGGAACATAGGCCTGGGAGTAACCATGCGAATGCAGATGGACTCTCTAGGTATTTCCACTTAGAACATGAAGACTTAACTGGGCAAGGTTAGTTTAATGTCCCTACGTTTGGGGGGTTGTGTAGGAGAGTAGGATCTGCTTCACATGGGTACCCCCACTTTTGCTGATGCTTCACTGTTTTTCGACATTAGTCTGGCTGGGGCCCTGCTAATCAGAACCCCAGCCTAGCTGCTTCCTCTCTAAAATGGTTTCCATGTGCCTTAGGCACATCACTGATTGGGATCTGGAGTGCCCTTATAAGTCCCTAGTATATGGTATACTATGTACCAAGGGCATAGGTACCTCAGAGGCCTGCCAGGGGCTGCAGCATGTATTATGCCACCCCTGGAAGGCCATCCAAACTGACACCACAGGTCTGCTACTGCAGCCTGGGTAAGGTGGTGCATGCACCCCTTACTGTGATGTAGGTTACCTATATCACGAAATACATACACACATAGAAACCTATAAGTCACTCCTAAGGCAGGCCTTATCAATCCTGAAGGCAGAGTGCATGGTTCCTATGTGAGAGGGTGCCCCTGCATGAGCAGGGCCCCTCTGCAGCGTTCGGAGACCATCTCTGATGCTGTTTGTAGTGCAGCCTGACCATATACTCTTAAGCGCATTATATCCTCGCGGTAAAATGCTAACTTTGGAATGGCTGCACCTAAACATGTCGTGTTTGGTGTCAAACATCTTGGAATACTACCCCCCCGCCAATTCTGGCGGCGGGGGTAGCATTCCACCCTTCTAGAGGGAAAGACATGTTAACTCTGACGAGTCCGGTAACTTCTTTCCAGAGCCCTGGCATCACAAAATGGATGCTGCTGCCACAGACACGAGTCTGGCCTCCTGCTGCTGGACGAAACTCCGGCAGGGGAGGCCTGGACAATAGGTTTCCTGTCCCAGGGAGGTGTGACCACCTCCCCAGACAGGATAATGTGTATTGGGGCTGGGCGGGAGCACTTTCGGGTGCTTTGAAGTCCTGCACTGGGGGCACACTTGGTGTCCCGTGCATACCCCAGTTCAAACCGGATCAGGGGCTTGCAGCCCCTGCTTTGGCGCGAACTGGACAAAGGGAAAGGGGTGTAGCCACCCCTCTGCCCTGACCCACCCATAGGTGGGGCCACAGAGTAGTCCAACCCCTATTTTTCGAATAAAGGTAGGAACCCAGTCCTTAGGACTTTAGATTATACCTGGACGAAACTCTGACACTGAATCCTGGACCTTCGATGCTCTACGACAAGATTAGAGGACTGAAGAATCTCCCTTGGGGTCAAGGAGTGACTCCCCTGCTTGGCAGGCACCAAAGAAGCATCTGTCCGGTTCGCATTACTGAAGCTCCCGTCGGACGCCGAAGTCATCGCATCACCAGAGGTGGATTCTCAGACTTCCCTGAGGCTACCCTGAGTCCCCAGCAAAGCTGAGGCCCTTGGCTATCGTGGGTGACTTGAGACTGTGACCCCTGGACACCGAGCACACTTGCAAGTGCACCATCTTCTGGGTCTCCCAAGAAGTCGTGCTTTGGGCTCCGAGTAGCCCTAGCCTCCAGCACCAACTGCACCGAAGATCACTGGCCCCCACTCCACGAGTGTCCTGTAAGCCAGCTCCACGTGCGGCGTCACGAGGCTCCTTTGCAGTCGCTAGCCCGTTGGCTAGTAGCCCTTAACGAAGGCCAATCTTTTCCTTACTTGGCATCCTGGTTGCTTAAGGCCTGCCCTCACTTACCCTCTCTGGGTGAGTTCCACAGACCTTGCTGGTCTGCACCATCGACGATCTACATCTTACTCAAGACTTGCCGTTGCCAAGGCTTGTTGGGTCCAATCCGGTCGCCGACACCTCAGCACTCGACAGACATTGAGCACCAGCCCGAATCCTGCTCCTGGTCGCCAACAACACCTCCCGGACCTCATGGCTGAAGAGTCAAGACGACCGTCAACGCACCTGAAGCACTCGACATCGGTGGGCATCTGTCCATCGCCTTCCTGGTCACTGGCTAGTGACCCAGGCTCTGTCCCCTCTGCTTTCAGGTTCACCAGAACTCCAATCCACTCTTGGATCCACCCGGACACTTTTCTCTTGGCCGCCAGCAGCACTTTGCAGCAGATCGCCATTCGAATCGACGACGAAACCCGACCCCGAAAGGCACCTATGCACCCGGCTTCCCTGGGTGAGGTAACACGAGTACTCCGGAGCTCCCGTGGGTAGAGACTCTTCAAAGTCCTAGATCTCAAAGGGTTTTGTCCTAGTCCTCTTTTAAGTGTCCCTTTCCTCTATTTTCCCGATCCCGACTTTCTCCATAGAAGTTAACGGCGTATCGCGGTTGTGTATTTACACTGCACGCGTCTCCCGTGGGTCCCCTGTGTCACTACCTTGGGTGGTTCCTTGTGGTCCAAGCACTTCTAGAGGCTCTAGGCCTAGTGTCTAGTTCAGTCGTGGTTCGCATACCACTTTATTGGTATATGGTTTGGTACGCCCCTAGGGCCCAAACGTGTATTTGTGCTATTACTGTGATTTAAGATCTTATAACCTATGTACTTCAAACTCTAGCCTCATAAAGAGACTAGAGGGGTGTGTTTAGTAATAAATACATATATTTTGAATATATACCTGGTGTGGTGCTCTTTCATTTGGTCACTCAAGAGATTATAGACTGGTAAAACAAGCTGCTTTACATTCCTTCAAGACTTAGCCTGAAGGCTGCTCTCCATAGCTACCACTAGGATAGCTTTCAATAAGGTTGTCTTTAACCTATCTACCATAAGAGTCGATTTGGACTGGTGCAAGGTGCCCACTATAATTAGTGGACAACATATGCCAGGCCAACTTCTCACACTGGTGCTGCATGGTGGTCCACACCGGAGGGGCCAGGTCGTTCGTCGTCATCCGAAGAGGACTGAGAGACATCCACACAGGAGAGCTCAGGGTCAACCAGAGTCTGGGACTGGGATTCTTGTTCGGTTCCTGCAGTGTCCCCAGCAGGCCCTGTGGGTAGGAAAAACACACAATGTATGTTGTGGTTCTGCATACATCAACGTATCACACACATTACAGTTGCTATTGTACTTCATAATGAGTGTGTGTACATTGCATTGTCCTGAATTGTCACAGACAGAGGCCTATATTGGTTAAGAACATTATTATTTCAACCTGAAGCGTTTTAATGTGCACGTGGAGCTTTGTGCATGGTCAGCTCATGTATTGATTCATTGACTGTACATAGCCATTGCAACTCAAGTGCCATCCTGTGCCTGACACAGGTGTGTTGTTGTTGTCAACATTTGTGCTTTGACAATGACATACGTGCACTTCCTCTTACGATGTGTTTCAAGATTTGTGCATGTGTACTGGCATTTCTGCATGTATTTGTGAGTCACATTGGTGTGTCTGATGACATAGTCCCAGTCCGGTGTGTATGTGATCAATTGAGATATACTATTTTGTTATATGTGTTCCTGGTTCTCATCTCATTGTACACATGTGATTTTGTTACCGTAGCAAATGATGTTGCTGCAGGGCTTTGTACATGATAACGTCATTTATCTTGTCAATGTCCTCCATGTACATATGAGTTGACCAAGGCTACTCTCTTGCTTTTCCATGCTCATGACAGTGGGTGCCAGAGGTTTGTGTGTTTGAGTCATGCTGCTGTTAGTTGTACGCCTCCTCCAACCCAGTCCAGATTACTCCTTGTGTTAAATGTGTCAATGACAGTGAGGGGAGTGTTGTGACAGGGATGATGACAACACTGCATGATGTAGGAGTAGGATGCAGCTCACAACAGCGCTCAGTGTAAATGACACCATGCAACAATGTCAGCTATCTTTCTGTGGCCATTCCATTCACTGTCAGGTATCCCTTGTCAATGATGTATCTGTAGCTTCGTGTGTGTGTTTTGATATGTGCTAGGTCTGCATCTCACCACTAGTCCTGTACTACACACACCTTCACAGCCAGGCCAGGGAGCAGCCCTGGGACAATGCATCCCCAGACAGTGAGTGGGAATATACAGTTAAGATGGCTGTGAGTGTGAACGTGTGTGAGAGGGCCAGTGCCTCGGTGTGACTTGCAGCCAATTCATACATCAGGCCCATGTGTCAGACATCTTGCCGGGGAATTTACTTTCACTGTCATGGAGTGACTGCTCCCAAGAGTGGTATTTGTTCTGGCTGAGAAGGTGTGTGGTGAGACGGCCTTGATGGCAGTTGGAGTCATTGCAGAACCTCCTTCTCCCCCAGAGCCCAGATAATCCCCCATGAACCATGCTTCCATTACAGGGAGTCAAAGCTTACGTTCAGGATGTCAGCCAGTGGTGTCCTGTTGTTTGTTTGAGCACAACTCCCAACAGGGCCTTGTGCTCCCCACAGCAGGGCCCAGTGTCAGCCATCTTCTCAGTCCTTTTCCACTCTCTGTGAGCTGAGCATGGTTGAATGTGGGCTTGACGGGCCATGTGGGGGAGGACTGTTGTCTGTGACTACGACTCCCATCATGCTTTTGGCTACTCCCACCTTCCCAGGAAACCCAAGCTTCCTTCCTTCCTGTGAATCAGCTTCCCTGTGAGGTGGTGTAACAGTGCTGGCAAGATGGCTGACAGTGGTGTCCTGTTGTTTGTTTGAGCACAACTCCCAACAGGGCCTTGTGCTCCCCACAGCAGGGCCCAGTGTCAGCCATCTTCTCAGTCCTTTTCTACTCTCTGTGAGCTGAGCATGGTTGAATGTGGGCTTGATGGGCCATGTGGGGGGAGGACTGTTGGCTGTGACTACGACTCCCATCATGCTTTTGGCTACTCCCACCTTCCCAGGAAACCCAAGCTTCCTTCCTTCCTGTGAATCAGCTTCCCTGTGAGGTGGTGTAACAGTGCTGGCAAGATGGCTGACAGTGGTGTCCTGTTGTTTGTTTGAGCACAACTCCCAACAGGGCCTTGTGCTCCCCACAGCAGGGCCCAGTGTCAGCCATCTTGTCAGCCCTTTTCCACTCTCTGTGAGCTGAGCATGGTTGAATGTGGGCTTGATGGGCCATGTGGGGGGAGGACTGTTGGCTGTGACTATGACTCCCATCATGCTTTTGGCTACTTCCACCTTCCCAGGAAACCCAAGCTTCCTTCCTTCCTGTGAATCAACTTCCCTGTGAGGTGGTGTAACAGTGCTGGCAAGATGGCTAACAGTGGTGTCCTGTTGTTTGTTTGAGCACAACTCCCAACAGGGCCTTGTGCTCCCCACAGCAGGGCCCAGTGTCAGCCATCTTGTCAGTCCTTTTCCACTCCCTGTGAGCTGAGCATGGTTGAATGTGGGCTTGATGGGCCACGTGTGGAGAGGACTGTTGGCTGGGACTACGACTCCCATCATGCTTTTGGCTACTCCCACCTTCCCAGGAAACCCAAGCTTCCTTCCTGTAAATCAGCTTCCCTGTGAGGTAGTGTAACAGTGCTGGCAAGATGGCTGACAGTGTTTGTTGGTGTTTGGAGGCCAAGGCCTTGCTGTATTTGTTAGTGAGTTTGCACATGTTATGACATTGTTCCATATTACTCTGGGATTGCAGGTATTGTGTTTATCTAACTGGCATACACATCACAGTATTATTAGCTTTCTGTTGCAATGGCTTTGCTGACCGTGATTGGTTTCAATGTCCCCTTGACAGTGATGTCTGTGTGTGTGTATTGCCTCACAATATTGGCTAGTTTGGTTATGTACTCACCAGGCTCTGGAATTCCTGTTAAACCATGGAGGCCCTCCGGTGGAATGATGGCCCGCACCTTCTCCTCCCAGGAAGTGAAGTGCGTAGGTTTTGCAGGAGGGCCACCGCCGGTCCGCTGGCTCAGGGCATGGTCTCTGCCAATAAGCTTCGTGACCCTCCTTCGCACATCATAGTACCTGTTCCTGATATCCTCCATTGTGTGCAGGCAAGGTGCTTGTAGGTTTACCTTGTTGACAATCCTCTCCCACATCTTTGTTTTCTGGGACATGGGGGTCTGTTGGACCAATGTGCCAAATAACTGTGGCTCTACTCTGAGAATTTCATCTACCATGACTTCCAACTCACTATCTGTGAACTTTGGATTCTTCTTTGGGGGCATGGTGATGGGTGGTGGTGGAGATGGATGTGTGTGTGAGTGTGGAAGTGGAGGTGAGTGAGTGTAAGTCAAGCTGGGTGTTTGTGAGTCTGCTTTTGGCGAGGTGCTAGTGGTGTAAAGGTTGTGCGGTGGGTGAATTGTGAGTGTGTATCTCAGTGCAGTGTTGTGGTCTTCTCTGCTGGCAGGTATGTGGAATTTGCAAAGGATCATGGTAGGGATTTTGGCCCTTTATGTAGGTTCGGTTGTGGGTGTGTCTTAGATGGATTTGTATATTTTCTTTTTTTTTGACTTTGTCAATGCTTGTTTGGTCTTTTTCTGTCTGTTTCTGTTTGATTTAGTTGAGCATGACGGAGACGTTCAGTTTACCGCGACAGGAGCTTTCTGCTGCATTTGCGGGTTTTATTATTTGTACACTCACAATAGTCTTCTTGTAATTTTATATGTTGAATATTAAGTACATTAAAGAAATATACATTTTGATATATATTAAATATTATAATTTGTGTTTTGTGATAACATAGGGGCTGATTGCATTGGCGGGTTCACCACCATCGTGAGGCCATTTCCCGCCCGCCAGATTTTGATGGCGGGCGGTGTGCTGGTGGGCGGAAAGCCCGACCGCCATGGGTCTGACAGTAGCAATCATTCCGATTTCCTGTCGGAACGCTCAGCATCCCCAGAATGGTGGCGATGCCTACCAGGCACCGCTGTAGGGATTGGGATGGTCGATCCCCGCCAGCCTTTCCATGGCGGTTCACCAGCCATGGAATGGCTGGTGGGGATGGACTTTGGGGGCCCGTAGCGGGCCCCTGTAAGCAGGGGCACTCCAGTTTTGTACTTGGGTGGCACCTATGGTGCCCCCCTACATTTCCCTGTACCATGTGACTGGCAGGCTCCGCATGGTGCCTGCCTTTCATGCGTCATTGTCAGGTGCCCTGTTGGAGGGACGCACAGCGCACACTGACAGATCCTCTGAGACGAAGACTTTGGTCACAGTCCAGCGACGGAAGCACTACATTTCCCAGCTACATTAGCGGGATCAGGTTGACGTCACGGTGAACGGAAGGAGGAAGAAAAAGGCTTCTGTTTCTCTCAACGTTGCCGATTATTCCGGAATTTGGATGTCCGTGAACTTGGAGGCCGTTGATTTTTCCGCTATTGTGAAGGGGCTGGTAAGGGTGCGGTTGCACCACCATTGTTTGTACCAGCCATACAAATGAACCGACTTGATTCCAAGTCGGTGTCTTCACTGTTGGGGACAATATTCTGTCTATTCGCTCTCCGTTCAGCAGGAGAGTATTTCTTGTGTCATTCTGCTGGTTCATGCACTTACTTGGTGACCGAGTTCCTCCCTGTTGGATAGACGCACGTTTGTCGTCTATTGCAGGTTGTAGGGACTCCTACACCAACATCTGTTTAAGAACTTATTGGTGCTTGTACAATCCCTTTCCTGTTGGCGAGTATCCTTATTACTCATGCGGGAAGAGGGAAATATTGATTATTGTTTGGATATCTATAATTGGAGTACATCGTCCTGAGTATTATCACCATTGGATGAATTCTGTCTGTGTAGCCTTCATTCTAAATATCAGTTGCAAGCAGAAGGCTCCTATGGTCATTGGTGATTACAACTTATTCATTGCTGAAACTGTGTCTATTGACGAAAGTTGTGTTATGATGCAATAACACGTTATAGACTTCGTGTCTCGTATTTCATGATTCTATCTTGCTTTCTATCACTTCATTTAACAGGGAACTGTGGTAGAGCTGAGCATATTTACCTCTTGCAGTCCCTGAGAAGCATAGCTGAGGTCTTCCTGGGTAGGTAGTGTATTAGTGTATTTCGATATTGCAGTGAACTGGGTGATCTTATGTTATTTACTAAAGGAACATCTTCTGTTAGTAATCACTGTCTTTTTGCATATTGTTGTCTTTACAGCATATCATTTCATAAGTGGCATCTGAGAACAGATTCTATCACATCGCTATTAAGAAGAGTGTGTGTGTGTGTTCATGGTGTGCACTGCTGTAACGTTATTTTCCTTTACAGGTAGTATATATGTATATATATATATGACCCAATATTCTTACAAGAGAAAGATAAGAGAGAGTGTGAGACTAGAAAGATTACGACAGTATACTTATGGTATGTCTTTCTTTTATGTTGTTTAGGTCTCCCTCCCTGCAGTCCCCATCCTTTCCTTCCCTCGCTTGATCGCTTCACTGATCTGTGCTATTATAGCATTCAGACTTGATGCTATGAAGAGGTGGACATATTTGAGCATAAATCCGACCCTGAGGAGAAAGTGTATCCGACACTGCCACGTAGTGCTGGGAAATGCAAAAAGTGCTTTTTTTACATTGCGGCGGGCAGGTGTTGTTTTTTTCTTTTTGCAGGTTTCTGGTTCTGATAATCTATGGTGTTGAAGACGCGTTTTAAAAAAAAGGAAAATGTATTTTGTTTCTTTGACACAAATTACTTTTTACATTTCCTTTTATTTTTCGGGTTTGTTGGAGCGTTTTATTTTTAAACACATTTTTGAGTCTTTGAGGGTTTCGTTATTGAGAGGATTGTGTCGCTGGAGCAAATTTTTCTACAGTTGTATTTTTACATTTGTTTTGGGCATTCCTTTTTTCATGGATTTGATTTTTTAAAAAATACTATTGATTTGTTCGTTTTTGAGGACCATCTACTCCAAAAGAACTGTAAGTTATTTTTAATTATTATGGGTGGGAAATGTTTTTTGTTAACATTTTGTTTGATTGTTTATTTTTATTTTAATAATTATATTATATCACATATTTTAATGTATGTCTTTAATTTTTAAATGACATAATTATTATTATTAATTTAAAAAAGAGTAGAAATATGTTGTTTCAATGTTTTGTAATTTTTAAATGCTGCATGGTGTTTGCTAGTCTCTTATGTTTTTAGTATATATTTGGCTATTGTGTCTAGACATTCCAGTCCTTTGGTGTTTGGGTAGAGTCTAGTTTTGTATTGTAGGTGTTCGCACATTTTTTTTTCTTACTAAGTTTAGGACCTATTTTAGGGGGTTATTAGGATGGCGGGCGGACTTTAGTCCGCCCACCACTAGCTGATAACAGGAACGCCCGCCTGCCATGTGGCGGTCCCGCCCCCCCAATTATGATGCGACCGCCACCACGGCGGTCGCATCTAGCATTCTAACATTGCGCCGGGTGCTGCTGGCTGCAGCACCCGCCGCAATGGTAGAATGTCATGTTGTGCATTGCCATGCACAACGTGGCAGGCACCGCACGGTGCCTGCCACCTTGTGCATGGCAATGTATGGGGGTACCATAGGTACCCCCCAAGTGCAGCGCCCCACCCCTCTGGGGGCCCACAACGGGCCCCCAAATTGAATCCCTGCCAGCCTTTCCATGGCGGCATCGCCGCCATGGAAAGGCCTTGTAAACCAAACATCCTAATATGGCTGGCGGTGCCCGCCCAGCCGGCAATCGTAACAATTGCCGACCGGCGGAAATGCAGCGGACGGACTTTTCATCCGCCGCGATACCCACCGCCATCGTAATATGGCGGTGGGTAAATCAGGTTACGATGGCGTAACGGTCGCCACCGCCGGGCCGGCGGTGGCAGTCCCTCCGCCATCTGACTCTCATTTCCCCCGCCACATTAGGATGGAGGGGGAATCGTTACGCAAGCGTGGTGGGCGCAAAGACCGCCCGCCACAGGCAATCGTTAGGATTGCCTGGCGGAGCGGACATGACCGGGGAAATGGTGGCAGTGCCTAGCAGGCACCGCCCGCCAGACTACAATGCTGGCGCCAGCCAGCCTTTCCATGGCTGTGGAACCGCCATGGAAAGGCTGGCGGGGATTAGGTTTGGGGGCCCTTTGCGGGCCCCCCTTGTCTTGGGGGGAGGTGTAGCTGCACTGGGGGGGTACCCATGGTACCCCCCTGCATTTCCCTGCACTGCGTGGCAGACACCGCGTGGTGCCTGCCATGTAGTGCAGAGAAATGCACAGCATTGCTATTTAACTTTGCGTACGGTGCTGCAGCCAGCAGGGCGGGCGCATCATAATTGCAGTGGTGGGACCGCCGCATTACTGGCGGGCGGTCCCAGGACCGAGACGATGGCGGGCGGTCTCATGTCCGCCCGCCATCATAATGAGCCCCTTTGTTCTTTTTTGATGGCTTCTATTAGTTTGTAGAAAGTTGGTTGTACTTTTCCTATTGTGGCTTCGAAGGATTGTGCCATCCTT
The DNA here is from genome assembly GCA_963921515.1 of Calotriton arnoldi. Taxonomy (NCBI): domain Eukaryota; kingdom Metazoa; phylum Chordata; class Amphibia; order Caudata; family Salamandridae; genus Calotriton; species Calotriton arnoldi. The sequence continues at coordinate 481,220 of CAWUFW010012849.1, read as the reverse complement.
TCACTGTTTTATTTGTTTTAGATTTTTGTGCTAGGGTGCTTTCATGGACATTCCACCTGGGGTTTTGTAATTTGGGTTGTCTTCGGTGCCCTGACCTATGTAGTCTTCCTACCCAGGTGTCTTCAAAGTAGTCAAGCAAGGGTGTTAGCTTTACTTAATTGGCTTGGTAGAAAGGGCTTTCGATAAGTATATTATGGTGGTTTGCTACTTCTGTTGTTGGTACATAGGCTAGGGCTATTAGTTTTTTATTTGGTAAGCAAAGGTGCTGTTTGTGGCATATTCTATACTTAGGGGCGATTTTTGGCGATGTCTCCACATATTTTGGTTGAAATTAACCCTGGGCAAAGCACTACGCTACGCTCGCGTAGTTTGCGAAGTTTGCGCTACTTCGCACAACGCGAATTGCACGTAGCACAGTGCAAACACGCGTAGCGTAGCGTAGCGTAGTGCAGCGGTCATTTTTTGCTTGCTCGCGGTCCTCAACGTCAAGTTGGCGACCGCGATCAAGCAAAATGACATCCCGGCGAGATTCTCAATGCAGGGAGGTCAGGTTTCTCATTGCGAGTGGTCGCGTATGCTCGCGACCGCTCGCGATGAGAAACTACCAGTTCGCGTTGAGAAGCTGCCGCTCGGTAAAAATCTACTCGGCGGCAGTAAGACAGCTCGCACTGTGCAAGGTGCCGTTTTCAATGATTGCACAGTGCGGACAAGCATCCGGCACTGTGCAATCATTGCGAACAGTGCACTACGCAGTTCGCGTAGTGCTACGCGTAGTTCGCGTAGTGCGAACTGCACTTTGCGTAGCTTCGCGTAGCGCTACTTCGCGAACTACGCCCAGGCTTAGTTGAAATGATAATAGCAACCTTGTATTGCAGTATGTGGATATATTTTTAAAATTGCCTGGATCATTGCTTGCTCGAAATCTATTATTCTTTTTGTGGGAAGTAGTTTTCTGTTTGTTGTTTAATTATTGTAAGGAGTTCTATGTAGGTAGTATTTTGTTTGTTGGGGTGTAGGGTGTATTTGAAAGGGATGCTAGTTTCTTCATATTCGCCATGGATGGTATAAAGTTGATAAAAAGGTTTAGGACAAACTTAAAATGTCCCATCCATTATCCATGTTTCACATTGTTTTAACTTTTGAATGTTGGTGTTGGTGGCAAAGATGATAATTGTTTTTCATGACTATTGTTGTCAAAGAATGAATTATTCATCTTTGTGTGACTGTGTATTCTTGTAGAATTTCTATTTCTGCAAAACTTTAGGGGGTGGTGGTGTTTGAGCAGTAGATCTTTTAGTTCTGGCTATGAGGCGTTTTAGGGTTGGGATAGAAGGTAATTGTCCTGTTACATTTTCAGGAACACAAGTTAGTACATTTTTTATATTTGTGTACTGGTTTGTTGTGAGCTTGTGCTTGCTTCTTTGATGTTTTCTATAACATCTCTCACCTCAGTTTCTGTGGCGTTGGGGGGGGGTGGTTGTGCTCTCTAACATTAATAACACTTGTTTCTATTGTCATTGCTCTTCCCATAGCAAAAATTGGAGTAGTATTTACTACATTTCCAATGGGTTTTATTTTCTGTTATTTTCTCTTGTTTAAAAGTATAGCCCATGTAGCACAGAAGTAGTTTTCCGTTTTGTGAGGAAATGAACTGTGCCCCTTCTGTCATTTTCTTCTTATATCCGTGAATGTATTTTTATATATATATATATATATATATATATATATATATATATATATATATATATATATATATACATATATATATATTCCGTTATCCAAATCCAATAATACGCGCTCTCACAATCCGATATAAAGGGTGGTTTATTAAAGCTCAAGGTTACGCGTTTCGGAAGAAACTTCCTTGATCATATATATATATATTCACTGAAAAAACCATAGGTTTCAGGCACGTTATAGTTAGAAATTTGCATTTAAAAAACCTTAGAAATTCACTGAAAAAACCATAAGGTTTTAGGGACAGTTATAGTTAGTTGGACATTGCACTCGTACAAAACCCGTGAAATTCCCCGTTATAGTTAGTTCAGGTAACTATAACTCGCGCCCCGCAATGCACTGCTGATGACGTCACATATTACATCACTCATGACATGGTCAGTGACATCACTGATGACATCACTGATGACATCTCAAATGACATCACTGATGACATCACTGATGACATCATCCAGTGACTGTGTGTTTCTGTAAAGTTTAAATATGTTTAATATATTTAGGGAAAGGCGTATTGAAGAATGAGTGGGTGTAGAAGCGCCTGAATGGATGATTTAGTAGGTGCGTGACTGAGTCTATAAGTGAGTGATTAAACGTATCTTACTGGATGCATGGGTGAGTGACTAAACTGTGTGAATGTCTGTATCCGTCTGTCTGTTGTTGTGTAAGCAACTGCATGGGTTTCTGACTAGCTCAATGAGTGTCTATATGGGTTATGGATTGGTTCTCTGAGTATCTGTATGGGTGCCTCAGTGTTTGTGTGGGTGGGGTGTGTGTGACTCTGTGCATAGATGTGTGAGTGGGTGATTCACTGGGTGCATGGTTTCAAGAGTGCGTCTGTGATGGACTGTATGGGTGGGTGAGTGTGTGTATGGGTGTGTTAGTGATTGAATGTATATCTCAGTGGTACATGTGTGAGTAACTACATATGTGAAAGGCAGTATATATGTGTGTTGGAGTATATAAATGGCTATAAGTGAGAGTGTGTGATTGTGAGAGTGGCTATATGGATGAGTGTGTGCTTGCATCAGTGATTGCATAGGAGCGTAAGAATGTGCTAGTATTTTTATGAGTACGTGAGCTGGTGTGTATAACTGTATAGGTGAGTAAATTGGAGTGTGATTAATTATTTGCATGACTGACTAGGTGTGTGAATACCTCTATGGATGAGTTGCGTTGTGTGAGTGTTTATATAGGTGTATGAGTGCATATGATAGTCCTGTACTGAGTGACTGTAAGTATGAGTGACTGTACGGGTGAGTGAGTAGATGTGTGTGTGTAGACCTAAGAATCAGTGAGTGGGTATGTACTTATTGGTATTGGAGTGTGTATGGTTTTGAGAATGGCAGTCTGTAATTTAGAGTGGGTGTTTCAAAACTTATATTAGGGTGTGAGAAGATGCATTAAATTCTCACATGGATGATGTCATCAGTGATGTCATCAGTGATGTCATTTGAGATGTCATCAGTGATGTCATCAGTGATGTCACTGACCATGTCATGAGTGATGTAATATGTGACGTCATCAGCAGTGCATTGCGGGGCGCGAGTTATAGTTACCTGAACTAACTATAACGGGGGAATTTCACGGGTTTTGTACGAGTGCGATGTCCAACTAACTATAACTGTCCCTAAAACCTTATGGTTTTTCAGTGAATTTCTAAGGTTTTTAAATGCAAATTTCTAACTATAACGTGCCTGAAACATATGGTTTTTCAGTGAATTTCAAAGGTTTTTAAATGCTAATTTCTAACTATAACGTGTCTGAAACCTATGGTTTTTCAGTGAATTTCAAAGGTTTTTAAATGCTAATTCCTAACTATAACATGTCTGAAACCTACGGTTTTTCAGTGAATTTCAAAGGTTTTGTAAATGACAATTTTTAAATGTATTAATTGTTATATTTATTTTTTCATACTGATTTACTACATTTTTAGAAACATTTTTTTTACATATTTTATTTTTTAAATTACATTGTAATTACATTATACATTACAAAAATACTTTCTCAGAATGAATTACTTTAGTTTAAATACTTTGCACATAGGCAATAGACTTTTAAGTACAGTAGTTACAGTTGTTGCAATGGGCAACACATTTTCAAACACAATGCAACATTCAGCTCAATGTGAATTTCTAGTTAAATGCAATTAGTTACTTTATGGATTACTTTTCTAACCACAGGACTGGATCCTAGATTCAGTCCTGGGACATCTCCTGTAAACAGTTGAGTAAAGCGTTTTGGTTACAGTAGTGATTTTTAAGGAATATTATTGTATTTTAAAAGTTGACACTTAGAAACTTTTTCTCATAGAATCACCAATGTTATCCTACGGAAGGAAATTCACTTAGCAGGTAAAAACTGTTATCGTTACTTTTTCTTACTCAGTGTTGGATCCTGGATCCAGCACTGGTGCATCTCCTGTAAACAGTTGAAAGAATGCGTTTAAGTCATACAGGCGATTTTTAAGGAATATTTGTAGTTTGTGAAAATCGACACTTTGAAACTTTTCAGCTGAAAACCAGACAATGGATTCCTATGGAAGAAAATATAAGTTACTGGTAAGTACGGTTCAAATTACTTTTCAGGACCAGTACTGGGCTGAAAGATACAGCACTGAGGTCTCTCCTGATAACAGGTGAGTAAATCGGAATTTGTATTTCGGCTGATTTTAGAGGAATATTTGTATGTTTCAAAAATCAACACTTAGAAACTTTTTCAGCAAAAAGCAGGCAATGATATCCTATGGAAGGAAATTCAAGTTACTGGTAAGTACGGTTAAAATTACTTTTGAGGATCAGTACTGGGCTGAAAGATGCAGCACTGAGGTCTCTCCTGATAACAGGTGAGTAAATCGGAATTCGTATTTCGGCTGATTTTAGAGGAATATTTTAAAGTTCCAAAACTCCACACTTAGAAGAATTTCCAAGTGAAACCAGTCAATGTTAGCCTATGGAAGGAAATTCAAGTTACTGGTAAGTACGGTTAAAATTACTTTTCAGGACCAGTACTGGGCTGAAAGATACAGCACTGAGGTCTCTCCTGATAACAGGTGAGTAAATCGGAATTCGTATTTCGGCTGATTTTAGAGGAATATTTGTATGTTTCAAAAATCAACACTTAGAAACTTTTTCAGCAAAAAGCAGGCAATGATATCCTATGGAAGGAAATTCAAGTTACTGGTAAGTACGGTTAAAATTACTTTTCAGGATTAGTACTGGGCTGAAAGATGCAGCACTGAGGTCTCTCCTGATAACAGGTGAATAAATCCGAATTCGTAGTTCGGCAGATTTTAGAGGAATATTTGCACAATGGTGAAGGGAGGGGCGGGGCCTGAGGTGACATCTGTGCAAACGCGCCCCGTGGCACATTTTAAGTTGGGGGATTAAGTCCCCTTGAATCATGAGGGTCCCTAGGGGCCAACTAGCCCACCAGGAACCTCCAGTATGCGCCAGGGGCTGCGTTGCAGAGACGTGTAGAGAGGCCACACCCCTTTTACACCTCTCTGCAACGCAGCTCTGTGGCACTTTCTGGATGTACCTGTTGGGCTAGTTGGCCCCCAGGGACCCTCAGGATTGAAGGGGATTTAATTCCCCATCTTAAAACACGCCACGGGGCCTGTTTGCACACATGTCACCTGAAGCCCCGCCCCCTCCCTTCACCACTGTGCAAACGGCGCGTTTTAAGTTGAGGGATTAAGTCCCCTTGAATCCTGAGGGTTCCTGGGGGCCAACTAGCCCACCATGTACCTCCAAAGCGCCACAGAGCTGCGTTGCAGAGAGGTGTATAAAGGGGCGTGGCCTCTGTACACCTCTCTGCAACGCAGCCCCTGGCGCATACTGGAGGTTCCTGGTGGGCTAGTTGGCCCCAGGGACCCCAGTATTCAAGGGAATTACTCCCCATCTGCAAACGCGCCAGGGGCGCGTTTGCAGAGTGGTGAAGGAAGGGAGTGGGGCCTGCGACCCGATCGTTTTTTTTTCCTGAAGGTGGGCTGTGTGGCCCCCTTCCTTTTCTTATTTTTGGGCCCTGGGGACCCCATCCCCCAGGGCCTTACCCCTTTTTTTTTAATTAAAATTAAACTGGAAGGGGGCCACGTGGCCCCCTCCCTGGCCGAAAACTGCCCGGGAACCCCATCCCCGGGGCATGGCCACACTAACATTCCTTTTAAGGAGGGAGCTGCGTGGCCCCCCTCCTCAGGCCTCCTTTTGCCCCGGGGACCCCATCCCCGGGGCAGGCCTTTTTTATTTTTATAAATAATTTCTGGGGAGGGGGCCGCGTGGCCCCCTCCCGAGCCACTTATGGCCCCGGGGACCCCATCCCCCGGGGCCTGGCCTCTGGTTGGGGACTGTGGGGTCCCCAAACCCCCACAGTCCCGCCGGCTCCCCGTGTCCTAAGGGAGCCGGCATTGCTTTTTCACACGGGGAGCAGCTAAAATGCTGCTCCCCGTGTGGGAAAGCAATTGTCTTTGGATATTGGAAGGTTTCCCTGCTCTCTCTATTCCAATATCCAAAGCAGTTTGCAATGACAGGACGGGAGCCGCGAGGCTCCCGTCCTGTCATTGCAAACAGCAGTGTCCCGAGGGTAGGCACCCGGGACACTGCAGGAGCCGGCCCTGGGGGTGGCGGTCCCCAGGAGCCACCACAGGCTCCAGGAGGGGGCCGCGCGGCCCCCTCCCCACATCAGCAAAGCCCGGGGAGGTGGTGGTCCCCGGGGCTTCGAGGGTCCAAAACGGACCCCCATTTTAATTTGTTAGTGCCCCGGGAGGTGGCGGTCCCGGGCGTGTGGGGGCTCGAGCCCCCCACTGCAAAAAGTAAAAAAAAGAAGCCCCGGGAGGTGGTGGTCCCCGGGGCTGTGGGAGGGCTCAGAGCCCTCCCGCACCATTTAAAAAGAAAGCCCCGGGGGTGGCGGTCCCGGGGCTTGGGTTGCCCTTTGAGGCCCCCATACATAAATTTAACCCCCACCATGCCCCCTGGACATGGGCCACCCGGGGGCAAAATACAATCGAAGCGCGGGAGACCGCCCTTCAATTTTTTTTTTTTTCGGCAGGATTCGCGCTCCCTGAGCGCATCCGGCCGATTTAAAAAAAAATGCTTTTTCTGCCTAGGGGTCCTTGTGGGACCCCTGAGCAGACCTAGGGAGTCAGGGTGTTTCTACCCTGCCCCCTTTGTGCGTTTTGCGCACTTTTTTACTGCTTTCTTGTTCCTCGGTTCTACCGAGGAACAAGATGGCTGCCAACACTTCCTGGTTTGGAGTGTTGACAGCCAATTAGCAGACAGCTCGTGATCGGGAGGGTGCGCGAATCCGACGCGGCCATAGATATATATGTACTTTTACTTTTGATTTTCTCAGCAACTACTGAACGGATTTACACCATTTAACAAAAGGGTTCTTTTTGAACCAAGAACTACCTCTTTGCCAAATTTGGTGTAATTCCGTTCAGCAGTTCGGGCTGTAGCCGTGTCTAAAGTTTCCTATGGGAAATTGATTTTCTGACTCTTATTTTTTAATTTCTCCGCAACTACTGAACGGATTTACACCATTTAACAAAAGGGTTCTTTCTGAACCAAGAACTACCTCTTTGCCAAATTTGGTGTAATTCCGTTCAGCAGTTCAGGCTGTAGCCATGTCTAAAGTTTCCTATGGGAAAATGAATGGGGAAAACACGTTTTGGGACCCCCTTTTTCTCGGCCCCCGCTTGACGAATCACCCTGAGACTTTCAGGGTAGGAGCGGACCGGAGCGGGCCATAAAGTTTGAAAATTTCGCGAAGATTCGTCAACCGACGCAAGATTTATTTCAAATAGAATGTCGCGGATTTCCTATGGAAAATAGGTCCTAACTATAACTATCTACTGGCGACCGCCAGTAGATAATATATATATATATATATATATACATATGTCAATTATTAATTAGTGAAGAGTAAATATTTAGATATAATTATTACATTTTAAAATATATATACATATATCTTGTTTTTCTCTTCTTGCTGGATAACTTTTCGAAGTTTGTTGGTTATTCACTGGTTTCTTTATTTTCTGTTGGTTAAAAAATAAAATGTTATTTTTATTGTAGTGTTACATTTAGTTTGTTAGTTTTGTTTAGTTATTTCCTAGTTTTGTTTAGTTGTTATTATAAAAAATACTTACTATTTTTAGTTGATGTAATTTATTTCTTTGATGTTGTTTTTCTGTTTCAGCCTGTAGAAGAAAGTAAAATAAAAGTATTTGTTAGTTATATTTTGCTTTTTTACTAATTTTTTAGGTCTAATCCGTTAACTCTATTAGTTAGTTGAAATATGTACTTTGTTTGATATTTTTTGTTAATGTTGATTTTGTAGTTGTTTTGGAAGGAAATTGTTGTTTTGAATTTTGTAGGTAGAGTTTTAGTCAAGTTTAGTCTATGAAATATGAAGAAAAACATATTATATTTGAAGTTGCTCTATTTATATGCTTTTTTTAGCTAATTTTATTTATTTATTTAAAAAGCTTTGTTTTTACCTTTAATAAGAGCTTTTCTGTTTTGTTGTATATGTTGATCTCTTTCGTTCTGTTTTCTGTCTTGCAAACATTTGTCCTTCTGCAGTGTTTGTCCGTATCACGGTAAATTTTGTGTTAATTAATTGATTGCTTTTATAGTGTTTATTTAATTAGTTAGAGTTTTCTATTGTTTTTTTTGGTGTAGTTTAAATTCATTGGTTGAGATAGCTTTTTGAATTTGTTGGCAGTTATAATTTAATTTGTTTAATTTTAATTGTGTTTATTTAATGTGTGTTTTTATTTTGTTTAGAAATATAATTAAAATGTATGCGTTAATAAATGATAATTTTTTTAAATATGTTATATATATGTCTGTTTATTTTTTATAGTGGGGATATTTTTTTTATGTTGTAGTGTTTGTGTATTTATTTGATTTAGATTTTTTAAGTATGTTCGTTTGTGTTTTAGTTTTATTAATAGTGTAATTTTTTTTGTTAGTGTTTGTTTTAATGTTTGAAATATGTTATTTGTTTATAATATTGAAAATAATTTATTTTTATGTTTAAATGTTATTTTTTTGTTCAGTTAACATGTATTTGTTCGGTGTTTGTGTTGTCGATATTATGTATATCGATATTTTTGTTGTATTATGTTATTTTAATTTTATTGATATTTTTGTGTTCTATTTTTTTGTTTTTAAAGATTTTTTTTTATTGATATTTGTGTTATTTTCGCTTTTTGTATTCAACATTTTTGTATGCGATATTAGTGACTTGATAATTTTGTAGGTCGATATTATAGGAGTCGATGTTGTACAATGATCCGCTGCTGACATCACATTTAGGGGCCGATTACGATCTTGCTAGGAAAGCCCTCCGTACGACTCGGATCCGGAGGGCTTTCCTAGCGAATTGCGCTCCAAGAGTCTGAGCGACTGATTCCGATGCACCCGTATGGTGATGGACTCAGTTCGCTCGGACTCCCATTGAACTCTATAGGTGCCTGTATACTGAACACGTACACAAGCTCCCATATCAAAAAGGGGTGTGTGGGCAAAAGCGTACAACCTGTAGCGGGCACCCTATGGTGCCCATCACAATGTGCATGCATGGAAAGGGGGGGCCCATCGGTACCCCCATGGGACTGATTCAGAGGGCCCTGGGTGACGGGGGTGCCCCCTACAGCCCCCCCCAAAGTCTGATTCCCACAGCCATTTTGTCTCGCTGAAACCGAGTTGATACGGCTGTCCGAATCGTGCATCGTACTAGCTCGTTCGGAAGCTGGCTCCATTGCGCGGCACGATTCGGCTGCGCACGAGTTCGACTGACAGGATCAGGTTTGGAAACGATTCGGTCAACGTGGACGAGAGCTTCACATTGTACTTGGTTGCTCGGAACGGGGGACGATTTGGTCGGAAACATAGGCTCCGAATCGGATTTGCTCGTTCCGGAACACGTCCGGAGGCCTTCCTAACGAGATCGTAATCAGCCCCTTAGTAGGGATTGATCAGATAGTCTAGAAGAACTGTGTTTAGCCTATAACAAGTGTGGTTGTAAAGGGACAAATTGGACTATCAATGGGGGCAGATATTTAAGTTCTCAAAGAGATTTGATAATTTATGCAGGCAGAAAATGTCACAAAGTACATTAAGCAGTGCACCAAAGAGGCATCAGAAGATGAGCTCGGAGCTGAGCTCTGAAGTTGAAACTGACACTGAGGAGAATAGACCGAGCCAGCCTGTACCAGCTGTGGAAGACGAGCTAAGTTTTTTACAGTGGGACTGCAACTTAAACCTCAGGCCTCTGCAAGGACGGGACAGAAATCCCTATGGAGGAGGAAGAGGAAGAACAGGAGATGTAGAAACAAAAAGTGGCAAAGTGAACAGCATCAATATGTCTGATATTGTGCTAAACACTGAGGAACTGAATATCTTAGCCCTTGGATTATCCTTTTGTGCCCGACTCCTTTTGGATTATGTTCAAACAAGGATTGATTATTTTAAATTCATCCCGGAGCTCAAATTGTGCAAATTTCACAAGAATAGACAAACTGCCCGACAACAGACAATGTCAGATCCCGGAGATATGAACAACCTACAAATTTCAGATTAGGAACTCTTCAGAAACATGGACATTATTTCTAGGGGCGTTTTGGAAGTTGTCACAGATGAAATGCTTATTGAAGAAAAAGGGCTGAATGTTTTTGTAAGTCCTCTGACACTGTTCAATCCCAAGTCTATTTTCTCCCCTGTGGCTCCACGAGATTTCATAGATATGTTCTGAGCTGAAAGTGCATGACTTAAAAGTTCTACAATGGCAAGGTAGGAGGGTCAGGATAGAGCACCAACTGGTCCCTTCCAATTCAAATACAATCAACTACTTGAAAAGATGTAGAAGTCAGACAGGCGGACAAAGGTGGTAATATTGTCCTGTGGTCGCTGCATATGTATATGCAGGAAGCATATGCAGGAAGCACTGGGTCAATTGGCAGATACCCAGTGCTACCGCAAAATTGATACAGGCATGGTCCACAGTATTAAGATCAGTTACCATGCAGAATTGGCTCAGTGGAAAAGAGTAGGGCTCATCACACAAGGGGAATATTTTTTCTTGAAGACATATTCTCCAGTTTTACCCATCCTATATTTAATACCAAGGGTGCATAAAAATTTGACCACACTACCAGGAAGGCCAATTAGTTTAGCTACAGGTGGCCTGTTCAAGAGCACATCTAACTATATAGCTTGTTTTTTTCAGGATTATGTTAAACACTTGTCCTCTTATGTGCAGGACACCGGCGATTTAAAAAAAAAAAGGTCTATGACATCAATTGGGAAGATGGCTATGTTTTAATGACCATGGATGTGTTGTCCCTGTATACTAGCATCTCCCATGAAGATGGACTGAGAGCAGATGAATATTTTCTGAGCTCTAGACCATTGACATTGTTGAAGTATACCTCAATTTTGCTCTCAATGATTTGTTGGTGCCTAAAAAAATGAAATCTATGAGCAGCTTAGGGGCCATGGGCACCAGCTTCACCCCCAGTTATGCAGATCTGCATATGGGATGGTGGGAGAAGCAGGTGCTGGCCCAAGAGTTCACACAGGAGTGGGCGGATAATGTGATTTTTTGATCACACTATACTGAAGATATATTTGTCATATGACGAGGCACCGAAGCTGCAGCTCAGGATTTTGTATACAAGAATAATGTTAACAATCTCAATATGCATTTTACATCACATATCAGCTAACGGGAAGTTCAATTTTTAGATCTTTCAGTGTATATAGAGCAGGGCAAGGTACTCACTAGAACCTATGGTAAATCTACAGCGGGCAACACAGTCCTACATGCCTGCAGTTTTCATCCTAATAAACTGAAGTTCAGCATCCCATATGTGGAGAATCTCCACATGCAGAGAAATTGTAGCAGTAATGTGCAATTGAATCAGGTCCAACATGAGCTGGCTGTCAGATTTTGTGCTCGTGGGAACAGTCAAGAGATACTTGATGGGGCTAGAATAAGAGTATGTTGCAAGACTAGAGATCAACTGCTCTTTTCAGAAAAGAATAGAACAGCTCAAAAGGGGCAAGAGATCTGTTCGATTACAGGCTTCAATACTAAACATCAGAAACTGAGACAGAATTTTGTGAATCATTGGCATCTACTTCAGAGTGATCCTGTGATAGGATCTGATCTACAGGATAGGCCCATTATTGCATTGCGCAGAGATAAGTCCATGAGAGAACAGCTGGTAGTGGTAGAAATGCTAAGACATGAGACTTGGCTTGGTGGGCTTTAATAAATGCCATAGATGCAAGGCCTGTAACCATGGGACCAACACCACGCAGGTGAGCTTGCCCATCTCTGATAAACCCTTTACAATTGGGAAATCGTTGCATTGCATGAGTGAGTATGCTGTCTATGTTCTCAAATGTACATGTTCAAAGATATACATAGGCGCCACTATTCTCAAAGTTCATCTCCTCATTTTGTAACATATTAGAGCCATCAAAACCAAAAATCTGTCCTCCCCTGTAGCACGCCATTCAGTCCCAAGTAGGATTAGGGGTGGGAATAGAGAGCGCGGTCTTCCTCAGCAAGAATCCAGGTACATTCTCAAGCTTAACACGAAAGCTCCAGGAGGCTTGAATATTGAAGAGCATTTATTTGTACATCTTTGATGGATTAACAGATGGTATAGTATGTAAAAACTCAGCCTAAAGCATGGAGGAAAGTTAGGAGTGTACTTTTCGTGTAGAAATTGATTGTTTCACCAAGAACACTTGAGCACTTTACTTTGTGGGTTTTTAAAACAAAGTAATTTTGAATTTTTAGTGCTTTGGGGAATAGTCATTGGTGTACTAAATGATGAGGAGCGTGGGTATCTTGAGTTCCCGTGGCATGTGCACCAGGGGATGAAGCAATGCCCACAGGGGCATAGCATGAGTTATAAGGGGAAGCCATGTTTATGAGCGTTGGAATGTGTCAGGTTTGCCCTCTAGGGCTGAACCCCAGAGAATAAGATGGGGGCAGGGCTCTGAGGTAGCCCTCATCTTTTCTGTTGTTTTAATTCTTGAATTTTAAATTTTGAATTTTAGATTCTGGATTTGAAAAGTGAAGGAAGTGACCCGATTGGGGTCACCCAGGTCACTCACGACCACCTCTCAGCCTTCCATACCAAATGAAGAGTCGGTCAGACAGTAGAGAATAAAAACCAATATCTGTTTATTCAGGTACACTCAGAGTGGAGCCCAATCTGCCAAGTCGCTTAGTAGTGCTGCAGAGGGACTGACATCAGCAAGCATAGAGATACATTATGTACATTTAAGAACCAATAAAGGCATGCCCATAATGGAATTTTCCAAGCAGATGCAGCAAACAGTGAAATACAAAAAATAAGTTTCGATTCTGCAGCCGGGCACACATTATCTAGTAGTCAAGGTCATTCTGCCCATGCCCGCCACTAGACAAGTGGGAGAAAGCTTCTATCTAAAGGTAAAGGTATGCACTAATAAGAACAGTCTATTCCTTAGTGAAGCAAAATCCAACCTTAGAGAAATGAATCACAACAGGGGCCTTTTCTCCGAAATAGCAAGGCATAAGTTTAGATTATAACCCAAAATGGCTCCGGCATATAAATTGGCGTTGTGAATTGGGTGGAACTTGGAATCAAATTAAAGCATGGTATCAGGAGAGAAAAGCAGGTGACAAACCTCAAGTGGAAATTTTACCGGGTCGCATTGTTGGAGGGTAAATGGAGTGACACTGCAGTGGTCACACATGGCTTACCAGCTCACGAGAGCAAGACCTGCGCTCTGCTCGTTCTCTGAGAAATAAGGAACAACAGTGTGAAATACAGTGGCACTTTATTAAGCAATTCAGCAACGCAGAGAACTGTTCATTAAATCATTAGCCGTGCAAATGCAACGCTACTCATCAACACATGAGTAGGATGAAGTAAAAGCATCAACAATATTACAAATCATATTTTAAGTGAAGCACACATATCTATGTAAATATCTATCAGTGAGCTACAGCCTATGGGGCAAGTCTTAAAAGAGGGATCATGAATAGGCAAGCGCCTAGAAGGCAAATCTTAAATAAGAGAGCAAGAACCATCCAAGGCTACACAATTTAAGCTAGGGTAAATGCAATGAATTGGGTGTGGATGAGCTAAATTAGAGAGGCTGACAAAGTCAAAAGGCTGGCAATCAAAGAAGAGCATTACCAACTCAGAATAGGCTTCTAGGCCCTAGATAAGAGATCGGTCGACCGGGAACCCACACCGTGCAAAGCACTGGAAGAAGAGTTCAGGGTGTGGACATGGGTGCAAATCTTTTATATGGCTTAATGCAGAACTCCCACCCACAGTTGACGTGGGCCCTGACGTGGGTCCTTGACCGCACGCTTACAGTAACTTTGGAAAGTTTTGTGAGAACACAGAATTGGTACCATGGTGAAACTTGTTCTTTAGCAGGTGGTCAGTGCTCTTGACCGCAAACATAAAAAAAAGATAACTTTTAACGTAAGATGCTCGGAAATTAATATTTTATACATTATTTCTATGCCAGGCAGCCGTCTTTTGGTTTCGCTTGAGCAAGCTTGGAAAGTTTCTTAACTAAAAATATTGCACATATTGCTTGTGAAAGAACAAGATGTACCAGCAGGGTTTCGCGTATGTGTGGGCTAACTTTATTCTCGTAACTGTGGAAATTTACCGGCGGGGGGCTGGTGCTTTGCAGCGCCGTGGATGGCACAGGTCCCTATTGTGTGATCAGTGAGGCCTACGAGATTTGTTTTATTAAAAATGATAAAAGGGGTAGTGAGCTTGGGCCTATGTGTGTATGTATCTAAAGAGGTGTGAACTGTTATGGCACCTACTAAATGTTTGAGATAAAATGGTCTTAAGTTCTGACTGGTGGGGCCTATATGGGGGTTTCATGCTGCCTGAGCAGAGCAGGATTCTGCATGGGGAATTTTTATATGGTAAAACGAGACCCTGCTTCATTTCCCTCCTCTTGTTCATTCTTGAACAAAATTCTTACAGCATACCTCTCAGGCCCTCCTTCTAGTTGGTGTATCCCAGGGGTGTCATTCATATTGGAACATTGTCTCTCCTGTGTCTTCCTCAACTCTATATACTCTCCTTCCGGCCTGTCAGCTAGTTTTTCATAATGATCTACACTAGGATCCTCCCCTACGAGGTGTCTACCAGGGGAAGTGGGGGAGCGGTATGTACTTAGTAGTTGATGTCAAGAGAGGTCTGCAACAAAGTGTGAGCCAGTCGTTGTGAGCTCCACTATCTCTAATAGTGCTAATTGATCCCTATTCCCTGGTCCACTGACCCTACGTATGGACTTCCTGTATATCCCTGTCTTGGCATATATCATCCCTACTACTTCAGTACTGAATCTCTTCAAACAATGACATACTATCTGCAGGACGCAACAAAAAGAGCAACAGCAAATACATTTAGAATGGCAGACAGCCACAAAGGTATCCAGTCAATGTTCAACCAATCAGTGGCTGTGTCTGCTATGGCACCTCCTCCAGCAATCCTTTTCTACCTTGTTCAAGTCGTTGATGGCCTTGGTAATGGAGCCATTTTTTTCATTGTTGGCAATGTGCAGCACAAACTCCTTATCCGAAGGCATACCCTCCTCTTGATATATCGAAGCCACAGTGCGTTTGCCTTGATCTGGAAAATCACAACGATGGTGTTGGAAAAAAAAGAGCTGGACCCTGTTCAATAGGCAAAACTCCTTTGGTAGGTCTTTGAAAGCTGTCCACCCTTAGTACTCAGCATACTGCCAAAGTCGGTGGAGCAAGGTAACAGAGCCATAGATGGGCATTGATGTAGGAGATATTTGCCGCTGGAACGATCAGAGACACTTTGTGCATTGTTCTAGTGAGCACAGGTTGCTCCTTCGTGAGGGCTGTTGGAGATAGAGACGTTCTCCGCAGGCCCAGTAAAAGTCCATTAGGCTGGAGGTGCCATGTTTAATGTCCGAATTAAAAATGGTGCTGTTGCATCCAAGTGTTGCAGCCCACAGGTACAGTGCCTAGAAAGCAGAGAAGAGGTGACTTTATTTTGTGATCATTTTAAAACTTTGAACATTTTCTCCCCACCCCAAGTATACTTCCAGTCCATCTCATCTTCATAATCCTAGTCTACCCTATGTGGCCCTAAGGACGCTGCTCTATACTTCAAGTAACCTGGAGCACTCCATTTGTTATGGACATAAATTTGTAGAAGCATAAAGCTGTTCTATTCTGAGATGGGCAATGTATGGTGTGGGGCAAAGAGCCATTACAGTCTGATAGAGATCCTGTTATCATAAACCCATTGTTCCTACAAAAAGCTATACTACGGTCCATATCAGGAACACCTATCTAAAATATTCTTGTTACCTTCCTTTCTATTCTGTAATTGTCAGTGATAACCTTGTGCATCATTGGGGTGTCGTCCCATACTGTTCTATTTACAAACACTTCAGAGATGTTGGCCTCAATAATCTGAACTTGCTCCTGTATTCTGTAAATGAACAGGTGTAGGAGCGATTTTACAGTGTGTGGTAGTATTTCCCTAGAAAAACCAGTCTATCTGCGCCTACTGCATGGCGAATGTATGAACTTAATAACAGAATTCATTATTTTCCTGTCTACCTACTATTGTCATCTTCCTTTATCGCATGATGTCGTGAAGGGAGTCATGAGCAGCATGCTGTCTAAATGCTTGGGCAGAATTCACATTATTGCATTATTGCATTAATACTTATAACAGGGGAAGGGGATGACACAGGGTGCATATATATATTTGGGGTGCTGACGGTACTGGCAGAGGATGTTGAACCATTTTGCATTCCTACAAGGGCCATTTTCAGTGCATGTGCTAGCAGGTATATTGGATGTTACTTGGGGTGCACAGTGGTATTGGCAACTTCAACATTTTAAGTAATACAAGCCTTTCCATTAATACAATGAGCTAATCAAATCTTCCTAGTGCCACTCTGACAATAATGTAAAATATTACAATATGAATACATATCTTTCGCATAAGACACTTCTGTGTGGCGGGCGTTGCGGCTACGTCTGAATCCATAAACAACCAAGCGATCACCGTCTTCTTCTTCTTGGACAGTCAATGGGAACTATTACCCTCCTCTAGTTAGTCCTTTAGTGTTGAGGGGGTGCAGGGTCAACCCTGAAGTCTGTTCTGTAAATCCTTTCCTCTTGGCAATGCGGACAGCTGTTGGTGAGGAGTCTATTACTTTAAAATGTCTGATATGTGAGAGCTCCGGAATGATGGGGCCCTTCTCTTTCCTCTTCGATACCTGGGTAGAAAGGAACTTCGCAGCGCGTTGTTAACTCATACAAATATTTTTACATTTCATTTTTCATAAATACAGAAGAGCTTTCAGTGTCAGTTTTAAGTCATGTCAGTTCTATGTATGTAGATCAGAACTTGGAGTATGTCTTAGTGAAAACAGGGTGATCCCTAGGCAATAAACTATTTTTATTTTTCCTTAATTATTTATTTATTTGTTTATTTCTTTCTTTCAATTGTGGTACTTATCTTGCCCATTTTATTTCTAAGTAGTCCGTTCAGGCACTGCTGAAATTTGTTGCTGCTTTAATATCATAGTGGACACATGGTCCAGCTTTGATCCAAACGTGTGGGAAACTTATGGTGAATTAATATTGGATCTAATATAGACCATTTGTGGATTTTAAAGTAATTTTGGAAGGATTGGTTGTGTAACCATCAAAATCGCCCCCTCATACACGATCAGCGGTATGTAAATTTGGATAAATAATTGATCAATTGTATAATTGTTTGAATGAGGGAAGATATATATGTGTGTTGTATGGATTTTTAGTAACGTATGGTTTGAGCATGATGAATTAATTTAATAAAAGATGCATGAACCTCTATGTAGTGAAATGAACTTTTATGTGATGTAATGGGTTATGTAGGTCTGTGTGGTAATGCTGGAACCCATATAACAACTGTGTGGACACTTTGATAATGGACCTTTAAATAATGATAATGAATGTTTTGATTTATGTTATGTGTATATTCGGTCCATACTTTGTATTTGAAAATGGATGTGAACAGATTTGCATTTAATGGTAAAATAATAGACTTAATGAATATGTAAAATGATTTATAGGATGATGTTTATTATAGGATTATGTTTATTGTATATTTTTGTTTTATTAGGTACATCAAAAATTTAATCTGGTGAGATAGAGACAAGTATTATATATGTCCTGATGAAGGTGGTACCTTTATAATTTTCTACCACCGAAACGTGTCGACGCCTGAACCTCTATTTTGGGTTATATCCAGGAACAGCCTCATGTCTAATGCAACTATTAAAGAATAGACTGATGGTGCCTATATATGTCATTCCTGTTGAGAATAACCATTTTTGATGAATTCAAGTCTTTCACAAATATTTCTTTGTCTCTCATGATGTTTTTAAATGTTTTTTAATTGTGTGGATTTATGTATTTTATCAGCGTCATTTTTCTATTGTGATTTTAAATCATTTTAATAAACTCTGATTGTGTTATATATTTGAGTTCCTTGTCCCTGTGCGTTACATAGTTCTTTTCTGGGTCCAGATTGGTGTCTCTATTCATGTGGATGCATGTATATGTGTGACACAATAGTGTATATTTGGCTGTGAGTTTTGTTGATTGTAAACCTCATTATAGGTACATTTCTATATCTATCCAAGAGAGTTCTTTTTTAATACTAACTTATAGTAGGGCGTGTAGTATGACATTCTTTTCCTGTTACAGCCTAGGGGTTTTAGTTGTACTCCCCTCTTTTTTTTTCTTTTTTTTCTTTTATTTATTTATTTTTTATGTGTTCACACCTAACCCACCTGTCATACCCAATATGTTGTCTACTCTTCACCAAACATTCTCTGTCTATGACCTGTGGCTAGGTGCGCAACAGTAGCTGTGCCATTGTGCAGGCACAGCATTCAGAAATAAAATATACAAATACACTGGTGAAACTCCCAATGAGACATGAGGCGGTGGAAACATGAATATTGAGCATATGTATGCACACCTCCCGAAAACAGGAAACCTAGTATACTGCTTAGGGACATGGGGAAGAACGCACAAATAATGTCTGCAGTGTTCAAAACCTCAATTAACTCTGAAAGCGAGAGAAGAACCAAAACATTGTACTATAAATAATTGTTCCCAAGAGATACGAACATCTCAATAATCTCCATCCCAGTAACACAATTGGGAAATAAAAACTCATAGTTGTTGAACTGCAAAATATATGCAACCACCTCTAAAGACTGCAACTGCTGTTGAAAAAGGCACCTTTAAAGTTACATACTTTCTATTCTGACAATATTGCAATATTGAGCATTGCTACGCCATGCATATTATCCTTCTACATTGAAATACACTTTATATATGAACTTTTATTTATTCCTCACATTTTCTAGCACTGGGGCACGTGTGGAGGAAGTCGTTTTGGCTGCTATCTGTGGTAATCTATTCCTACGGATCTCTGGTTGTTGTCTCATATTTTGTATGCTGCACAGAGCTGCACATATCCCACAACTTATTCCTTCCCTCCTGCCACACAGCTACACTCATAGTGCCCCTGTGTTAGGATGGCCTCTAAGTGTCACAATTTAGAACACCAGTGAATTAAAATTTGATATAAAAGTTACAGTGTCTGTATCACACATATATCACGTGCCAATATAATGAAGGTGATACAGCAAGCTATCTTTTGGCATTTTGTTTTAATTAATATGAGACATCAAGTAGACCTATCTGTGCTATACGGGCACTAGAAGGCCATTTAGTGACCACACAGGTAGATATAAACAAATCATTCTCAGCTCCCTATCAGAATTTGTACAGGGCAACTTGTTTTCTCCCTCACAAACGAAGTATGCATTACAGAATGTCTAACCCAATATAGACCCCCACTGCTGAACAAGCAGCTTTACTTAATTGAAATCTAGAGGTGCAGGCGGTGCAACTCACTATAGACCAGCCGGTAGGCGGAAATGCTCCGGAGTTATACTTATTACCTTCTGAATTTAACACCATAAAAAACGTTCAACACATTGGTGTGGCCCTATCTTTTTGTGGTACTGACACGAACAGGGCTTCCTGGCCTCTTATTGCTCTAGTTGTTATATATACAATGGATGGCCAGTGTTCGTACCTGGTAGGGTGTATTCAACTGGAGGACATATTTTCAGGGGCACCAGTGGGACCTCCAGACAGAGGTGTCTGCTGTCACCCATACTAAGTACTAGAGAAATTAGTGTGCTAAAAACATGCATGATAAGGTACAGATGATGCCTTGCCTATTCTTAGGGACCCAATAACACGCTTATCCCCACTAATCTTGTTATTGC
Source organism: Calotriton arnoldi (assembly GCA_963921515.1). NCBI lineage: Eukaryota > Metazoa > Chordata > Amphibia > Caudata > Salamandridae > Calotriton > Calotriton arnoldi. The sequence continues at coordinate 461,088 of CAWUFW010012849.1, read as the reverse complement.
CGGAATTTTGGGTGATATGCCTGGCCTCAAAGGCAATTGTGATAAATCCTGATACTGATCACCACCCATCATATGTCGGGAACTCCGTTCAATGTGTACTGGAAACTTTTAAATATCGAGGAATCCAAATTTATTTCATAGAGGAAAAGTTGAAGGGTGGCAATCTAGATAGATGTGTGTCTGGAATTCGATGGTGGACCATATTCTGGACAATGCAACTGCTGTCCCCTTTGGGCAGCGTGTCAATCATTAAAACAATTGTGTTACTTATACTTTTTTATTTTTTACAGCACGCCAGTTGGTCCACCTCGTGTTCTTACTTCCAAAATCTAAGGCCTATCTTGTCAGAGCTGACCTGCCCTCAGCATAAGTGATGTCTCACTCTCTCCATAGAAAAGGTAATGCGCCCGATACATGCCTGGGGAATGTGGTCCCCAGCTGTGAAATATACACAACTTGGCACTGCAGATGGTATTGATAGCATGATGGCTGGCTGTGGAAACAGACCCTGAGCCACTAGACCTGCTAAACATTGTTGGAAACTCTGAGTTATTACATGTACTTTATGCCAAAAGCGGACAATATCTGTATAGGCTCATTCTTTACCAACAGTCTGTTCTCGTTGCCGCAACTGAACAAATATGCTGGGATCAGTTGCATCATACACACCGTCCCCTGTTGGTGATACCCCAGTTACCTTTAGTGGCCAAACAACACTCTCTGAAAAATGTGTCACTGAAGGACATGCGTATATTTATATATCCATGTACACTTAGCTGACTTTATTTCAAGCAATGGTGATGCGCATAGTGATAAAAAACAATTATTTGACTTTCCTGCTGCCGCCAAAAACCTACCACTTTTCCTCAACACCACTCTAACCCATTTAATTGATGCCAGGCAAAGATGTCGCTGGTCAGTAGTGTGTCCTAGGGGAGCGAAGTATATTTATACATATAGATATATACATACCCAGTTACTAAACTGCAGAACGTCAAACCTGAAACCCTTAATGTAATCTCTGCTTTCCCACTTTTACCAAATTGTGTGATCTTGGGCAGTTTATTCCTCTTGTTCTCTTGTTCCTGTTTTTCTAACTTAACCCCAGGTTCAATATAGGCATGTCTGCCACGGTGGGAGAAGAGAATCAGTCTCTCCCCATATTCGTTCTTTAAAACTATTTCTTTTAATAACAATAATATTTCTCAACGCACTTGACATAAATTGTTTTACTGGACAAGGAATTTATACACTAAACCTATTTTTCTTTCCCTTACAATGTTGTTCATTCAGTCACACAGCTCTTCGCGTTCTGCCAACTGTGTACAAAAATATATATATATTCATTTTCAACTTTCCTGTTCTCTTTCTTAACCCAGGAAGTCTTATTCACTGTTTCTTTTCCTGCCTGGCTCAACGCCCAGACTCTGCGGCCAGCGTTAATATAACGGCAGCCCAAGAGAAATCCTTTAACCCTTCAATACCTCGTAACTTCAAAAAAAGCATGTGTTGTTTTTAATTGTACGACGTAATGCTAAATAGAGCCTATTTTAACAGAACATGTCTTTCTTTTTCTTTTTTGGTAAGCACACGTTCACTTAGAATGGTATTTTGACGCTGAATAGCGGATCTTTATTGTACCTCAACTCAATGGTACTCATTTTATCCACCTCAGAATGATGAAGGGCTGAACAGACCCCGCATCTATTCACTTCAGAATGATAAAATGCTAAGTAGACCTGGTAGCATCTGAACTTGTGACCATGAAGTCACACACATGCTCCCACAACTGAGGGGCATTACCTGTCATGCATGTTGTATAAAACGCCGTACACAGGTAGGAGTAAATTAGTTGGGTCTTAATTGCTTGGTGCTGCGGCTGCACGTGTCATGCAACACCTTGCATGTTGCCTGCTAAGGCACATCATGGTACTTGTAGTGTAACTGATATGTCTGTTATTTCCTGGTCGTTATCAATCATTAAGTGTGTGAGCCTTCCCAGTGCTCATCAACAACGTAAACCGAGTAGTAGCCCTTTGGCTCCGTTCCAATGTTCTCCTCTTAAGTACTTCCTTCCACTCGTGAGCCTATTTTTGTAATTCCTAATATTTTTATTAACAGGAATTGTAAGCCTGTGTTTCCAGTTAAATGTAACAATGTATTTCAAAGCATTTATAACCTACCGTCATGACATGGAGCAGGGGGTGTCTTTGTGTGCTTTAGCTAATCAGGGAGTTTAGCTACTTATGGGAACGTAAATGTAAATGTAATATTAACTGTGATACTGCGCCACTTTTTTTTTTTTTTTTTTTACGTATTCTAACTAGCAGGGACCCCTAGGATGTCCCAGGCAACAGAGAGGATGTCACTCTGATGTGGTGTGAGGGGAATAATGCGATCGAAAGTGGAATTATACACGGCTGTGGCAGTACTGTGTACTAAATGGATAGCGAAATTAATGATATGAGGTGGGTTAATGGACATAACGGTCAAGGAGGGCGGATTGGAGCTGGCAAGGGAGAAGGAGGAATACCTCCACCCCCCATTTGGCTACCAGTTGGCTGGACAGATGGTAGGCAAAAATGTGAGAGAAAGAAGAAGAGACCGTGAAGAGAAGTGGTGAAGCGGGGAAGGGAGAAGCAAGGTGGAAAAGGAGGTATTATTTGAAGAACAAGAAGAAGGGGCGCTGCCTAGCGGAGTTGCAGGCTAGGGAGTAGAGAGTGTTAATTTTGCAACCCAGACAACTTCTAACTAGCAGTCTCGACACTCGGCTATGGAGTGTGAAAATGCCGAGACAGCAACGGGAGTGGCAGGGGCTGAGCGTTGGGAAGAGGCACCAAGCAGGACATACAACAGAGGCAAAAGCACGAAGAACAAAAAATAATGAACATAAAATAGTTACACATGAAATAAAAACATTCAAACACGTGAACGAACCATTCAGAAAAAAACGTGCATAAAATAAGTACAGTGGTGAACCTAGTTATTGTGTCTCACTAAGAGAGAATTCTGAAGAGAAGAACCACCGGGGAGAGAGAGACCACAAATGAGGAAAGGGGAGAGAGGGTGTAGAAAAAGTGAGCGGGCGGAATGAAAGGCGAGAGAGACGAAGGAAGAGAGAAGTATGTTGTGAGCGAAAGAAGAGAGAATATATTTAGAGTGAAAGGAAATAAGAAAAAATGAAAGATAAGTGAATTTAGAAGCACAATGAAGAGGATAGCTGTGGGAAGAGGCAGGAAACCACAAGCGTTAACTAGAAAGGCGGGTGGAATCCGAGAAGCGCGGAGAGTTAGTGAGAAGAGGCACTTCCTCTTTTAGAACTGCGCAGTTAAAATTAAATTATTACAGTAGAAAACAGGTGAATGTGACGGAAAAAGACGAGTGTGACAGAGGAAGAGTAGTTTCATAGACGAAAGGAAGAACACACCCAATCCATGCAGAACAAGATCGTGAAGAGAAGAGAGGGACACAGCAGGGAAGGCTGTGGAGGAATGAGAGGCAACAACGTGAAGAAGGTAGGCAAGTGAAATGCGCATCGAAAAAGAAAGCTAGACATAAGCCTCAAGATAGATAGATGGAAGCAGGAATATTCAAAGGCGTAATAACAAAATGAGTATTGGACCCCGTAATAACACATTGAAACAGAGCTGAAACCTGTAGAACACAATAAATCAAACCTGTAGTACTCGAAACCCGTAGAGTATGTAGGACTCAAACCTGTCTAGAATTTAGGACACCCCTATAGGGTTCCAAGGACACAAACCTGTATAGAATTTAGGACACCACTATAGGGTTCCAAGGACTCAAACCTGTAGAATTTAGGACACCCCTGCAGGGTTCCAAGGACACAAACCTGTATAGAATTGAGGACACCCCTATAGGGTTCCAAGGACTCAAACCTGTATAGAATTTAGGACACCCCTATAGGGTTCCAAGGACTCTAACCTGTAGAACACAATACTTCGGCGTACGGAGCCGGATAACCACAGTCAATGTAACCACAATGAGAAGGTACTAAAAAATCTAGATAAGTGAACAGAAACCTATGCGCAAACGTCAACGCAAAATAATAGTAAAAGAGCAAACCACAAGAAAACCAAGAACATACCGAAAACTCGGGGAATACACGGGAACGCAGTGGAGGTGTGACCACACACAGAGGTAAGAGGGCGGTGGTCGTGGCATGACAGAAACTACAGGGGACCAGGGAGGGGCACGGGGATACCCCGGAGGGCCCAATCCACCGGACCACACACACCAGAGACCGGAGGAAAGGCAAGGGAAAAAAATGTCCCTGACTTACCCGGCTGGTGGTGGGGAGAGGTGGGGAGAGGCCATGGGTAGCCGCAGGTGTGTCCCAGGTCCGCGCTGCAGAGGAACCGTCCGCACAAGACCATCGTGGTCGTCAGCTGTTGGAGGGTAAATGGAGTGACACTGCGGTGGTCACACATGGCTTACCAGCTCACGAGAGCAAGACCTGCGCTCTGCTCGTTCTCTGAGAAATAAGGAACAACAGTGTGAAATACAGTGGCACTTTATTAAGCAATTCAGCAACGCAGAGAACTGTTCATTAAATCATTAGCCGTGCAAATGCAACGCTACTCATCAACACATGAGTAGGATGAAGTAAAAGCATCAACAATATTACAAATCATATTTTAAGTGAAGCACAAATATCTATGTAAATATCTATCAGTGAGCTACAGCCTATGGGGCAAGTCTTAAAAGAGGGATCATGAATAGGCAAGCGCCTAGAAGGCAAATCTTAAATAAGAGAGCAAGAACCATCCAAGGCTACACAATTTAAGCTAGGATAAATGCAATGAATTGGGTGTGGATGAGCTAAATTAGAGAGGCTGACAAAGTCAAAAGGCTGGCAATCAAAGAAGAGCATTACCACCTCAGAATAGTCTTCTAGGCCCTAGATAGGAGATCGGTCGACCGGGAACCCACACCGTGCAAAGCACTGGAAGAAGAGCTCAGGGCGTGGACATGGGTGCAAATCTTTTATATGGCTTAATGCAGAACTCCCACCCACAGTTGACGTGGGCCCTGACGTGGGTCCTTGACCGCATGCTTACAGTAACTTTGGAAAGTTTTGTGAGAACACAGAAGTGGTACCATGGTGAAACTTGTTCTTTAGCAGGTGGTCAGTGCTCTTGACCGCAAACATAAAAAAAGATAACTTTTAACGTAAGATCGTCGGAAATTAATATTTTATACATTATTTCTATGCCAGGCAGCCGTCTTTTGGTTTCGCTTGAGCAAGCTTGGAAAGTTTCTTAACTAAAAATATTGCCCATATTGCTTGTGAAAGAACAAGATGTACCAGCAGGGTTTCGCGTACGTGTGGGCTAACTTTATTCTCGTAACTGTGGAAATTTACCGGGGGGGGGGGCTGGTGCTTCACAGCGCCGTGGATGGCACAAGTCCCTATTGTGTGATCAGTGAGGCCTACGAGATTTATTTTATTAAAAATGATAAAAGGGGTAGTGAGCTTGGGCCTATGTGTGTATGTATCTAAAGAGGTGTGAACTGTTATGGCACCTACTAAATGTTTGAGATAAAATGGTCAAGTTAACACACTTCTTAAGTTCTGACTGGTGGGGCCTATATGGGGGTTTCTTGCTGCCTGAGCAGAGCAGGATTCTTCATGGGGGATTTTTATATGGTAAAACGAGACCCTGCTTCAGCATTATTACGTATATGCATTCTCTTATTCTGCCGAGAAAAGTAGACTGGGATAAATTGTCAGCTTGTAGACAGAAGAAAGATGAGAGTGTGTCTGATTTTTTCACTCGGTTTGAGGATACATTTTTGGATTATAGTGGACAGGATTGGTCTATTGAGGGAGGTGCTCGGTTGTTTGTTAATAGATTCATCTCTAATTTGCTTCCTGAAATTACAACTCGATTGCAGGCTTCTGAGAATGCCTGGTCTACCTCTTCCCCTTCTGATATTTAGAATATGGCTCAATATTATGAACATCGAGATAATGAGGAGAAAGTACGGACAGAGAAAAAGCATAAAGATTTAAAAACGAAGGTGTTGTTGCAACAGGCTTTTAGAGGGAATGGCAGAGGACATGGTGGTTCTGCCCGACAGCTTCCACGTACTAGTAAGCAGCCGAATACGACGCCTCTGGGGCCAAATCAGTGTGCATATTGTAATGAAGAGGGTCATTGGTGTAGCGGGTGCCCCAGGCTTTTGCAGAAGGTGACGGTCCCTAGAGGACCAGGTTCTCGTGGATGGGGTCATTGAGCTGGTAGGGCTGATGGGACTCAGAACGCTACAGCCTCGCAGGGTCGTTCTGACAATAATTATTTTGACGACCCTCATGATGGACAGTATTATCTTGATGACTATGACATGGAGCACGTGACTGGAATGTCTTACAGCTAGGACAGACAGGGACAGCGTGGTCCTTATGTAACAGCAGAACTGCAAGGTTCGACTAAGAGATTTTTGGTGGACACAGGTGCGACGAAGAGTTCTGTTTCTCTAAGTATGGTCCCTGGGGCGGCTCTGTCTGGCCATAATAATGTTTTGGTAGGTTTTTCTGGTGTACCGGTTTTGAGCCCCATTTCAAGACCTCATTTGTTATGCATCCCTTTGGCAGAATGGTTGCTGAGGAAGAGCAGTCAGTGTTTCCCCCTGTTTACACACATGTTTTTTGGTCTAAAAAGAGAAAGTTCATATGTGCTGTACTTGTGATCCTGTTGCTATTGACCTTGGGTGGGGTATCATGGGTCTTGGAACATAACCAGGATGTGACATCATGCACCAAGGGTAAGATTACTCCTCAGGTTCGGCAGAAAAGAATGATATAGAATAATGTTTTTTTAGACACACATAAAAGATTTTTTGGAGAAGGGACAGCTTGTTATCCTACTGAATCTGTTACAAGTTTATGGACTGCTTATCCAGTGTCACTTGTCAATTATATGTATACCCGCCCATCCCAATTTGTAGAGGTAAGGGGTGAGTTTGGTATGGGGTATCCTGGCCCTTGTTTGTATTACAGAAAACCACGAGGGAAGGGGTATCCGGGGTGTGACAATAATACGTATTGTGATAATGTGTATATGAAAGCACAAAATGTTACCCTAGTGGGTTGGCACTACAAAGATTTAACAGTCACCCGGAAAGCTGCTTATTATCCTGCATGTTGTCAAATAGTAAATAGTACTGACGCATTTCTGTACATCAATTGTTCTGGAATAGTATTGTTCAAAAATACGATGTCTTTAGTGAAAGATAAAGATCCGAGTACCTCTGGAATGAACACTAGATATGCTCCTGTAGATTATGAAGGACCACTTTATGCACACCCAGAATTTTATTTTCTGTCTAATGGTACTTACTCAAATGTTTATAATGGCACAGATGATGTTGCTCTAGGAATGGTGCTCCCTCTGGGTGTGCTTTGTAAGTATAGTAAGCCAAGTGTAAGATGGGTGAAAAGAACGTTGACTGCAGAATTTTGTGATGGAGTAACAGATTTGGAAGTCAACAATTACAGTAATTGGATCATTTTTGGATACATTCTCTCCTCCATAATTACGTTTGGTGGTACTGCTATGGCTAGGGGTGAGAGAGCTAGAGAGTATTTCGGATGTAAGCTGCAATTATTATGTAACTTCACAGTAGCAGCTTTGCGTGACATCACCACCCAATTGGAAAGTATGCAAATCTATTCCGAGCAGACTAGATATGCAGTTGATTTCATCTTGGCAAAGAGTGGTGGTGTGTGCGCTGTAGTCGGGACCAGTGTGTAGTCGGGATCATGAATATTGAACAAAATATCACTAAGCATATATTAGATATCTTGGAGAATGTCAGAGGAATAAACAGTGGAAATTGGAGTTGGTCATTGTTTGGAAATTGGGGTTGGATTTTCGAGAAAATAATTTATTTGGTTGTGGTGCTGATACTTAGCTGTATCCTTATTCAGTGTCTCCCATTCTGCTGTTCCTATTGTACCACTCTTTTCCTTCCAAGAAAACATCCAATCATGATACTAATGCTGCAATTATGGTACAGAAAGATGTAGACGACCTTATGCATATTGATGAGGGCATTTTTGAGACCTCTTCCCTCCTTACTGTTTCCGTCCCTGATTCTGAGGATATGGACTGCTCATAGTCAAATTTATTCATGGTTCTTGTTTTATTGTTTTGTATATTTTGTACTCCTATAAAATGTTTAGCTCATGCTCATGCTAAACCAATATCTGTTTATTCAGGTACACTCAGAGTGGAGCCCAATCGCTTAGGAGTGCTGCAGAGGGACTGGCATCAGCAAGCATAGAGATACATTATGTACATTTCAGAACCAATGAAGGCACGCCCATAATGGAATTTTCCAAGCAGATGCAGCAAACAGTGAAATACAAAAAATAAGTTTCGATTCTGCAGCCAGGCACACATTATCTAGTAGTCAAGGTCATTCTGCCCGTGTCCGCCACTAGACAAGTGGGAGAAAGCTTCTATCTAAAGGGAAAGTATGCGCTAATAAGAACAGTCTATTCATTAGTGAAGCAAAACCAAACCTTGGAGAAATGAAATACAACAGGGGCCTTTTCTCAGAAATAGCAAGGCATAAGTTTTGATTATAACCCAAAATGGCGCTGGCATATAAAATGGCGCCGCGAATGCTAACATATATTAAATAATGCATAGGTGGGATTTCTCTATTCTAACAAAGGTTAAGGATGTTTGATGTTTACATTGCTTTTTTGCACTAAGCTATTTTGCACACAACTGTGTGTTTGCATATATCACCATGAATTTAGATCCTGATTTGGCAGAACATAGCACTTTAAGGATGATTATGTTTTAACATACATTTTCTGTGATAGAGACTGTATGATTTTATTAATGTTAACGAATATGAATACTGGTTTGCTCAATGAAAAATGAATTGTCAAGTATACAGTATATATCTTGGGCAGATGTGAGATTCACGAGGATAGTGAATCCATGTATTTGCATTTTTTTGTATTATTTTGCATGTCACTTTAATTAACATCACCTCTGGGAGTTTTGAAAAAACATGTGGTATAAAAGAATCAAAATGGCAACTGTTATCTGTTGTGAGAAAGGCTGCCTGGATGGCTAAAATGTGTTACCAGAGTTTGCCACACTCAACTAAAAGCATCTAAGTGAATCCGAGCGTGCTGGAGCCTGTTTAAGTTTTTGGGAACGGGTGTTGTAGAAATATATATAAATAAATAAATATATATACACTTTGGCGCATTTTGATGAACTCTCGTGCAATTTTCAAACTAGTTTTACACTTACATCAGCTGCTGTCTTGAAAGTTTCGGGGTGATCCATCGAGAAGGGGCCAAGAAAAAGGGGGGTCCCAAAATGTGTTTTCCCCATGTAATTTGCCAAAAGAATTTAAAAACACAGCTACAGCCCGAACCACTGAACGGAATTACACCACATTTGGCAGAAAGGGAGATATTGGTCCAGAGAAGTGCCTCTTTTAATTTCGTGAAAATCCGTTCAGTAGTTTTAGAGTTATTTACCAAAACCCAAATTTGGATATATAGGGATGTGGATCCTCCAAGGATCCGACAGTCCCCGTGCTGAAATGTGATTGGCTGCCAGCACTTGAACCAGAAATTGTTTGTAGCCATCTTAGGACTTGGCTTCAGCCGAGTTCCATGGAAAATTGTTAAAAAAAGAAAAGAGTGCAGGGATCCACCTGGGACAAAAAGCTTTTTCTTTTTTAAATTTTTCATATATGAGTTGCGCTGGATCCACGGCTTCAACCAAAAAAAAAAGTGCTTCTGTAATATTTAGCCCCTCACTAGGCCACGTCCTGGGAGCAAGTGGGTTTATAAAAATATTCAGGAGGGGTGCCTTTTGCGGCACTCCTAACAACCCGGGTCTCACCACTTTCACTGTGCAAATGTTTATAATAAATGCAGGCATTTAAAAATGTAAACACAGGTGTGTAGGCAGGCCTGCTGGGGCCACCTGCACCCCTGGGACCGCCACCTACCTGTGCCTAAACATATAACATTGATGCGAGGGCCTGCTTGGCTCCACTGAAATAAATTATTGTAGGGGGTCCGTCACGGCCTCCCAGCTCTGAGGACCACCACCCCTCCAGGACTAAGTTCTATGATGGATGGGGCCAAGCAGCCCCTCTCGTGGGACCATTTATGGTCGGGGGGACCACCACCCCCCCAGGGCCAGCTCCTGCTACCTCCTGAGGTGCCCACCACTGTACTCGCGGGGGCGGTCCAACCACTGCCACACTACAGGCCTGCCTGCAGTATTGCGAGTGTGGTGGTCGGACTGCCACAGGATTACTGCATCTGCAGCACATCGTTCAGGAGGAGGAATATGCTGACTAGGCCACTGCAGCACTGCTGAGCATAATCTGAGTGGCTGTCCACTGCCCTTTTCATAGTGGTGATCCCACCATAGAAAGGGTGGCAGAGAGGCAACTAAGGGGGTCCTAACAGGGCCCTCGTGCCACTCCTGGGCCTGGGGGTGCATGCAGGGGGGCACATGTTGTGCCCCCCTGGAACTGCCCCCCTGTGCCTGCACTGCGTGGCATGCATGCTACACTATGCAGGAACGTGCTGCAGGCATTGTCACAGTGATGGGCTGCTTGTTAGGCTCTCCTATAAGCCTAACAGCCCACCACCATGAGACCGCCATAGCACCGCACACCAGTCATGGATTATAATCGTAATCCGGCAGGTGGGCACACCATGGCTTTAGCGGTCCTCCTATGGACGGCTCAGTGGTGGCAATGCAGGAGGACCACTAAACCTGTAATAAAGCCCTTGGTGCCTGACTGTAAGGAGGTGGGGACATAGACAGGTTGTTTCAGGCATAAGAAGTAGCACTGGAATACTCAGATTTCTGAGGTAGTTTGGGGAGTTGGCCTTTGGAGTGATATACCTGGTGATGGAAGGGATGTCCTACTGACCTTAGAGAAGGGGAAGAGGTTGAGGTGTCCCATCACGAAGGAGGCCCTTATCTGTAAGCATGAATTCACTTCAGATGAGTGCAGGTTGAAATACAGGGGAAGTCAGAATCTATGTCACCAGTTCTAGGAAGATTTTGTGGGGTACTTTTGAAATGTTTTAAAAAGTACTGTTGTTTTTTAAGAATGTTGGGGCATATTAGCAAGACCGGCGATAAAATTATCGCCTTTTTAGCGGCAGGAAACTGCCGCTAAAGCGGCGATAATGGGCTTGCTAATATGCGTTATAGAATTCAATAGAAGCCCAGGTTAGATGTCCTGCACATCTAACCTGGGCTTCTATTGGAATTCTATAACGCATATTAGCAAGCCCATTATCGCCGCTTTAGCGGCAGTTTCCTGCCGCTAAAACGGCGATAATTTTATCGCCGGTCTTGCTAATATGCCCCGTAGTTCTAACAGTTATATGCTTCTTTTTTCTTCAAAGAGAACTAGGAAGAAAGAACTGGCTTCAGACAGTGCAAAACATGAAGGTTCAATGGGGAGCTAAGAAAATAATTAAATATTTCTGCTGGCAGTACTTTCTACATCTATGTGTTTGGAACACTGTACTTGCTGCTTTATCCTTTTTCCACTGTGACGTTTGGACTGTTACATGTAATATACTGTTCTATGAAAGAAAGTTTGTTTGCGTGAAAACGTAATGTAAGTCATCCCATATATATTCTGTACAGCTCAGTGTTAGAAACCAAGTTTTGGGTTTGTGGTACAATAATTATGAATTTCTTTCCTCACTGTTCATTAATAATACTTTCAAAAGTATATCACTTTTGGTGTATGAGTATAGAACCTAAGAACAGCAAAAAAGGCAAAATGCACCTTAACAGGATATTTTTATGGTGACAAGCATGTGGCATTTCATACAGTGAGTAAGCATCTCAGTTACATTTTTGAAGGTAGGTGGGATTAAACCTGCAGCTGATGGTGGTTCTCCCAAGGGGGCTGCACATGTGGACTATCCTGCTGTAACAACTTTGTCCCGCATCATTTTGTTGTGGCCCTTTTCTGGAATTGTTTCTAAGTGCTTCCACATGGAAGTTGTCCATGTCAATAATTTTTGGTAGTGCCACTGGATAAATGCTTGCTGCAAGTATTGTAATACAGATATTTATCTGCAACTTTTTTTCCCCTTGATGGTATTGTAAGATGCTTCAAAATATCACTTTGCTTTGTGCTTTCTGAAGTTCGTGTGCACAAACGTGTACTTGTAAATAGTTTAAAAAGTTGTGTTGTGTTTATTTGTTAATTGTTTGGTTTAAATTCTTTTGTAATGTGTTAATAAAATCTATTTGTTAAGTTATAAAAATGTATATTATTAAATTAACTTATGGGTCACAAACATACCCATTCATATAATCATACACAAACCTTGCACACCTATTTTTTATTTTATTTTATTTATTGATAAAGTTTTGTATAGCGCGAACATGACCCTAGTTTGTATCAGAGCACTTTACATGATGAGAAGAAGGATAACAATTGGTCTGGTAAACAGGAAACATATGCGTGAGAGCCGAACATATCATAAAGTAAAATAGGATAACAGGGATTGGTCTGGATTAAAGTCAGTACTAGGAAGGTCAATAATCATAAGAGTTTGGTATCTATACCTTTTCAATGTTACCGATATATTGACTTAGGTTAAAAACTTAGTCAATAGATAAGATTTGGCTTCTTTTTTGAAGGAGGAGGTAGAGGAAATTATGCGAATGTCTTGTGGTGTAGAGTTCCATATCTTGGGTGCGATAGCCAAGAATGCTCTGGCCCCGTTTTCTTTTTGTGGGTTCGTTGGGGTTTCAGAAGCAAGGTGAGCGCACTTCGTGAGGATCTGCTACCCCCTGATTTTTCTAGCTTTTGGGCCAGGTAACTGGGGGTATTGAAGTGTAACGCTTTATGCGTCATGCAAGCAATTTTCAGTTGGATTCGTGCTTCGTATGGTAACCAGTTTAAGGATTTTAGGGCTGGTGAGATGTGCACGTTTCTTTTAGTTCTGAGGACAAGTCTTGCTGTTGCATTGAGGGAGGCTCTTAGAGGGGCCAGTTTGTATCTAGGTAAGCCACATAGTGTGGCACTACCACAATCCAGTCTGGGCAATACTAAGGCTTGGACCGCTTGTTTTAGGTCTTCGTGTGGTAGGTAGGGTTTAAGTTTCCGCAGAATGCTCATTTGGTAGTTCGCTCTTTTGGTGGCTGCACTAATGTGATCCTGCATATTTAGGTGTCTGTCTAATGTAATACATAAGGATCTGGCAGAGTCTGTGATGTGGGGCGAGCATTTGAGGGTTGTAAGATATTTCAACCACAGATCAATCTTGGGGTTGTTATTCAGCGGAGAGATGAGCAGAAATTCGGTTTTAGCAGCGTTGAGTTTGAGATGGTTAATGGTGAGCCAGAAGTGCGTATTTTGTAGGATGGAATTGAGGGATATAATGTCCTCTGGGGAGGCGACCTATAGAGTAATTTGCACGGGTACTGACTGTTAGACCTGGCATCTTTTGGCATGTTTCCCCTGTGTTTTTGCTTCTGGCCTCATGGTTTTTGTGGTGCTGTGGATATTGTTTTTGCTTGTATAGTGTTTCTGCGCACTTTAATACTGCTGATCATTAACTGATGTGCAAGGTGCTCCTACTGTAAATTGTGTTTATGGATTGGTGTTTCCATGATTGGCTTATTTAATATACTCCTAAGTCCCTAGTACAGTGCACTGTGTGTGCCTAGGACATGTAAACTAAATGCTGCTAGTTGGCCTGCAGCACTGATTGTGCCACCCACACCAGCAGCCTTTCAAAGGGTTCTCAGACCTGCCACTGTGGTGTCTGCATGCAGTTTTTACTGCCATGTTGACCTGGCAAGTGCACCCACCTGCCAGGCCCTAACCTTCCCTTTTCTCACATATAAGACACCCCTGAGGTAGGCCCAAGGTACCCCTGTGGGCAGGGTGCAGTGCGACGGAAAGGCAGGACATGTACTGGTGTTTGTTACATGTCCTGATGGTGAAATACTGTGCATTTCATTTTCACTGTTGAAAGGGTATCTCTCCCATAGGTTAATATGGGAGCTGCTTTGTAACACTTTTACAAATGTAGCTTGCCATGGAAAACTGATAGAAGAGTGGAGTTTGGTATGCCTGAACTGAGGATCTAAAAATGCATCTCTTAGTAAAGATGATTTTTATATTGTGTGTTTGGAAATACCACTTTTAGAAAGTGGATATTTCCTTGTCTAACCATCCATGTGCCTCTGCCTGTTTGTTTATTAGCTGTCTGGGTTTTATACTGACTGGGGATGGTTTGTGCATTCACACTAGACAGGGACACAAAGGGGGCTTAGGTGTGTCCTGTCTTTCCTGGGTGACTCATAGCCAGGCTGAATAGATGTGGGTGCATTCAGAGTAGTGGGAGGAGTTGTCACTTGCCCCTGAATGGATTGTGGCTGCCTTCCACAAAGCTGTCTCCACCTTCTGGAGTGAACCAGGCCAGAGTCAGGCAGAACTGGTTTATGTATGCCAGTGGAACTTTGTTTGTACCAACTTCAAAGGGAAATGTGATATACATATTGGGGCCCGGACACCAGAACTTTAGAACTCTTTTGGGATCAAGGAACCTGCCAAGAAGAAGAGCTGGAGAAGCTGTGAGGAGAGACTACCACCTTTCTGAGTGCTTTGCTGTGTTGGACTACAGTGGCTGCTTTTGTCATGGGCAGTGAAAGGACTGGAGTGATTTCTTTGCACCTTCTTCTACTGAGCATCTCCAAGGGATTGAAGTAGAGCTTGCCCCCCTCAAAAAGTCACAGGAACAGTAAAGCCTTCATTTGCCTCTGGGTACTGCATCTAGGACCATGTGTTCCAGTTGCCACAGAGGGAAACTAAAATCCAACGCTGTCACCAAAACTGCCGGCAGTTCTGTGACCTGAAGGCACCGAAGAGAGCACCACCGAATCTCGCACCGCAACCCTGGTCTCACTGATGATGACGTCTGCAGCCGCCACTGAACCGCGACCTGTGGGCACTGCACTCTGCACCACCTTGCTTCACTCCACTGCCGTGGCCTCTCCGATGATGCCACTGCCAGTTGACATCACCGCTGCTGTCTGCACCGTGGTTTGGGGGCACTGCTCATAAGTTACCCGAAGCACCGCCCCGTCCCACACCGCAGTCTCGGCCCATCAATGCCTGCCCCAGTGACTGCTGAACCTCGAAGGATGCCGTTGATTGCACTGTGACTGCCAGCATCGCACCGAGCACTGCCCCACTTCGCACCGCAGATCTGGTCTCACCGACGCCGCTGGAAGATCTCCACTGAGGCGCTGCCTGCACCGCGACCTGAGGGCACCGCATACCACACCACTCAGCTTCACACCACAGCCTCGATGCCCGCTACAGCCAGCCCGCACCACCGCAGTCGGCCGGAACAAAAGGTACTATTATTGTTGGTCCACACCGCCGTGGTAGCCCCGGACGGAGTTATCCACTTTAAGGAGCTATTTCTGAAGTCCATTTTTGCATCATTGATATTTTGAAGAATTGTATTTTGGATTTTTATTGTTTTGGTCTTGTTTTACACATATAAATAATGGCTATATTTCTAAAACTGGTGAGGTGTCATTTTGTAGTGTTTTCACTGTATTATTGTAAGTTATGTGCAAATGCTTTACACACTGCCTCTGAGATACAACTGACTGCTCATGCCAAGCTACCAATAGGGTGAGCAGGGGTTATTTTGGAAGTGCAACTCCCTTATCCTGTCTAGGAAGAAGAGTCCCTAATTGGACAGGATAACAACCTGCCAATAGAGACCCCCATTTACAACATTGGTTATCAGCTGTGAGTATAGGACTTACGTTTGCACTTGACCTACAGTTATCAGTATAAACTACTACCATATCGCAGACCACTACATACTACATACTGTTTTTTTGGTCTATTTTTGTGTTCCCATCTTTTTAACGTAAACTTCCTAAAGCATCATGCCTGAGTCAACAGCATCTTCAGTTGGATCCCTAGAAGTGGCCTTTGAGGAGGAAAGGTTGTAAACCTACAACGTAAAGGAGTTGAAGGCTATTTGTAAAATCTAAGAGTCCAAATCAGAGACCTCACCAGGAAAGAGGAGCTGAAAAAAGTGCTGAGTGCCTGGGTAGCAGCCAGATTTGCCAGTGGGCAGTCTGGAGACCTTAGTGTGGAGGCAGAGGAGCCTATTCCTAAGTTGGATGTGCTTTTTGGAGGCGGAAGGAATTTTCCAAGCCAGGCAGCAGTGGTTTGTCCCCAGAGGAGCCGGAGGACAGGAGGGTAGCTAGGAGGCATCAAATAGGGCTTGAGAGGCTCAAGATGGAATCACTGAAGATGGTCTTTACCATGAGCGTGGTCTCAAGGAGCTACAGAGTGACCAAGTCCAAAAAACCGTCTCTGAGTTCCACAGAATTGAACAGAACAAAAAAATCACTAAGGTTAAACGTGATGTCAAAAACTATAAAATAGAGAGGACGTACCCGTACCTAGTAGAGGATTTCTACACAAATAGATCATACCTGGGCCCCAGAACACAACGACCCTGGGGTAGATTTAATAAACAACAGAATATAGTAGGATTCTCTGATACCTCAGCCGAATCTTCTGACAATTCTGACTCTGCTGAGGGCCCGAGCACATCTAGAAACAGAGGTAACAATCCTAATTTTTTAGGACAGGAACAGGGACGTCAAGCCAACCGCGGCACGCCGCGGCCACCCCGGTGGTACAGCGCGCCTGGGGACAGACAAACACATCAGAGATACTACCAATGGTAAGACACCACATACTGACCCTACCATCGCTGCCGTTACCGGCAAGATGCTCGACCCCGAATCGATCCCGATCTTCAACCTCTCTACTCACCAACTATCCGAGAATGAAATTACACTACTTAGTAAGGGATTGTCCTTCGTCCCTACCATTAGACCTGACTATCTTCAACTCCAGATCGAATTACTACGGTTCTTTAGAAAAATACGCCTCCAAGCATTTTTTCTCGATAAACCATATACACCCTCAACAGCATTCACTGCATTCCGTCCCCCATCTACCTTTTCCCCTCCACATCACAGCATACCAGCTGAGATCCTCACCTTCGACAAGTTGGTACTCAAAGGAATTACAGATCTTGAACACACACGTAGATACATTCCTTACAACCTCACCCTCTCTGAGAAAAATGCTTTACACGGACTTAAGCAAATTGAGAGTTTGATTATCAAACCAGCGGATAAGGGCGGAGGGATCGTTCTTCAAAACACTGACAATTACACACAGGAAATTCTCAGGCAACTATCCAGGCCAGACCACTATCTGATACTTCCTGCTGACCCTACCAAGGAGATTCAAAAACTCATTCTTGATATCACAGAGGAAGGGGTTGCACAGGGCTACCTTAGTAAGAACGAATTCCTATACCTTAACACCAAATCCCCGCGCACACCAGTGATTTACACTCTACCTAAGGTGCACAAAAATGCCACCACACCACCCGGTCGCCCTATTGTCTCTGGATGCGGCTCAATTCTTGAACCTCTTGGAAGGTACATTGATCATTTCATTAAGGACTTCGTACCAACCACCAAATGCTACATCAAGGTACCATGGCCATGGTTAACCTTGTAGAAGGACTCCCCCTTGACCCCCTTAACAGCCTCCTCTGCACCCTTGACGTCGAGTCACTCTACACCAGCATTCCCCAAGACGAGGGCATTGATGTTATTGGCATGGCCTTGAATTCCAGACCCCAACCCCACTCGGTACCGACATCTTTTATTCTATACCTCTTAAAGATATGCCTCACACGTAATTTTTTCCTCTTCAATGGCAATTTTTATCAGCAAGTTAAGGGTACCAGCATGGGCGCAGTTATTGCCCCGAATTTTGCTATACTTTACATGGACTGGCTAGAGACGCAGAGAATACTATCCCCCTACAACCCATTCAGAATTAATATTCTTGAATGGAAACAGTATATAGACGATATTTTTCTTATCTGGAATGGGACTGAGGAAAACCTTGTAGACTTTCAGAATTGGCTTAACACACATAGTAATGGCCTTAGCTTTACCATCAACAGCAGTAAACAGGAGGTGGCTTTCCTTGACTTAACTATCATAGCCAACAATGGCACACTTTACACAACACTCTACCGCAAACCCACTGAAAAAAATACCTTACTAGCGTACAGTAGTCACCATCCGAGAGCCTTACGTGATTCTCTCCCATATTCACAATTCCTCCGCATACACCGCAATTGCTATCGCAAGGAGGACTATTTCATGGAGGCAAACATTCTGTCAAAAAACTGACCAGCAGAAGGTACCCGCGCAAACTGGTTAAAACAGCATTGAAAAGAGCATGGTACTGCCCTAGGGAGACGCTTCTTAGTCCCAAAGAAAGAAAAAATGGTGATAAAATAGTATGCATCACTACATTCTCACCCATCTCCAATACAGTGAGAAAATGCATTTTGAAACACTGGCCCACACTGAATGCAGGCCACCTCAAATTAGCTCGCCCTCTCTTTGCCTTCCAAAAGAACAGAAGCATAAAAGACCACCTGGTGAGGGCAGCCCTCCCCAACACCAAAAAAGACACCTCCTTAAGAGGTCTATGGGGCCTACAACCTTTAGTAGGCCATTTCAAATGCGGCGGCTGCAGCGTTTGCCATCTGACCTCGGATACAAAAAAATGTGTGCATGCGAATATTGACATTACTATTACTAACTTCTCCAATTGTAACACCGTTAATGTTATATATGCAATTACTTGTCCTTGCAATTTGATTTATGTGGGACAAACGACACAAAAAATCAGAATCCGCATTTGCCAGCACAGAAGCTGCGTGCGTTGCAGAACACCCAATGCGCCACTTGTTGAACATTTCACTTGCCTGAATCACACTGAAGATGACATTAGATGGCAAGTGATCAACGTGATCCAGCAGCCTCCAAGGAATACAAACATTGCTGGCATCCTCAACAAGGAAGAACTAAAATGGATAATTCGCACTGACAGCCTCCATACAGGTCTGAATCGCCTGGAGGACTGGACAAACCTGCTATAACTTACCTTGATGAACAGATGTTGTGTTCTCTAATGTTCCATAACTTCTGAATTGTAACCACATTTCGAATTTGTTCTGTCCTCTATATTGGGTCCATCTTTATGTTTCTCTATTTTCTGTCTATGTAATCCTTTGGCACTTTTGAATACTCCCTTACACTCTTATCCCCGCTATCCTGAAAACATCTGCTAATTAGCCCCACCTTCCCCTTACTTTCCACTACATCACTTCATCACCCTCACTCCGTTCCAAGATGGCTGCGCTAATTTCCACTCCTTGCGCGTGCTCTAATTCGCAGTCTCCCTCTAGAGGGAGGGACTTATATAGCCCTCCCCTCACCTGCCAGTCTGCTCGCATCATTGGCCACGTACCTCCCAATTGACCCGCACACACCGCTGTTGCTGTAAGGACGCGAGGTCCAGCTCACCGGCTTCTAGGCATCGCGCCCCTCGAGGTAAGCCTTCCGCACTCCCCGTGCCCATTTACTGGAGCACCCTAGTTCCAATTGCATCTAACCCCCACTCCCCTTATCTAGGCGCCGATCTCAACCCCACGTGGACACTGTTCCACTTCGATCCCGGCTGGGATTTGACCTACAATTCCGTGCCGCCTCCCTCTACCTTCACGCAGGTAAGCGTACTTTTCCGCTCCCCGCTCCCTCTACTTCCTTCCCCCACCCCTGTTCACTACTGTGTGCTTTTACTTACAGGCGCCAATTCCTGCCCTACTGAGTTCCCGGTTATAATATCCCGGACGGGATATCCGCACCTCCCCTTGAACTGGACTCTGACCGAAAGCGTTAATAAGCGCCACAAGGTCTCAGCTGCCTGCCGGCCACCGGCCGTCCTTTCATCATTGGTTTTGCATCTTCATCGATTTTGCAACTTCACCGTGCTTACTGTAAGTCCCACCCCCTCCGCTATACTGGCGACACACCGTGCCTGCATGCCACCGCTCTAAACCCAGCGCAATGTGGTTTCCGCACGCTCGCCCCTCAGCCATTCCTCACGGACCTCCCTCCGCTCCACCGGCGGCACACTGTGCTTGCATGCCACCCTCCTTAAACCAGCGCAATTTTTTTTTACCGCACCCTCGCCCCTTAGCCATTCCTCACGGACCAGCCGTACCTACCACGATTTCACTCCTCTTCCTTTCCTTGCCTATTTATTACCACCTTTCTTTAATGTGTACAGTATCTACCGGCCAACCAGGTTATAACTCAACTGGTTTCCGCCATAGCACACCCTTGGCCCTACGCTCGCTACTCTATATCTAATTTTATTTTATTATCCTTTTAATTGGACTCTTCCTTCTGGCAAAACTTTTGCCTTTTCACGTAATCCTCTATCGCAGCATGTACCAAATGTTTGAATTTATGCCTTGCTTAATTTTGTTTTCTTAAATATCAGGTTGTTGTGACCTATATATACATAATTGTCCTTGCCTTCCACTAATCCATACCCTATTCTCCCTTTTTCCTACCTTCCCTTTCCTCTCTACTTATACCTACCCAGGCAAACTTCCCAGGCACTCGTTCTATCGCCTTGTCCTGATGAGATCCCACTATCTCATAGGGATCGAAACGTCGTCGACACACGTCTCTAACTCTATACTATAATTTGTATCGTATTGTTGAGTATGAGATGCTAATCAATTGTGACTTTTTTATTTACATTTCTAATCACTCAAAGTCACTTTTTAAGTCACTTGCCTGTGGTAAGGAAATCGGCTGATTTCCTTTTACCTCATCACGGTCTGCTCACTCACTTTTTTGTATAATTTGTGCCTCTAATTCATTAATAATAAATTGTTTCTAATCTTTGAATACACGTATAATTCCAATTTTTGATTGTAAAAATTGTGATACTTTACCTATCCTACATGTATGGGACCATTGTTGCTCTTAATATATGTCTACCCTTGGTCCCGTCTGACCTCTAGGGTCTCCTTGTGCTTCTCTTTGTACAGAGGAAAATCCAGCACAGATGGTGGCAGCAATTCCTCAGTGCACTCAGAGAGGATTGTGCACATACCTAAGAATGTAGGAAAGGAGTACAAGAAGGCTGATGACATACAAAGGTGATTTCAGGGCTATGAGGCATCTATCCACATGAATAGGATCCCTGAAAAGTATTGAGGAGCAGGATTGTGGCCTCATTTCTCAGATGGGGGAGGGACACCTTGTTGGGTTTGGATAAGGGGTCCAACCTCACCTACACTGACATGAAGGAGGTCCTTCTCACTAGGTATGGTCTCACTCCTGAAAAGTACCGGGATCGGTTTAGAACAAGTAGGAAAACCGATTCTCAGACATGGTTAGAATGTGTAGATTCCTTTTGAAGGTCACTGGATGGTTGGGTGAAGGGCAGCAATATGACAGATTTTCAGGGGATGTACAATTTGATTGTGTAGGAACACTTGTCTAGTCTATGTTTGGCAGAGCTGCACCAGCACTAGATAGATAGTAAGCTGACTGACCCCAGGAAGCTTGCTATGGAGACGGACTGCTGGGTGAATACCAGGATCCACAAGAATGTTTATGGGGGAGACTCTGCCAAAGGTGGGCAGGGTCTCCAGCAGAAGAGTGGGGGGGGCAAGTGTAAAGTAATGGAGTTCTCTATAGGGTCCCGAACTAGTACCCAAGGTAAGGATTCCCGCCCCCCAGGAGATAAGAAACAATGGGTCTCTTCAGGAAAGCCTGTAGAGATGGGACCCCGTAAGTGCTTTACATGTGACCAGGTCGGTCACCTAAAGGGAGATCCCAAAGGCCCCAAGGGGTCACAGCCATGCAGTCCAAGGTGATGGCTAGTGTAGCACTTGGGGAGGAGGGGAACCCAGAAGAGGGTGGGGATCCAGCAGAAATTACCCTTATCTCACTAGGTGACAGTGAGATGGTCTCAGCAAGCCAGGTGCCTGCAAACACTAAAATGTACAACACCTGGGTGACCATCAATGGAAAAATTTGTTTATGCCAAATGGTAGAGGCTCTCAGAGATACTGGAGCCAGTGTGACCTCAGACCGGTGTCACCTGGTCTCTGAGGTGCAAGGAGTCACTGGTACATTCTACCAAGTAATTGCTGTAGACAATTCAGAGTGTCAGTGTACGGTGGTGCAGGTTCCCTTTGAGTAAGGAGGGGTCTCAGGTCCCTTGAGGGTGGTTGTGAGCCCTATCATGCCTGTAGATGTCTGCTAGGTAACGACCTGGAACAGTCCTTTTCCAAGGATGTGGAGCTCAGGTCTCACATGGAGATGCTTGGGTTACCAGAGTGGGCATGAGTGACCACTCGGTCCATGGCAGTCAGCAAGGGTGATCAAAAGGGCCTAGAGTCTGAAATAGGCCTGGGCAGTGAACTCCCCTCTGTTTGCAGAGTTTTCTGCACTCCGCGGAGCTCGCGGAGTGCAGAAACCTCCACTTTGCGTAGTGCAGCAGAGTTTTTTCTCCACTCGCGAATGGTAAGTTGGCGAGCACGAGCTGCTGTCGGGTAGAATTTCTACCTGAGCGGCAGGATTATCAGCGTGAACGGCAGTTCGCACTGCACTCCGCCACTTGCGGAACTCCGCCGAGTTGTTTTGTCCCTTCGTGGAGCTCCGCATAGTGAAACTCTGTGAACTACGCCCAGGCCTGGTCAGAAACAGTGGCCCAGGTACATGCCAAGAGAAAGGGCAAGGGGCGCGGGAAACCCTCCCCTCAAGTTTCAATGGTCTGGGAGGAGGCTGACCTCTAGGGGGATGCCCCGGCACCTACAGGGGAACAAGTGGCTGAACTGGGAGACTTATTAAAGCTGACCCATTGGCAGCAAGAAGGGGGTCCCACCATGGAAGAATTTTGCAGGGAGTAGAAAGAATGCCCTTCGCCAGAGTGTTTGCAAATCAGGCAGGTAGTGATCAGTCTGGATCACATTGGATATCCTGGGAAAATAGTCTCTTATACATTGAGTCTAAGGTCGCTGACCCTGAGTCAGCCCATGTGCTGGTGGTACCCCAGCACTTCAGGACCTTCCTACTGGGTCTGGCTCACAAAGTGCCTTTGGCAGGACATTTGGGGCAGGACAAAACCTTTGACAGGATTATCACCCCCTTCTTTCAGCCCCAAATGCATAGGCAGTCTGATGCTCATTGTAGGTCTTTCCAAACTTGCCAGGCAAGTGGTAAGAGTGGGAGGAAGTGTAAGGCTCATCTCCTACCTTTTCCAGTTGTAGGTACCCCTTTTGAAAGGGTAGGGATGGACATTGTGGGGCCGCTGGACCCCAAGACTGCCATGGGCAACAGGTATACCCGGTACCCGGAGGCTATCCCTCTAAGGACAACAAAGGCATCCATGGTGAGCCAGGCATTAATGGGGATCTTTTCCCGCCTGGTGTTCCCCAGAGAGGAGGTGTCTGACCAGGATACCAATTTCATATCCAAGTGTATAACATCCCTGTTGGAGGCGTGTGGTGTATCCTACCGATTCACCACGCCTTACCACACCCAACATAATGGTTTAATGGAGAGATTCAACCAAACCTTGAAGGGCATGATCAAGGGTCTGACCAAACCCAAGAGGCGTAAGTGGGACGACCTCTTACCATGCCTTCTCTTTGCTTCCCGTGACGTACCGCAGAAGTCATTAGGGTTTAGCCTTTTTGGACTATTGTATGGGTACCCTGTGAAAGCACCTCTCAGTTTGGTGAAAGAAGGCTCGGAGGCAGCTCCCTGGAAAACGCCCCAGGATATCTTTAGCTACATGCTGGCCTTTAGGAACCAAACTGCGCACTTCAGAAGACTTGCTCAGGCAAACCTAGAAGCCAGCCAGGAAAAAATGTGGGCACGACCAGAAGGCCACTCTTGAAGAGTTTCAACCCGGCCAGAAAGTGTGGGTTATGGCCCCGTAGAGCCTTGTGCTCTGCAGGACAATGAGACTGGGCCTTTTAAGATGGTGGCGTGCAAGAGTAATGTCACCTACCTGATGAACTTGCAGACTCCTAGGAACCGTTTGAGGGTCCTACATGTGAACCGCCTCAAACCTCACTTTGCTCTTGGGGACAGATGATGGGGTGGAAGAGGAGAGTGAACCTCTCCCTTACCTCCTGTCTACCAAGGAGCACGATGGGTCAGTGGAAGGTGTGAACCTCTCCCCTACACTGACCCTAGAGCAGCAGAGTAACTGTTGACAACTGTTGGGATAGTTTCCCATACTGTTCTCCCTGACCCCAGGGATCACACATTGATGTACCCATGATTTGGACACTTGGGACAGTCCTCCTATGAAGCACAAAATGTACAGGGTGACTGAGAGGGTCAGAGCCAGCATCAAAGAAGAGTTTTCTAAGATGTTGGCATTAGGGGTGATAGAGCCTTCCCACAGTCCTAGGGGCAGCCCAGTGGTCTTGGTTTCAAAGGCTGCTGCACCCGGTGCCACTCCTGAACTTCGGTTCTGTGTGGACTACCGTGGGCTCAATTCTGTCACCATGACTGACGCACACCCCATCTCCAGAGCTGATGAGCTCATGGATCAGTCAGGAGCTGCCAAGTTCCTCAGTACGTTTGATTTAATGACTGGGTACTGACAGATTGCCCTGACTGATGGGGCCAAGGAGAGGTCTGCATTCTCAACACCAGAAGAGCACTACCAGTTCCAGGTGATGCCCTTTGGGTTGAAAAATGTCCCTGCCGCTTTTCAGATGTTGGTAAACCAGGTGTTGGCTGGACTGGAGTATTTCAGTGCCACCTCCCTGGATGACATCACAGGGCCTCATTTATGATGTTTTACCATAAGGCATCGCGCAGGCCTCTCTGCTGTGCTGTCCTACGGTAAAAGAAAAGCGCAGTAATGCACTGTATCTATGAGATACAGCGCATTCCTGTCCTTTTCCACTGCGCCGGCGCACAATGGGCTGCCGTGCGCAAACGCAGGCACCTTTGCCCCATGGTGCAAGGCTGCTTGCATTGAGGGGATGATTGTTTTTGTTCAGGAAGGGAAACCCTCCTGCACAAAAACAATCACAAGAGGCTTTTTCCTTTTTCTATGTGTGCTGCAGAATGCAGCACACATACAAAAAGGAAAAATGAGGAGAAATAAAGATATTTCTCCTCATTGTGCCTCCCTTACGCCTTCCCTGGGGAGGCGTACGTTTTTGGTGCTCCCTCAGATTTACGATTTCTCATAAATCTGGGGCAGTGTCAAAATGCCATGGATGTTGCTGGGAACGCCCCCAGCAACACCCATTGCATACCCCTTTAACACAGAAAACTGCGTAAAAGGGGACAATATTTACGAGGCAGCATTAAGCCCAGAAAAGTGGCTTAGTGCTGGCTCGTAAATATGGAGCAGGCTCCTGCGCCACAGAACGTCACAAAAAGTGACGTTCCAACTGCGCACAGGGCCCACAGTGTTCTGTTCCAGCTGGGAAAATTACTTGCACCACCTCGGGGAAGTGTTGAAGGCTCTGCAGCAGGCAGGCCTCACGATCAATGCCAGTAAGTACCAGATCGGGCAGGGGTCGGACGGAACCATGGGATTTGTTCGTCCACACTGCCGTGGTAGCCCCTGATGGAGCTATACACTTTAAGGAACTATTTCTGAAGTTATTTTTGCATCATAGACATTTTGAAAAACTATATTTTGGATTTTTTTTGTTTTGGTCTTGTTTTACACAGAAAAATAATGGGTATATTTCTAAAACTGGTGTGGTGTCCTTTTGTAGGGTTTTCACTGTATTACTGTATGATATGTGCAAATGCTTTACACACTGCCTCTGAGATAAGCCTGACTACAAGGGGGTGTGCAGGGGTTATTTTGGAAGTATAACTCCCTTATCCTGACTAGGAAGAAGGGTCCCTACTTGGAAAGAGTAACAACCTGCCAACTACAGACCCCTATTTCTAACACTGACACACATACACTCATACAGCTGCTCAAAATCGCATACCGTCAGTCACACACCCATTTACACATGCAGACTGCCACTTAGATAGACTCATACACCCATACAGCCATTTACACGCTCACTCACACACTCATAGAGTTACTCACACACTAAGCCACACACCAATACAGCAACTTATACACCCAGTTATACACTGATACACCCACTCACACACCCAAACACACACACCAATACAGTTACTCTCATACCCAGTCATACACTGATAAAACCACACACAGACTGACACATCCATGCACAGACCAATACAGCCCCTGACACAACCAGGCATTCACCGATACAGCCACTGAGACACCCAGGCTCAAACTAATACAACCTCTGGCACACCCAGAGACATAAGATAGAGCCATTGGCATACCCACACACTGATACAACTACTGATATACCCAGCCACCCTCCAATACAGAAACTGACACACCCAGGCACATACCTATACATGCAATGACACACTCAGTCACATATCAATAGAGCCACTTAGACATTCAGCCAAACACTAATAGAGTCTCTCAAACCTCCATACACACACTGATACAGCCAGTGACACCAAAGAATATAGATAAACCTCGGCACTCAAGTCAATTCAATTTTGATTCATACAAAAAGATTTTTTATTTTTAAAAAGAACTTGAAGCAATTCAAAATATCAACATACAAAAAAGTTTCATGGAGCAGTTCATAGTACCAACAAATCAGAAGTTTTTTTGTTACTTGCTATTTAATAAGATAAACACATCCAACAAACAGATTTCAACCATATGTTTAAAAATGGATAGCATAGTATTTCAATGATAGAAGGTAGATACTCTGATCCTTCCACATAGCATTGGACCGGCAGCCGACACGTGTTTCGTTTCAGAGAAACTTTTTCAAGGCTGCAATAAATGCCATAAAAAGAAATCCAATATTTACAATATAGAAATAAAAAAGAAGAAGAGGAAACAGGAATTTATATGATTCTCAAAGATAAAGAGAACAAAAGTAAAATAGTTATATACAGAAAATATACTACATTTCACAACCATAGTGTTATAGTAGAGTGCAAAAAGACAATTATTTTAAAAGTCAATCAATAGTAAACCAAAAACCAACCAACAGTGTAGTCACATGATATACATCATGTTCATCAGCGAAAATATAAGTGATAGATAGAAAAGACCCCGAGTAACCAATGGTGAGATAACCATATTCATGCTATATTCGTGCACCATAGTAAGGATTATTCATAGACCCAATGAATATAAGAGGTGATGAGAACTAACATGAACAAAACAATATGAAATACCTTCAAAAGCTTAATAGATGAATTCTCAAAGCATTCCATATAAAATTCTGATCCTTCAGCGAAAATGTTTAGTCCCTAACAAATATAAATTTGAGGAAAGACAAAGCAGTCTTGTAAATAAATATATATCCAAGAATAAGTAATTAGTCTTGTGTAGTTGACCAAAAACTTTATAAAGACTAAAAAGACCTAGAATCGGATTCGGATTTACCGGATCCGATTCGGAGCCCTGTTTCCCGACCGAATCGTACGCGGGTCCGGCCGAGCGAGTACGATACAAGCACCCGCGAAATCGCCGACCGACTCGTACGCGGCTTCAACAAGCTCCGACCGACTCGCATGGACACGACTCGCACCGCGCTATGGAGACGTTTCCCGGCCGGGTAAGTACGATGCGTGCCGCAAGCAGTCCGACCGACTCGCGCCGTCCGGCACGAAAAAGCTGTCGGAGCCGGACTTTGGGGGTCCGCGTTGGACCCCTGTACGCGTAGGCGCGCGAGTCGCACACAGGGGGACCCATGGGTCCCCCTACCTGTGCATGTATGCCGCGATGCGCATGGACGCGTACCCACTGTAGGGGGCGCCCTTGTTCGCCTCGCACCCATTGAGTCAATGGGAGCCCGCGTACGCGTTGTACGACCGGCTCCCATTGACTTCAATGGGAGTCCGACCGAATCGAGTCCGATAGCATGCGAATGCATCGTACTCGTCCGGTCGGACTGCTAGGGTCCGATTCGGTCGGAATTCTCTCCGGGTCCGGCTCGGTCGGAGAGATTTCCGGCCGGAATCGGAATCGGCCCCCTAGTAATTAAATACCTATTAGAAAGAGTATTTTTATCCAGAATGAAGATAGTTCCCATAATTTCACATAAATATTGTGATAAGCATCTGAAAAAGAGAAAAGGGAAAATACAAATGGTATTCTCATATAGCTAAAAGAACTCGCCACTCTAGGCCCACTATCACTGAGCCATTCCTATAACTTAAATAGCCCCAAATGGTTGTGGAAATTAGTAACACCAATCTATTGCCACCGGAATGTTATTACATATTAATATCCGCCAAAAGCCCGAAAAGTATGTACGACAATTTCACATCGGCCAAGTAATAAAGTTCATTTAAAATAAGGCACCTATATCTACAATCTGATCCCACTCCTTTAAGTGGATAATTTATGCATAGGAAAACTAACTGATAATTCAACGATGAGCATCGGGCTATGATATGCCCCTGAAAATATAAAGAAAACAGTAGTGTACCCATTAACAAGAGTACAGAGTGTGTCATTCAAATATATATATATAAAGAACACTCCTGATAATATTAAATGAAAGGAGAAAAGCCCCGTTGTTCATAGTTTTTAATGTAATTAAAAAATAGGACGCAGCAAGTATAAAACCTGCATATTTTCGCATATTGGAAATCCCATTCGTATAGTTCGCCACCTCTATTAGTAAATTCCAATTGTATCAAGCAGTCTGTGGCGTTGTAAATGAAATGGCACATAAAGCCACTTCCTCATAGAATATGTCATTAAAAAAACATGAAATTAGAACGGTAAGTCAAAACCCCGAAACATTTCTACGATGTTACACAAGACGGGACCTTTAAGATTATAAGTAACAACGTTCTAAGGGCCTCTTGGTTCGTAAACACTAACCTGTCCTCGTAGATTTCGTCGTGTACGAAAGCCGTTCTGAATAAGTTAGCATATTCTCCTCCATTACGTACGGCGTGTTGTCGAATAAGTCGCAACTTCCGTTTCTTGCATTAAAATAGAAGAAGGACTACTACAACCAGATTCCTCTTTTTCTATTAAGTAAACGGCGGCCATTACTAGCTGATATTTGTTCGAGCGTACTGTGTGAGAAATTTGTGTTTTGTGACATATGGTAATTTCTATATTCTCTATAAAAATGCTTGATTAATCCTTGTAGGATAATGTGGATGATATCCTAGTGTCTCCACACATTAAGAATTGTATTAAATCTCCTAAAGGCACCATATACACATTGACTTAATAATGGTTACTATAGCCATCACATATTATACTCACTTATCATCGAATACGAGAGTCCTTCTATTTCTTTTTCTATTACTACTAATGAATATAGTCAGCTTACTAACTCTTGTGCACTTATCTGTCAATCTGCTTATCACTTGACCGATTAAAGCATCAGATATATGTGCTTAACCGAACACAGTACGCTCGAACAAATATCAGCTAGTAATGGCCGCCGTTTACTTAATAGAAAAAGAGGAATCTTGTTGTAGTAGTCCTTCTTCTATTTTAATGCAAGAAACGGAGGTTGCGACTTATTCGACAACACGCCGTACGTAATGGAGGAGAATATGCTTAAAAGAAGTGTTAAGAGCCACAAGTTTGTTTTCTAACTTATTCAGAACGGCTTCGGTACACGATGAAATCTACGAGGACAGGTTAGTGTTTACGAACCAAGAGGCCCTTATAACATTGTTACTTATAATCTTAAAGGTCCCGTCTTGTGTAACATCGTAGAAATGTTTCGGGGTTTTGACTTACCGTTCTAATTTCATGTTTTTTTAATGACATATTCTATGAGGTAGTGGCTTTATGTGCCATTTCATTTACAACGCCACAGACTGCTTGATATAATTGGAATTTACTAATAGAGGTGGCGAACTATACGAATGGGATTTCCAATATGCGAAAATATGCAGGTTTTATACTTGCTGCGTCCTATTTTTTAATTACATTAAAAGCTATGAACAACGGGGCTTTTCTCCTTTCATTTAATATTATCAGGAGTGTTCTTTATATATATATATTTGAATGACACACTCTGTACTCTTGTTAATGGTACACTACTGTTTTCTTTATATTTTCAGGGGCATATCATAGCCCGATGCTCATCGTTGAATTATCAGTAAGTTTTCCTATGCATAAATTATCCACTTAAAGGAGTGGGATCAGATTGTAGATATAGGTGCCTTATTTTAAATGAACTTTATTACTTGGCCGATGTGAAATTGAAGTACATACTTTTCGGGCTTTTGGCGGATATAAATATGTAATAACATTCCGGTAGCAATAGATTGGTGTTACTAATTTCCACAACCATTTGGGGCTATTTAAGTTATAGGAATGGCTCAGTGATAGTGGGCCTAGAGTGGCGAGTTCTTTTAGCTATATGAGAATACCATTTGTATTTTCCCTTTTTCTCTTTTTCAGATGCTTATCACAATATTTATGTGAAATTATGGGAACTATCTTCATTCTGGATAAAAATACTCTTTCTAATAGGTATTTAATTACTAGGGGGCACATTACGATGGCGGGCGGAAGCACCACCGCCGTGCTGGCGGATGCAAAAAGCACCAGTTACCGCCGGCACGCAGCAGTCCACACGCCCGCCCAATTACGATGCGAAAAGTAGGCCAAACACCGCCGGCAAGCCAGCAACACCGTCCGCCATCAAAGTGCGCCCGTACACGTAGCGGCGCAGCCCAACTGACACACACCGTCCGACGAAACACGTCCCGCCCGGCGCATAAATTACGATGCCGCAAACAAACGGCTCCCACGGCCAAGAGATACCGTACGACAAACCGAAGCGGTAACACGGATGCCGAGCACGGACAACGAAGAAGCGGCACCCCGAGCATGAATCCAGCACTGCAGGCCCTCCCCATGCTTCTGCTGATGCACCACCAAGGACGCAACATACCGCGGAGACGCAGGTAGGCACACACACAACAAGTGCACGCAAACAGCGCACACAGTGCAAGGGCGGAAAAGCGGACAACCCCCACCAGCGCGTGTACACAACACATCCACCATTGCATCCACATATGACACACAGGCCAAATCGTAACATCGCGGAACACATGTGTACACACCACCTGGGACTAGGAACCAACCACCCCGTCACGGCCCCAAAGCGCCGATGACGCCACCACACATGCGCACAACACAGAGGCCAACCGCAGCGCCATGCATGCGTCGCACACAGACACAGGGACACAACCAAGCAGCACACACATCAGCCCCACCCCGAACGCACATGACACGTGACAGGCCTGCCACAGACATGTCCCCAACGCCCAATTCACGGACAACACCCAACGCCACACAACCGACGCACACATGTCAGTGAAGTCACGCAACAGCAGGACACACCCCAGTGTAACAAACATGGCGAAGCACACAGCGGCGGCAACACCAACTAGGAGAAGCAGGGCTCCTTCGGGAAGAGGAACGCCAGTACCACACTGAAACACCCATACCACCCTGCACATATGAACAAGACATATAAAACGGAACACCAAAGAGCCCGGAGACCGACAACAGGTGGCCCAAGAATAACATTCACACACAAGGCCCAACGCAGAGCGGAAAGGCAGCCTGCCGCCCACACAAGGGAGAGCAGACAGCACTGAATGACCTTCCATTCCAACTCCGAAACCACAGCCCTACGACAGAAGCCGGTGAATACAGCCATTGTCCAAGAATAGACCAACACAGGCATGCCGAGGAGACCGACCACAGGGCAGATAGCGCATATCACAGAAGCACACAACGGACGGGGAAGAAAGAAGAAAACACTCCCCCAT
This sequence comes from Calotriton arnoldi, assembly GCA_963921515.1. Lineage (NCBI taxonomy): Eukaryota > Metazoa > Chordata > Amphibia > Caudata > Salamandridae > Calotriton > Calotriton arnoldi. Next base: position 429,199 of record CAWUFW010012849.1, on the reverse strand, counting down.
GTCGGCCACATGCAAGTTAATTGGAAGGAGTCACACATCACTGACCTTGAACTGTCTGAGAAGCATGTGGGAAGAGGGCCCGTGTCCTCCAAACAAGCAAACAGAACACAAGTCCTGTCTCCCTACGACTACACAGAGCTCACAGCAACCTCGGAGCGTGCACATTGCAGACTGCACACACAGCCGGAGCACGCCACCACAACGCACCGCTGGGAAATGGCAACCGCAACACACCTACCCAACTACGCCGAACAGCTCAAGCTGTACAAAACCAACCTGTTCCATACATTGGGATGCGATCTCCTGTCCCTGCTGAAAGTAAGTTACCGACTGACTTACCGCATCACATTGTTCAGCTGCGTCATGCCCGTCTTCTACTGTCGGAGGTGTCCATACCAGCATCCCGTCGAGATATGCCTCTCCAACCCGGCATGTCTGAAGGCGGACCTGCTACCACTACTCCTCCCTCTGGACGCACACGACAGGGCCTGCTCTGCCTATGGGGGCATGGCGTATGTGGCCAACATCGCACCCGCACTGAAATGGGACCACTGTGCCTCCACACGACGGATCATCGAGAACAGCTACATCGAATGTCACCCAGCATGCCCCATCATGGTCCTCCAAGGGACAACTTACGAACAACACCTTGACAGCCACCATCCGCTACATTGGCTGGCAAACATGTACACCACCAATGACATGGAAGCCCTGCTGGACGGCATCGCATACCTGACAACCTGTCAATTCGTCGGACCACAACGCAGGTTCCCCGAGTGACCTATGATGTCCAACCCCGCACCCATGCTTAGCTTCCGCACGGACTGGCCAGTCACCACCACAACAGCCATACCAAACGACCGGCAACTGTAACCACACCATCAACGACATCGCCATGACATCGGATATGACCGGGACATGCACACTGTTCCCCATCACATCCAGGAACACCGCATGCATCGTGGGAGGCAGTGGCATGGGCTCTGTGTATCGCACCCACATGGACGGAACTGCACGAACAACCAGGACACGACATGGATCCAGCGCCCATGGACACACACACCGCTCAGTGGACATGAATAGGTCGCCTGGAGTCTGTGGGTGCTGCACCCCTCCCACCCCCGCCCCGGGAATCCCATACCAGGACCTTTGCATGGACGACAAGTGCATACAACAACAACACGACCCCAGTGACTGTGACATGTCCAGTAACCACCACAGTGCAACAACAAGTGGCACGCCGCTGCATGCACGCAAGCACATGCCCTGATGTCATCTCACATGCACGCGTGCATGAGGAACAACCGCAGCAAACCTGTCACATGGAACTGAGATGGACTGTGCCCATGATGCCAAGCGGTCTGGTAGGCTACATGTATACCGTCTGTGTCAAAGTCCGCAGCTCCGCAGCTATACGTAAATGTACATTAGCACAGCCTTGGCCAAGCAGATGTCACTCTGAAGCCCACATCCCACATGCAACAGCCAATCACATGTAACCCCACACCCTATCCCATTTGCAATCATGCTCAGTATATCCTCAACATGTATTCCGCTGCCAGTAGTGTCCACTATACTGCATCACAGAGGACAGAAGACTCAATATAATGTTTGAAACCAAAACTGTCTCCGCTGACTCATTTCACAAGTACGAATGAGAGAGGATGAGAGTATGTGAAGTACACGGCAGTCGTGACATGACCATGTAGTCCACTGGTATTGGATGTCAACGCAAATGAGTAGCACTACTGTGGAAGACACACATGTGTCGTGTGAAGTCGTATGGACGCAGTGCTCAGGTGGGTGGGTGCGACGGGTAGATGCGCACATGCCAAGTTGGAGCACGCCGTGTTGGGAGGGGTCATGAACAGTACACCACCGCTTCCCTGGGCATCGTGAGAGGACACCTGTCGGGGGGAGTGAACACGTGTGTGCACAGCAGCCGGGCACACGTACAAAGCGGTACCAGGCGCACCTCAGCCCACCCTCTGTGGACAAGCTGGATCCTGTTGTGCGCCCGCCATGCCCCTTGACAAGGCACACACAGCCCCAGTCGACCAGGTGTAACCCCAACATAGTCAATCCGCACAGGCGATACAGGGCACGGCATGGCAGTGGAGCATGGTGTGTGAGAGGTCTCCTCGCGCTCCTCCTGGTCATATCACGCAGGCAATAGAACCTCAACGTCTAGCATGGCACAAGTCAAATGGAAGTGTAGGGGGGACGCACCACAGCACGAGCAGCACCGACGTCACGGGAGGTGGCTCGCACCATCCCATCCATTGCCCATCATACCAACCACGCCACATGCCATTGCGACTAAGTGCAAGCGCGTGCGCCACCACCCCCGAGCCCTCCCCAGAGAGGCCAAAGAGTGAATGTGTGGGCCATCAGCCACAGACGGACGCGGCCTGGCCGCAAGGGCAGCCACAGCCACTGGGTGTCGCAGGTGGCAGATCCGGAAGGCGAAGACTGTGATGCATAGTCCATGCAGGCCGGGTCTCCATTTGGGGCACCATGCAGGTGGACGGCGTCCCGCCACACATCATACCCTGAGACAGCCCACTCGTGCAACTGGACCCACACATACACTCCTTGCCCTCTCTGGTGCGAGCTTGGGGCTGCCTGTGCAAGCGCTAGCCTCGCAGGTGAGCATGCATATTGGGGGAGCGAGGGGAGGACATGAGGGCTGGGGCGAAGATGACTGTATCACTGTCAGTTAGTACAAGGGATGACCCAGATGTGGAAAGGAAGAGACGTGTCCCGTGTGTACTGCAACTAGTCGCCAATCCAACTACCCCCCCATGTCCGGAATGTAAGCTCGCACCTAGGCCCGCCCATCCGCCACATCGAACATACCACCAGCACGACAACCTTCCCATTCGAAACACTGACTGGGGGTGGCGACCAGTGTACAATCATGTGTAGCCTACCCACGCGTACATGTGGGCCCTCCATGATCCATGTCACCTGCGGCAAAGTCATGACATGCGCAATGAGGGAAGTGAGGAGAGCTGTCCGCCCCACGCGCAGAAGGTGCATCAGCTCCACAGACCCAGCAGCGAGTCCAGCAGGGGTCACATGTGCAGGGGCAGCTGTGCCTGGTGTGAAGGCACATGCATATAGACAGCACATCGACCAATGTGTAGTCTGCCCACATCTACAGTCCATCATCATGCGGACATAGGAATTGAACACAGGGCAACACATCTTAGTTGGTGCACCCACCGTGACCAACAATGCGCTATCATCGACGTACCTGCCCTGTGCATGGCCCCCCACCCAACGGAGGCACATCCAGTGCCACCATCCCACACACACAAGCCTTCCACGGAACATGCTGTGTCCAATGGTCAGTACAGAGTCAGCGCCCATCTGGTGGAACCTGAACAGGAGACACATGCACACACATGCCAGCTCCCACTATGTACGTCTGCCACCTGGCACGTGCAATGTAACCTCTCACCTGTGACGTGTGACTGCAAGCACACAGCCGTCTTGGCATGGGGCTGTCAATGTGGACACCTGTCAATGTTTCGGGAGGTGTGATCCGTACAGTGCTGTACATAGGGTGCAGTGCTGACACCTACTACTGTCTCATATCCCCTCGTGCCACAGGTCCCACTTGTTTTGGCCGCTCAGCCTGTGCCCACATCGTTGTCGTCGTGTGCCATACTCATCCAGCCGCGGAAGCAGTTCCATGCTCAGCAGACATTCATGTTGCCGTGGCGTTGCCGCTTGACGGATATGCAGTCAGTCCCCATCAGCACGCCCCACAAGTCATTGGGGCCTAGATCCCCATGTGCATGCACATGGCAGTGGTTTGTATCACTAGCCATTGCCATTGTTGGGAGACCTGTGTAAGTGTATTGTGGCCGTGCCGTCCCAGCTTGACAGCTGGGCTGTGGCTCATGTGCTTGCTCAGTCATGTCAGTGATGTGTATGCGAAATTGCCATGTGTCGTGTTGCTTTGACATGTGTCCTCTGCCATTGTCCCTAGGCGGAGACCGAACATTGACCGCCCATACCAATTGCTGGCGGACATGGACGATACAGAGGTTATTAGGAAGTTTCGGCTGGACAGGCCAACCCTGCATCGACTGTGTGCCATGTTAGAACCCCATCTCCGTCCCCGCAGGGTGTATCCGACTGCTGTCACCCCCACGGCTAAGGTGATGGCCGCCATGCATTTCTTCGCCACTGGGTCATTCCAGCACACAGTGGGCATTGGAGGAGGGATGTCCCAGCCCATGTTCAGCAAGGTGCTGAGGGATGTACTGGCAGCCATGAAGCTGTACCGGAACAGGTACATCCGCTTCCCCAGGGCTCGTGAATTGGTGGCAGTGAAGGGTGCATTCTATGCCCTTGGCAGAATCCCACACGTCGTTGGAGCCATTGACTGCACACATGTCGGCCTTGTTCCACCACAGGCCACTGAGCACCTGTACCGCAACAGGAAGCACACGCACTCCCTGAATGTGCAAGTGGTGTGCCTTGCGGACATGGTGATCACCCACGTGTGTGCAAAGTTCCCAGGCTCGGCCCATGACGCACACATAATGCGCAACAGCATCTTGCCACGACTGATGTCCAATATGCAACAGGATCGTGCCTGTATTGTCGGTGAGTATGTGGAGTGGTGTAGCGTGCTGGCTGTGCGATGCTGTCCCCTGTCCAGTTGGATTAGCAACGGTTCTCTGTGTCCCTCACACCCAGGTGACTCTGCGTACCCGAATGGGGCATGGCTGCTCAGTCCATTGAGGAATCCTCGCACCCCAGCAGACGATCGCTACAATGAGGCACATGGGAGGACCAGACGTGTGGTCGAGCGTACCTTTGGCCTCCTCAAGTCCAGGTTCAGGTGCCTGGACCGCACCGGGGTGCGCTGGCGTACTCCCCACAGAAGGTGTGCCAGATAGTGGTCGGCGTGCTGCATGCTGCACAATCTGGCCATTCGGAAGCAGATCCCCCTCATCGTGGATGACGGAGATCAACCAGGGCCCCAGCCCGCAGACCAGGACAGCTCGAGTGAGGAGGACAGCGGAGAGGAGGAAGCTGGTAATGTGCGGCAGCAGCTCATCGCCCGCTACTTCACTTGACGGTGAGTGTCCATGTACGACGGCTGATGTGGCTGTATCTGTGCAGGTGTGTGTGTGCTGTGTCAGGGTGGCCGCTTGTTCACTGCGTGCTGTGTGTCAACGCTCCATGGCCAGGGTAGTATGCCACTGTTGGTGGCTGTGGCATTGTGCCCTATTGCTCTGTGCGATGTGTGTACATTGCTTGTAGTTACTGACATGTACTGTGTGATGGGTGTGTGACACACTCATTGAATGTGCTCCTGTTCTGTCTCCCACCCCTAGGTCCCTACAGGCCCTCCGGATTCAATTGCCATGCCACGCATCAGGTGCCTTTCCGCCCAAGGTGGCCGTTGTATTCCGTACAAATAAAACACAGGGCACAAACAGCAGTTAGTGAAAAAGGTGCATTTATTACAAACTGTGACATGTGATTGTGTGTAAGGTGATGACAAAAGTGGTGCGTGCAGTGACAATGAGCTGTCGGTCATGGCTGCGTGATGATCAGGGTGTACCCACTGGTTCTATGTCCATAGTCCAACACACACATGCCATCCAGATGGCTGTGTGGAGTGGGATCGTAGTCCAAGTCAATGCAGTGGCTGGTCAAGGAAGGCTGGCGGAAGGCTGGCTGGCTGCCTCACTTGCGTTTGGAGCGTGCGAAGTCCTCCCGGGAGATCTGTTTCCACTTCGGACGGCCCCTTCCACGTTTGCGAGGGGGTGCCTGCTTGCGACATGCTGGTGGTTGAGGTGTGCTCACTGGCTGTGGACGCAGGGGAACTGGACACTGCTGCTCCACCCTGCGCCCCGGCAGGTGGTGGCGGAGGGGGAGCTGCTGTCCCTGGCTGTGACCTCACCGCCACCACCAGCTGGCCCATGAGGTCCACGATTTGGCCCATACGGGCGTCCATGGACCTCAGCACCCCCAGCACCTCACGCGTGTCTGAAGCAGACCGGACCCATTGTCCTTGGGCCTCTTCATAGGCCCCAAGGACTCTGGCCATTTGAGGCAGGGCATGGCTCCCAGGGGAGGCTGGCGTTTCCCTGACCCTGCTCCTCCTACCAGTCCTGCTGCCACCGGCCTGCCCACTAGCCACATTGCTCACCACGGTCCTCGCTGTGGCTCCCAGGGTGGATCCAGTCAGCCGGGCCACCACCTGCGCTGGGGCTGGTGCCAGCGAAGACGTGGTGGTGGTGGCGGCGGTGGTGGTCGGTGCGGCGATGGTGGCGGTTGCGGCAATGGTAGTGGCCGCAATGACCGTGGGTGTGGCCGCAATGACCGTGGGTGTGGCCGCAACGACAGTGGCAGCAGGGGGCTGGGAATGTTCAGCAGCCCTGGATGATGGGTTGGTGGGTAGGAGGGGTCCTGGGGAGCGGCTGGGCCCTGCCACACCAGATGGGCCTGCTTGGTGGTCCGTGTCCGAAGAGGAGGACAGATCCTCCAGATCCGTGTGTCCTCGTTGGGGGCTTGTAGGCTGGCTGTGCTGGCTGCTGGCTCCATCCCCAGCATCCAGCAGTTCGTCACCTGTGGAGAGAATGAGATTTGTTATTGTGTTGCACCTGGCGAAGTATGTAGTTGTCGTCTGACATTAACAGTTCGTGCAATCTCGTACATGGGTTTCCCGGAGGCGTGTGTGTGGCTGTAGCATTTGTAGTTGTGTGTGCTTGGCAATGGGACTGTGTGCTGTGCACATGTGGCATGGGACGGATTGGCCATGCCGATGGGTGTGTTGCTGTGCCCCTACTTATTGTGACTCTGGTGTATGCGGGCTCCTGGCCCATCCTGGGTCTGGTTTGTACTTTGCTTTTGGTGTTCAGATGGGACGCTTAGGAACGCATATGGCAACATGGGGGCCATGCCCCAGATTGGCATTTGGGAGGGAATATGCTTTTGGGGTTCAAATGGAACGCTTAGGAACGCATATGGCAACATGGGGGCCATGCCCCAGATTGGCATTTGGGAGGGAATATGCTTTTGGGGTTCAAATGGAACGCTTTAGGAACGCATATGGCAACATGCGGGCCATGCCCCAGATTGGCATTTGGGAGGGAATATGCTTTTGGGGTTCACATGGAACGCTTAGGAACGCATATGGCAACATGGGGGCCATGCCCCAGATTCGCATTTGGGAGGGGATATGCTTTTGGGGTACATGCTGTGAGCCATGGGTGCCGAACGTGACATGTGTTGTGGCAGCATGACAGTGCATGGTTTGAGGTGTGTGCATGCTTGACATGGCCTGCATATTTGCTGTCTGTTGTGATTACTGGACATGGCATTGGACGCATCGTTATGTGTGAGTGATGGTTGTGTGCCAGCCAACGTATTGCAGTTGTCCCATCTCCTTGGTGTGCGTGCTGCCCTGTGCCATGTGCATCACTGCAGTGCTCGGGGGTGTGGCCCATGTTGTGTGTTGTTGCTCACAGTGTGTCGTGCGCTTCATTGACTTCTGGCACATGGTTGGTCATGGGCATGTATCTTAGCGTGACTGCTGTATGTGTGGCAGCTGTGCGGATGACATGCCTTTCATGTGACTGGGGCTGACGGATGGGATGGATGGTATGTTGTATGTGCATGGTGTGTCTGTGAGTTTGATGGGTTCAGTGGTGTTCGTGTGCATTTATGTTGTTCCGCTCTGTTGCGTCTAGTGTTGTTTGTCTTACATAGGCGTAGTTGTGGGGTGTGTGGTTGACAGGCAGTAGGGGCTACATGGACAGGACTTCAATGGTGTTTCGGTTGTGTGTGATGAGTTGCACAGTGGCTGCCGTGTGGGACTATATTCAGTGTGGCTTGTGCATGCAGACGTGGCTCCTTGGGTGTTGCTATGTCTGAGATGGGTCATGTGGGGTGTGAGTCTGTTGTTCATGTCCGTGTGCACATTGTTCACTTGTTCGTGACGGTGGGCGGTGCTGCGTGTTCGTCTGCTACGTGACATGTCCCATGTGTTGGTCGTGTTATGGTCCTCATGCCTCCAGTAATCCAGCCCTGTCCAGTTTCCCACCTGCAAGTTGTTCGTGCGTGCACTGTACTGGATGCCACATGGCTCTAAGCGGGGGTGCTCCATGTTGCAGGTCTGTGGGGGTGGGGGGTGTTGTGGGTCGTGGGGTGGCTGGACACCCACTGACACCGATTGCTGTGGACCGTGATGTCTGCCTTTCGGCTGTCGTTGTGCACTGCGGTGGCTGACACGTGGCTGTGGGGTGTGGGGGATGCTCCTCCTTGCTGTGCTGTGGGACTGGGGCCTGGTGTGTGTTGTACTTGGGCTGTCCACCCTCCCACCCACTGCACTTTGTGTTCCTGCCACTTACCTGTTACTTGTCGGTTAGTGCAGCTGTGGCGGACACATGGGTGTGGCGGGTGCTCGTTGTGGCGCTTCTGGCATATTTGGGGACCTGTTGGTGGTTACGTGGCTGGCTGAGTGTACACATGTCCCCACGCATCTTACAGTTGTTCGGTTTGGGCTATGTGTGGTGGTGTCTGTTGCATGTGTGTGTGATGTGTTGTGTATTGTGTGCTGGACATGGGGGTGTTTGTCCCTGGGAGCTGTGGCATGGTAGTTGCGCATGTGAGTACATAGCGGTGTGCTGGTATACATTAGTTTGTACTTACCAGCCTCCACTCCCCTGCTAATCCGGCGAGGATCTCCGGATGTATTACGACTCGCACCTTCTCCTCCCACGCTTTGAAGGTCTTAAAGAGCGCGGGATTCCCTCCGCCAGTGACGGCAGCCAGCTCTCTGTTTTTGCCCTCCTTCTTCTTGACCAGGCTCTTTACGTCATTCCAACGTTTGTTTATTTCACCTCTGTTCCTGGGCAGGGTCCCGACTGCATTGACCTGGTCTACGATCCGGTTCCACATTCTGTTTCTGGTGGCTAGTGGTGTGTGCTGGACCATGTTCCCATAGATTTGTGGGTACACCTTGATGATCTCGTCGACCATGACCGTCAGCTCAATGGGCGTGTACTTGGGCATTCTTTGTGGTGCCATGGTGTTTGTGGTGCTGGTGCGGTGTGTGTTGTGTAATGTGCAGGGGGTTTGTGGTGCCGGTGTTTGGTGGTGGTGGTGGTTGTGATGTGTGCGTTTCTGTGGTGTGCTGCTGTCCTTGCTGTGTCACTGTGTCCTCTCCTCTCCTCTCTGGTTTGCAATGTAGCAAGGGGTTGTGGTCTGTGGGAGTGCTGCTTTTGTACTCACCTATGTGGGTGTGTCCTCATGGTCTGTTGTTTTCAGGTGTGTTGTGTCTGGGGTTCTGGCCTTTGTATTTTTTGTTTGTCCGGGGGTGTTTTCGGGATGTGTACTGTGCTTGTGTATTTTTGCGTGCCTTGCTGTGTGGACTTGTTGGCCATGTTGTGTGCTATTGGTTTTGTGTGCGGATGGTTTCTGTGCAGGTACGTTGGCGCCATGGCTTCTGCCGTGTCGATTCTCATCGGCGTTGTTTGCGCTGGCGGGCGGTATATTTGTGGTTTTTCCGCGCTCATGTCGGTGCGATCGTAATTTCACGTGCGGTGTGTCGGCCGTGAGGGCGGGCGGTTTTGTGTTGTCGTGCGTGTTTCCGTCCGTGGCGGGCGGTTTGACTCCGACTCGGACGTTGGCGGGCGGTATTTTGTGTGGATTTTTCGCCGATGGCGGTTTTCGGTTTGTGTAATCGTAATGGCGTGGTCGGTGTTCAGGCGGTGTGTGCGGGCGGATTTTTGCCGCTTCCATGCCTGGCGGATTTATTTACGCCGGGTATCGTAATGGGCCCCTAGGTCTTTTTAGTCTTTATAAAGTTTTTGGTCAACTACACAAGACTAATTACTTATTCTTGGATATATATTTATTTACAAGACTGCTTTGTCTTTCCTCCAATTTATATTTGTTAGGAACTAAACATTTTCGCTGAAGGACCAGAATTTTATATGGAATGCTTTGAGAATTCATCTATTAAGCTTTTGAAGGTATTTCATATTGTTTTGTTCATGTTAGTTCTCATCACCTCTTATATTCATTGGGTCTATGAATAATCCTTACTATGGTGCACGAATATAGCATGAATATGGTTATCTCACCATTGGTTACTCTGGGTCTTTTCTATCTATCACTTATATTTTCGCTGATGAACATGATGTATATCATGTGACTACACTGTTGGTTGGTTTTTGGTTTACTATTGATTGACTTTTAAAATAATTGTCTTTTTGCACTCTACTATAACACTATGGTTGTGAAATGTAGTATATTTTCTGTATATAACTATTTTACTTTTGTTCTCTTTATCCTTGAGAATAATATAAATTCCTGTTTCCTCTTCTTCTTTTTTATTTCTATATTGTAAATATTGGATTTCTTTTTATGGCATTTATTGCAGCCTTGAAAAAGTTTCTCTGAAACGAAACACGTGTCGGCTGCCGGTCCAACGCTATGTGAAAGGATCAGAGTATCTACCTTCTATCATTGAAATACTATGCTATCCATTTTTAAACATATGGTTGAAATCTGTTTGTTGGATGTGTTTATCTTATTAAATAGCAAGTAACAAAAAAAACTTCTGATTTGTTGGTACTATGAACTGCTCCATGAAACTTTTTTGTTTGTTGATATTTTGAATTGCTTCAAGTTCTTTTTAAAAATAAAAAATCTTTTTGTATGAATCAAAATTGAATTGACTTGAGTGCCGAGGTTTATCTATATTCTTTGATATCACCACTGGGTTCCTTTGAACCACAGTGGATAACACCTTAGGTAGTGGGGTGTAAACCTTTAACCTTGAGGGGCACCAATATTGCAAATAAATACTTAATGCACATAGAGAGTGATGTGCTACCAATAAGACCACCACTACCATTTGTAAATATTGTACAGCCAGTGACACATCCAACCACACATTAGTAAAGACACTAACACACCCAGTCAAACATTATTGCATTAATTAAGACACCCATGCACACATTGATGCACACACTGACACACCCAGGCATACACTGGTGCATGGACTGACACACCTGGCATACAGAAATGCAGACGCTGACACAACCAGGCCAACACTAATGCATCCATTAACACACCCAGGCATACACCAAAGGAGACACTGACACACCCAGCCAAACACTAATGCATCCAATATCACACCCAGGCATACAATTATGCATACACTGACACACTCAGGCATACACCGATGCATACACTGACATACCCAGGCATACATCAAAGCAGACATTGACATACCCAGGCATACAATATTGCAGACACTGACACGCCTAACCAAACTATAATGCATCCAATAACACACCCAGGCACACACTGACGCATACACTGACACAACCTGGCATACATCACTGCAGACACTGACAAAGCCAGGCATACACCAAAGCAGACCCTGAAACATCTAGCCAAACACTTATGCATCCAACACCACACCCAGGTACTCTGATGCACACACTGACACACCCAGGCAAACACTGATGCATAAACTGACATACCCAGGCTTGCAGCAATGCAGACACTGAAACACCCAGTCAAACACTAATGCATCCAATAACACACTTAGGCACACACTGACACATACACTGATACACCCAGGCATCAACCAGTGCAGACACGGACACAATCAGGCATACACCAAAGCAGACACCGACCCACCCAGCCAAACACTAATGCATCGAGTAACACCACCAGGCATACATTGATGCACACACTGACACACCTATGCTTACACAGATACAGCCACTGACACATTAAAAGTACAGAGCTAGCTCTTTTCTTGACCAGTTGGTGGTTCTAACAAGAACCTTATTTTCTAGAAGGGTTTTTAACAGTTTTAAAAAATGTCATTCTTTGAACCTAAACTGAACAGTGTAATATAAGGGCAGGGGTGGGGAAAAGCAAAGGTGCAACTCACTTCAGTCCTCAAAAAACATTATGTGGTAACTGGAAGTATAAAAAAAGAAAAACAGTTAACAGCGATGCTTTTTCACGGTATACAACTATGTAGCCAAAGAGGATATTTTTACAGCAACAAGCATGTGACAATTGGCACAGTGAGTAACCATCTTACCCAATTCTTCGCAGGCAGCTGGTATTGCAATCACGGTAAACATCGTTTACAACGATGTTTACACATGACATGCCATTACAACGCGGTCATTATAATGACTGCGTTGTTGCATTGCATGCCATTACAATGCAAGCCGTTACAACAACTTGCTGTAGGGGGCAGAAGGTGTTGGATTTTAAATCCAACACCTTCCCTACTGTTGCACAGACTGGAGTTGGAATAGTAAATTATACTATTCCAACATCCAGCGACCCCCCTACAGCAAGTCGATGTAATGACTTGCATTGTAATGGTCTGCGATGTAACAACACGGTTGTTGTAATGACCGCATTGTAATGGCATGCGTTCTAAACGCATCTGTTGTAACGTGGCATATTCTGCAATCACTGCTACTGATGATGGTTCTCCTAAGGGTGCTTTAGAAGTGGATTGTCCTGCTGCACCTGCTTTGTCCGGCACCATCCGGTTGTAGACCCTTTCATGGATTGCTTTTAAGTGCTTCCACATGGAACTTGTACCATGTGAATACTTCTTTGCAGTGCCTCTTGATAACTGCTTGCCACAAATATTGCACTGCGCATATTGTGCAGTTACCTTCTTTTCCCCAAAAGGTATTGTAAAGTGCTTCCAGACATCATTGGTGGTGTATTTGTCTCCTCATCAGGTTGTGGATGTTCATCCTGCACAGAAAATATAGCTTCAGCCATTCTGTAAAAGCAAAGCACCACTTGTTCTCAATCCTCCTTCCAGAGACTTCACTGGAGAGCTAACTGTTTTTGGGTGTGGATTCCAAAGAGTGAGTTGGTGAGTAAGTGGCTCTATAGGATAGTGTGTGTGTGTGTGTGAGAGAGTCTGTGTATAGCTGTGTTGGTGAGAGAGTGCATGTGCCAGTGGTATATGGGTGAGTAACTGGATATGTGCAGGGAGTATAGGTGAGTGATAGGGTATGTGAGTGACTGTATGGGTGGGTGAGTGAGTGAATGTGAGAGTAGCTGTATGGGTGAGTGAGTGCTTATGTCTGTGACTGTATAGGTGAGTGGGTACGTGTTAGTATCTGTATGAGCAAGGAAGTGAGTGTATTTAACTGTATGGGTAAGTGGCTGTGTGATTGACTGTATGGGTGAGTGAGTAGGTGGGTGAGTAGCTCAATGGGTGACTGACTCAGTATGTGAGTGGCTGTATGGGTGTATGAGTAGATATGTCAGTGGCTGTAATAGTGAGTGAGTGGGTGTGTGAGTGCCGTATGGGTCAGTGAATGCATGTGAGTGTTGATCTATGAGCCAGTGAGAAGCTGTCTAAGTGCTGGTATGGGTGTGTGAATGGGATTGAAAATGGTAGTGTGGAAGTTGGAGTGGGTGTATGAAAGACTATATGGGCACTGATTTTGTTATTCTGGAGGTACTTGACCCAATGAGCAGGCTTTCTGATGCTTGGAAAAGTTTGAGGGTGAAGGGAGGAGAAAACATAGCTGCATTGAGAACCTAGAACCTAAGGTCAAGAATTTGTCAAAATTCCTCCATTCAAGGTCATGAGCTGGGATAGTTGGCTTTTCAGGCAGACTTCCCCTCCTGACTGATTCTGCACCGCACAGCGCTTTGCAACTTGTCACCTCCTTTGCGGTGGAAGTGATAGGGTCTTCACTTTCCCGAGAATACTAGAACCCTGGCTCCAGACAATGGATGACAGCTTAATTTTGTAAGGTAATAGGAGCCTCCATTGGCTGGAAGCTGCTAGCTTTTGGGGGCGTATTTGGAACCTCCCACAATGAAGGAATTTTGGTCCTGGGCTGGGGGCCCAAGAATGGGGTCCTATCGATTTGTTTATTGGAACCTGTCCCAATTGACTTGTGGGTGCAGGGCCCAGGTGCCTGGTTTTAAGGACTGGATAGGAGCCGCCCTGCCCCCCCCCTCATCAGACTGCCTATCCCATGGGGTGTGGTCAACCAGCCCCACCCTGGGGGATCAGCAGGGCCTAGGCTCCCGTGGGCACCCGGAAAGGCAGATTCTAGTTAAGATACCCGATCGACAAACCACGTCCAGCAGCCCTGAATTTTTCAAACGCATGTAAAGGCTTGGATTCCTAATATTGTCTCATTGGTCTTTCTTTTGAATTTTGGTGCAGTAAATTGTGAGGTGCACATGAAATGGATGGTTAGTTATTGGGGGTTTTGACTTACTGCATATTTGAGTTTTGCATTTGCGCGAAGCTATTGCCTCTTCCGACAGTTACCCCTCCCTGCCATGGTTGTAGCCCCAGTCCCTGCTTGGTGCGTGGTTTCCTGTCTGTTGTTGCTGTTGCCATGAGTTTGCCCAACTACCTGATCACTGTTGCGGTGGTGCAAGAGCTGGCTGACTTCCCTAAGGCTGTGTGTATGTTTGGTTTGGGTCCCCCTGTGTTTAATTTTGTGGGTGGGGGTTTTGCAAGGACTGGCCCATGTCCATCGACCTCTGTGCATGATATGCTTTTAGCCAGCATTGGTCGGCCATGTGGCCCCTTCTGTGGCAATAGTAACATTCTCTGAGGTCTGCCTGCTGCCAACCTCCCTGACTACTGCCATTATAGTTAGGTTGGAACCCTCTGAGGTTTTGTGGTGGAGTTCCCTTCAAGACTGGTGGCATTTGTACGCTCTTGGCCAATGCAGCCCCATCGAGGGTGGTCTTTTTCAATTTGTGTTGGACCAACTTAGTGGTGTTTCTCTGGGTTTGGTCTTGTTTTTCCCTATCCTTCTCTTGTTTATTTTTGTAATAGTGCAATATGTGGGCCTGTATCTCCTGCCAGGGTTTGGTATCCAACCCTAGTACGCTGTCCAAACCACTCTGTATCTTGGTGGGTAGCCCCTTTTTGAGGATATTATAAAAGAACACAACTTGCGGGCCCATGCCAGTCCATGGCTGTCCTGTTTCTAGTCCGCATCGTTCCCTCATTCTATCCAGAAACTCAGTTATGAACTCTCCAGGTTTCCTAGTTTCTGCAATTAACCCTTCTACATCTGGGAAGTTGGGGAACATTTCCCTCAGGGCCGTTCAGATTTGGTGCCTGTACGAATTGAATGTGACCCCATCATGCTTGCTGTTTGTTGGTGTGACTGCTGGGATGTGAGCTCGGGCAAACAGTATGTTAGTCTGTTCTCTGATGAGGCCGCTTAGCAGACTTTTAACATAGCCTATCACTAGATTTACTCCTCTGGTGTTCTTATCAAAACATGAGCTCTATTTCCCCACTCCATCCAGCAAGGGCACCAATTTGACCCTTAGCCCTTCTTTATCCATCTGAACCAAGGGCACATAGATGTTCCCAGACGTGCCTTCTGCAGTAGTGGGTACATGTTGTCGTGGGGGAGCTCCACTGGTTTTTCCCTAACATAGCATTCCCATCTTCTTTAGAAATTGTGCATGTAGGGGAAGTTCCACTTGGGAACTCCCTTTCCGTGCTGGATGCAGTCATCTGCAACAGTCATGTCCTCTGGTTCGAAAGATCCCTCCAGTCGGCCATTGCCTATCACACTGATCCTCTCCCTCGGTCCAGCGGGCTAGCAAGTGGCACAATGGCCCTGTAAAGATCTCACTTTCCTCTCGGGCAACTATCTCCCTTGAGGTCAAACTATCTGTCCCACACATTCAGGAGGAGCTGCGGACATCTTCGTTGCTGCTCCCCTCCTTGCCATCCTACTTCTCCTATGTCTTAGTTGAGTTTGCACCAGGCTACCTTGGTCTCTGTCAGCCCCTCTCCTATGCTGTTGATCTAGTGAGGCTCGGGTCCGAGCCAGAAGCCTCTCCTCTCGTTCTGCCTCAGACTCTTCCTCGAATGGTGCTCTGTGCCTACCCCTGCTCTCCTCAGTAAGAGGGCGTGCTGCTCTGCATTCTGGCTGAGCTTCTATGGCAGGCTCTCTCTCTCTCCTTAGTTCATGCCTTTCCTCTAATTCTCACCTAGATTGCCTCCTTTGTTCTGAGATATGTGCGGTTGTTTTGGTCGGAACTTGCCTTCAAACTCGCAACCAGTCATTTCTTCTGTTACCTGAGCAAACCCTGTGGCTCCCCCTCATAGTATGATCCCAGAGGACTGGGACCCTGTCCCTCACCCCCGCTAGTCATATTATTGCCCAGACCCACTATGAATCTTCCTGTTACCCGAGTGTGTTCGTTAGACCCGGTGGAAGTGTGTGTTCTTGTGTCACTAGGGCTTAATGGGCCAAACTCGATGGGTTGGGGGGTCGAGATTGGGGGAGCCCTTGCACAGCACTGGGGTGGTGCCTGTGCCCGCTGGCCTGTTAGGCCTTCAAGCCTATACCTAGCAGTCTTTTGTTTGGTAAGGGATCCTCCATCCCTCTCAACTGGAGGGCTGGTGTATCCTAATGCGGGGATAGCTGGCATCGGGGAGAGCACCTCCATACCTGCATATGGCAGGGAAGGTGTGAATACCTTGGTTATTGACTCAACCATTTCCATGAAGACCCAAGTAACAAAACTCTCAGCCTTCTGCTATGGGATCCTCAGAATGTTGCAGAAAATTCTGCACCTGATCCCCCCTCTCTCTAGGAAGCTAGTAGTTCAGGCTTTGATTCTCTCTCGCCTGGACTACGGAAGCTCCCAAGGGCCCTAAACATCCCTAGACACCATTCAATATGCCAGGCCCTGGCCGACCTCTATTGGCTCCCTGTCATGCAGAAGATAAATTTCAAGGCACTGGGCATCTCGCAATAGGCCTTTCGAGAACAAGGTCCCTCCATCCCAGAAGCTGATTGTTCCTTACAAACCTGGCAGAGCTCTTAGATCCTCTCACATCCTAAGGGCTGTAGTTCTACCCATGAAGAGGGCTAGAAAGGGAGGAAGAACCTTCAGACACACTGTGGCAAAACTCTGGAACTCCCTGGCCCTTTCATTGCAGACAATCGATAATGAACAGCCCTTCAGAAAACAACTCAAATCCTTTCTGTTTATAAACTAACCCCCAAGGAGCTTGTGCTTACAGTCTGTGTTGCTCAATCAGTGCTGGGTCACCATGCGCTTTATAAATTCCAATAACATAATATAACTTAACATTACATAACATAGCATAACATAACATAATATAACTTAACATCTTGTTTTTTAAGCACTTTGCCTGTGTTCTGTGTTACACCTTCACATGAAGGTAAATATTAGGTTTCGTCTTTTTCCCTTATTTATTACCACATTAGTAAAGTGGTGATAGGTAGGAAAAATATTTAAAAGTCTCTATATGTCTTTTAAAAAACAAATACGGAGTACCGCGGTACTATCACGTAGGTACCTTAAAACCATTTTTTCTTTTAAATAAGCCACACATTTTTTAATTTCACAGACTTAAAGATTAGGTTGGCTCTTAAAAAGAGCCTGTGATTTCAAGTGTTACATTTCTAATTCTATATGATTAGTAAGTAATTCTCGGATGCTACTCAGGAACACATCATTCCCATGAGAGGGTAAATGCACATCATCCCCATGATAAAGGTAGGATTTGGAAAAAACAATGTTTTAGTGATACATTGAAGACATGCTATGATCTCTTAGGAATGTGGAAACAGTTTTGTTATTATATCTGTGGCTTTGCTCAAACTTTACATCATTCGCGCATGAGTACTTCCATTTTAACAAAATGTGTATTCGAAAGTATAGTCATTAAAGTCTGAAAAGTAGCTTTCATCTCTATCTCTATTTTCTCACCAGTGAGGTCACCTATATCATTCCATAATGAATGATTATAAGCTGCTTTTAAGATCCTGGAGATCAAATAAAGCTTACTCCCCCTCAGAATGATTATAAACTTGAGCAGACAGAGAATGTTTTTCCACCTCAAATCTCTTTCAAACAACCAAGTTATATTAATGTTTTGCAAACCTAAATTTCTCTCGACACCACTCTTTTTTGCATACCACGGTCTAAAACTTATAACTGTGTCCAACTATCCACACATGAACCATGTTGCTTACACTACCAAAGAAGTTGCTTAAACTCTAACTCAATGAATGAAAGTAGTATATATATTGAGGTACAAGATTGATAATTGTATCATAAATAAAAGCTAATAGTTTTACAGCAAACAATGTGATTGGCTATATGTTATATTGGGTTATCACAATAGCCCAAACAGTACTAAAATGCACATTCAATAAGAACTAAACTAGACTGCATACCTTTATAACATAGCAATATAGCTACAACTCTCTCACACACATTTGAGGTCTCATGATCATGAAAACCAATACACTAGGATAATAGAAGGAAAAGCCGGCACTACCATGTAATAGAATTGGTTATTTGGTTCAAAATATCTGAAAGTGAGGCTAACTCCAATCACATGATATAAAAGACAAATAGGACGCTACATAAGATATATAATGGATCAGTAGTAAACATTGGTATTGGATTACAATTTTCAGTAGGCTACAAAGCTAGCCCAATTCTACTAGATGTGTGCTAACAGCATTGGTACTGGGGTAACAGCAGTTCGTACATAGAGCTACTTATTGCAAAATCTACTACTAATTTAATTTCTATATTTAAACATTTAATACTATTAAAGGCAAATACAGCTATTTGCTGCTGATATGAAATCACACCAGCAATTTGCTGTACCAGTATTCTGTGATTTATACCTTGCTATAACAATCACTAATAATAATGTTTCCTTATATTTCATGTCTACATACAGGTTTACCTACATTAAGCAGGATGCCTTCCAAATATTACCTTAAAAAATGAAAATGAAAAAATACTCTAAACAGATGAGAGAAAACCTAACCACAAGAATGTAAGAAAATAAAGACTGGTAAGCTTCTTACAAAATAGTTACATGATGCTGAACAATGTTCAACTCATAATAAGCATTTCAATGTAAAGAAGGTTTCTAAGACAACTAACATGTCTGCAGAAGACACTTGCAAACAGCAAAAGGAGAATTAAATGTCATTGCACACAGTCACAAAAGAAGGCTGACCGATAGAAATATTATATGTAAAGAGTTTAAAAATAGTATTAGCTAATTTGCTCAAAACAATTCCCAGTAAAACTAAGACAACTGACAGAAACAATATATTCAACATATTGTTGAAAAACGTTTTGCAGTGAAAAGAAAATTATTTATTTTAACAATGAATGAGATACAAAGCTTCACATGTTAAATTGATAAATATAAAGTGGCATATTTATTAAGATATCATACTGTGCAGGGCTGCAAGTCACCTTGCGGCACTGCACTGCGTGATAGGGAAAGGGCAGGAATGCGTTGTACTTAGGAATATACGGTGCATTCCTTTCATTTCCCAGCGCTGGCACACAATGTGCTGCCTAGCGCCTACGCAGGCACCCTTGCACCATGATGCAAGGGTGCCCCCATTGTAAACAAGATTCTTTTTGTGCAGGAAGGAACACCTTCCTGCACAAAAACAAACCTGTGAGGCATTTTCCTCGTTCTATGTGTGCTGCAGAATGCAGCACATGTAGAAAGAGAAAACAATGACGAGAAAGAAACATATTTCTCTTCGTTACGGCTCTCCTGGGAAAGCATAGAATTTTGATGTATTCCCAGGTCTACCACTCGTGGTATATCTTGGAATGGGCAGTAATGTGATATATTTAACATTATACGCCACATTCCTGTCCTTTCCTAGCGCTGGCTCAATTTTGGCTGCCTAGCTCCAGTGCACTACTTGGATCCTGTCTGTGACTGATGAAGGACGTTGCTATGAAGTGTGACATGGGTCTGTGGTAGGCTTAATAAAAAAAGTGAAACCTATATCAGAGGTTTCTAAAGAGCATTTTCAGGACAGAGTTACTAAACATCTTGTGTACAAATGGAATTGTACTTCTTTGTGCAATATTGGCAATAAATACATGCAAAAACTACTTTTAAAAATCACGTCTCCAAGGAAAAATAAATGTCTTACAAAAACTTGACACTTGTGCATTTAGCAATATTACAAACCTAAAAGGACATTCTTTAGGCTGTCTTCAAAAGCAGGTGTGTAATTCAACTTTCCGTTACATTAAAATGCTTTTCACTCATTATTCAAGTATAAGACAACTTGAACAGACATTGTACTTTGTAAAAGGACCAGCAATACAATTGGAGCAAATTAATCATGCTCTACTACACTCAAATCTACACAAAGTGTTCTCACTTACACAGTACATACAATCACAATACGTTGTTGGTGAATCAGAAAATTCTGTTTGTCTAGATATTTTATGCTCTCAAAATACAATGGAAAATAACATTCTGGACTTAAAAAATTATGAATTGAATATCCTGCAATTCCAATAAACCATTTCTGAAATACCAAATAAAGTATGCATTTGCTGCATGAGAACACATTTTGCTAAACAAACTAAAAATAAAAATTTACTGGAAACAAATGAAAAAGAAGACAGAGTACCTTGGAGAAAACTTGCTATTTATCTTATTGTGGAAAACAAATATGATTTGTGCTGATCAAATTGTATGTCATTTTTGCCTTGGAAAACAGGCCATAACTTTATGCCTTCATGCGCAATTCATAACAATTTGGAACTTTATCCTATGCCTCCAGAATTAAGAAATCTAAATTTATGGGAAAGTATATTGACGCAAACTCTACATCCATTTCAAACTATTATTAGAATGCAATCTAAATCTGGGAAATTTCACCCAAAAGAATTAGTTTGTGCACTGAAAGGAAAGGTTGTTTCTATGCCATTAGATTTTAAACAAATAATTCAAACTCTGGGGCTGAAGCACAAATTAGAACAACTTTTAGGGGCCGATTACGATGCCAGACGGACCCGGGTCTGTCCGGCATCGTTCTGGAACTGGAACCGAACGACCTCCAGTTGTCGATTCCAGACCAGGAATTAGGATACGATCGAACCCTGTTCGGTCGCAATCCTATACTTTGCTATGAGCGCATGCATTCTGAACGGAATGCATGCTCTCATAACAAAGAGCAGGGGTGCAGTTCATCCCTGCACCCCGTGGCAGGCACCTCAAGGCACCATTCGGCTTCCTTGCACCCAAGGAGGCCCTGCTGGGGGCCCCCAAAGCTGTTTCTCAATGCCTTTTTGTGCCGGAAAGGCTGGCACAAAAATGCATTGGGAAACTGCCATCGTAATCCCTCAGCCAGAAAGAGCCAGCCGGGGGATTACTGTGGGCCTTCCAAATGGCGGACGGGCTCTAGCCCGTCGTAAGCCATTCCGAAGACTGATTCAGATTCCCTTCCGACCGAGCCCATTGAAATGGCTTGGTCAGAAGTGAATCTGAATCGATGATTACGATGCGGGCAGGAGGGCTCTGACCGACGGCCGGAGCACTTCCTGCCCGCATCGTAATTGGGCCCAAAGACGTATTAGTTAATAGAGTACCAACAAAAGACAAAAACCACTGACAAGAATTAGTAAGTATTAAAAAAATACAAGATGCCATTTCGTACCTTGTAAAAAACAACATCCACTACAAAAATATGGAGCTTCATGTCTTCATCTCCACCACTGAGCTGCCTTTCCCATATGAAAACCAAATTGGCCAGTTTGAAAAAATTAATAAAGAACACTTAGAGCAAATCTATGAGCACTACAGCATACACCCACCACAATCTAGAGATATGATGGATGATGCATTAGAGCTGTATCAAATAAGAGAAGATACAGGGCACCCAGTAAGTATCTGGAAAAAAACTTTAGAAGTAAGAGGTTATCCACATTTATTTCCAACAGGAAAAGGAGGGCAAAATGATGATCATCCTGTTAAAATATCTGCTTCTGAATATCAACTTAATCAACATTATGGCATGTCAGTAAGATATGAATGAATATTGGTTCCGAAGACATAGAGAACTATGATGTATGTTGAGGAATTTGGGACCACCTACTTGGTTGCTCACTTTGAGTTGTGCTGAATATATCTGAGATGACATTGTTAAAACTAATATGCTGGACACTTACCACCCTAACAGAAGCCCTTTATTGGAATATTTATCCCTTTATGAAGCAGCTCAATTCTGTACTTATCGAAATAATGTATTGAGGGTGTCAGTTGTGGGAAATTTCTAGTTGCAGGAACAAAAGGCTGCTCGATGCGTCATTCCAAATCACCGAAAATGTACATATGAAAATAATACAAATAAAGAATTCTATTTCTTTGCACTTCTACAGCTTTATAAACCCTAGCAAAAAGAGGACAAAATAATTAGAAGATCTGTATCCTATGAAGAAGCTTTTAATGCATATAAAAACCATATTACAATACCAGATTTTCACATTTACCTAAAAATGTTGGGCCAAGAAATTTCAGAGGAAAATAAAATAAAATCTGAAATATTCTGCAGTACTGCAACAAGTATTAGCTCTTCAGATATCACACCTGCAGACCCACTTGGAGGTAAGCTACTGCCGCTACAGGTGAGGTGGAACTTGCTATGGGCGAACTTCTCACGGATAGGGAAAATCGAGAATACCTTATATTCAAATTAAATAATGAACAACTTAAAATATACCAACATATTAAAAAATGTGTAGATCATGGACTTCAACATGAACATGGTTTATGTGAATCTGCGGCTACATTGCAATATATTTTAGACCAGGTTGGCACTGGCAAAAGCTTCCTCATAAAAGTTATAACTGCCTACATACGTAAAGTTAATAATTCCAATTTATCATGTGTTGTTACAGCTCCTACTGGATTAGGAGTAAGTAAGTAAGTAATTTTATTGTATAAGTTAATTAAAACCTTTACAAAATCGCTCAACGGCGAAAGATCATCAAAATAAAAACCGCAGTTACATCATTTATAGAGTCCAACAATAAAAAGAGCTGTGGTACAGTTTATGTTGACTACACACCGGATTCCGTTCAGCTGGCTTATGCCATGCTCATACGGAGTAACAGTTCGTCCGATATGCTTTGAGCCGTCCTTAATTTCCTCTTACGACAGTCTCTGTAAGGACCCTGTGACGAATGTACATGAGTAAAAGGTGCCTTTGGGTTACATACGTTTTAAAATAAACTATTTTATAAAAGGATATTGACATCATATAGCAGCCCGGTCGTTAGATTTTATAATAAGGGTGCTGCAGATCCATAAAGTGTCAAGTGCCCAATATTTAACAAGAGGTTATTTTGATGTATTAAAAGGAAGGCTTTTTGCATCGTGCGTATCCTGACAAAGAGTGCCAGTTCCGGGAAATGCTGAGCCCGCGTTCAAAAGGTGGTTATTGTGCATCGGGTCTCTTCATTTTTTCCTCTACCATCCCCATGAATTGTACGAACGGGCACGCCAGCTGTAGATCTCCTCCTCCAAGGCAAGCCTTCACTGCTTGTCTGCAGGATCTTAACTGCCTGGTGTTGAAGATTGTTTTCAGAAGCAGTCGTCGTGCAGGATCCAGTTCTCGACAGGCACATAATAGATGCATGATGCTCTCTTCTGCTTTCCCGCAAAGACGGCACTTAGTTATTTCCAAAGATCGCTTCCATGGTGGAAGGTGCGGCAGGACAGGAAGGATACCCATTCGGGACCGAAGATATTTCTCTTTTGTTTTCCTGTTGAAGCCTGCGCCTAAATAATTTTGCGGGAAGGGTCTTGTGTAGCTCTGCAGCACGCACCATCCATGGGCCCTTCCCCTGAGCTATTCTACTGGATTAGGAGTACATAATATAAAAGGCAATACATTACATTGACTACTGCTACTACCAGTGGAACATGATAATAAACTACACATTAAAAGTGATGCCTTTCAATAACTCCATAGAGTTGTCAAAAATGTTAAATTATAGACGAGGTTAGTATTTACATATTTTAATGATGGCTTCTATTCACTTTGGCTTGACAGAAATACTAAAGACATCTTATGACAATCTTTTTGGAGGGAAACATGCTATTGTTTTTGGAGATCTGCTCCAACTTACTCCTGTAAAAGGTGAGCTGATTTTCAAAACTATTTTACAAAAACAAAGTCGCAATTCCCTGGGAAGTATAGGTAATGTCAACATTTGGTTACATTTCTCCTACAGTAAATGCGAGGAATATGGGAAATTATTAAAAGATATTTGGCTAGGAATTATAACAGGGGAGGCGAAGACTATGCTTCGAAGAAGAACTATTTTTTTACTACCAAAATTTAATTCTCCTGCAGAAGTCATGCATGATCTTCTTTTACAGACACTACCCATAGTTTGTCTGATGCCAACCTTCAAAGAATGCTCTGACTTAAATATGAAAATGTTATCTATGGAAAATATCAAATTAAACATCTACCTTGTAAAGATACAGTTGAAAGTCATGGAGCAAACATTCCTATTACTAAAAGCTTACCTACAAACTAATCTGTATTTTCTACTTCAGTCACAAAAAATCTTTGCTACTCTACAAGCGGTGTTAGAGATATTGTTGATGTTTGAACAGGAACAATTAGTTTTTTCCGAAATCAACAACAAGATGCTCAAGAGTTTTGTATGGCTATGCTCCAAATAATAGTTGAGGAGAGTGTGCCACATACAGATCATTTTGGTGTGAGCTACCATTGGAGACATGAATGTTTCCATTCCTTTCATGCACTTTCTTTTTTGTTTTTTTTGTCAAAAATAGTCATACAAAAAGTAAGGAAGAAAATTCCATTTACATAATAGGCATGGATAGGGCTGGAGTTTGACAGTGACTCAAAAGACATATCTAATATACATTATTCCATGTACTGATTCAAAAATACACCAGAATAAAAAATATATAAATAGGAAGGCAAATGAATTAATGGGTAGGTATCAACATCAAAGAATGCATAGAAAAGCGTAGAAAAGACCCATTTGCTAAAACTGGTATTAAATTCATAAGACTAAGCGAGTCGCTAAGCCTAAAAGAAAATTAATCAGATTAAGTTACATTTCTTAGATTAGTGTTGTTAAAGGGGTCCCAACTAAAACCCGCCCGGATACGATCAAACTTTTCAATGGACCGATGCCCCATAGATTTAGCCAGAGCAAACTCTAGATCATAGATTTGCCTGGGGCAAGCCCACCATTCTGTGACCTTGGGTGGTGCAGGAGTGATCCAAACTCCTGCAATACATAGCCTGGCAGTGATGATAATAATAGATAGAAGTTGCCTCTGCACAATACCATTGTTCGTCCTGTGGCCTAGCTGTGGCCTATGGCTTAGCATGATCCCCTTATGTGTAAGATGTATATCCAAACAAATACTGGAGCTAGAGACTTGTACCCCCCTGTCCAAAATTCATGAAGTATAGGGCAAACAGCAAACATGTGAAGAATATCAGCTGCTGAAAGGCCACACGTTGGACATTTAGTCTTATCCCCCAAGCAATTCCCAGCCCATTTAGCAATTTTATCGGGTGTATAGTACAAGAAACATATCGTTTTAAATTGCTGTAATTTCAAATAAATTTATTGTATGGATTGATAAATAGTCTTTAAAGCTGAGCTTATTTCAGAAGGTAAGAGTTCGTCTGAAAGGGCATGGGTCCACTTGGTGGCAAGAGTGGTGATATCAATAAAATGATACCGGGCGAGGGCTAGATATACCATTATGATGTGAGATTTCTGAGGTGCCTTAAGTAAGCTATTAAGTATATCTGAACGAGGCGCCAAGGTTGTAAGTTTGCAGCCCATCATCAAATAGTCTCTAATCTGTAGGTACTTGAAAAAGAAACTATGTGAAAGATTAAAGGATATTTAAATATCAAAAGGAGAGAGAGGATTAGAGAACTAGTCCTTATCCCCAAAGTTTAATGTATATCATCAAATAGGACTAGGCTAAGGTTGTATACAAATGCAACATTGTATGGTTTTTGTAAAAAGAAAAGCTTTTTTCTTTTTTTGAAAGCCCTCACCCACCAACCTAGTTGGTGGCATGCTTCATCATCGGGCCCACCTGGTGACACCGATTGTGTCCCTGGTGTGCTTCAACGCCTGGTTTACAGCGGAGCAGGTATCTTGACTGAGTGTGCAGTGCTGTGACGTGAAGGTGAATTTAAAAACTGTACAGTGGTCCCATTACCCACAGGGTTTATTTTTAATGGTTGGGCCTCTGGCAGTTATAAAAACAAGGCAATGGATGCGCGTAGAGTAATAATGGCTCTTACATCCAAAAACGGTCTACATGTTTCAGCCAGGCCTCAGATGTGTACTGGCTTTCCTCAGGACCTAAAATTATGTGCGTGGGGAGATCTAAAACTTAGTTTGTGTTCAGACCAAATGTGTTGCACGCTCTAAGGTGCACTATGTATGAGAGGGGGGGTTACCCTCTTAAGGCATTCCTATATGACAAATACATAAAACGGAACATACAAACAAACATACAATAATACTGCGAAATTAGGCAGAGTTGCTTTTAGTCACGTGCATAATTATACTGGTGACCATCAAATGGCGCGGTAAAATAGGCGGCGGTGAAATGCCGATCTGGCGGCAATGTGTGTCAAATACCGATATATGCGCTAAAGTGAAGATGTATACATGTGAGATAAAATAAAATAAACTTGCTATAAAAAGGAGGCCTTTCTTACACTTGCAATTAGCGGAAGTGCCCCATGAGAGTCCGGCAGGGGTTCTAGCTGAACCTAGGAGAAAAAACGAAGGACGGCGAAATCGCCGTGGTAAAGCACAAGAGAATTGCTTACCGTGAGAAGAAGTGAACGAGCCGCTTCCCTTAACCCCACTTACTGCATTACAGCTCTGGACCCGTGTAAAGACCTACTTGGCTGTCTCGGATCTCCGATGATATGAGGCCCGGATCTGGCCGGCGCTTAAATATCACCCGTAATTAGCGGATGAAGCAAGTGTGTTCCCGTTTAGCCTGTGAAGGAGAAGAGGGAGGGAAACAACATAGAGAACAGACTCGGGGAAGTCCTCTATTCTAACTGCGGCCCTTTCTGATGGCGCGGAGCGTATGCGCCCGGTAGGCAAGGTTACTGACAACGCGTCTGGGGGATGGGCGTGGCCGCAGATTGAGTGACGCTTGGCGTCTTACGTGTAATCACTAGAAGGTGAGAGCGGGGGGTGAATTGAGATCATGACAGAGTCCCCTAATAAATTGGGACAACAAAGCTGACAGAGAACGCAGACCAGAATTAGTATGTGTAGAGCACCACGCGTGTGGGTCACTCTATGCCTAGTATTATGTCTGAATGAAGTATTCGTGATGGACTAATAAGTCATAATACATAACAAATAACTGGGCAAGCAGAGTAAGAAGTGACTCATGAGTTAGTTAATAAGTAAGGCTATGCCAGGGGATAGAATCGTTTAACCCCTGGAGCTGGGTAGATAAACGATAAATCCACCGTTGTTCCTTGGAAAGTAGAAATTTATCATTGTCAGTATTATTGTGATCAAAGTGTTCGATCACTGTCCAGGACATATCATTCGTGGTATGTCCTAGTTGTAAATAATGATCTGTCAGGCGACTAATGTTTTTTCTGCACCGTATTGTGCTTTGGTGTTCAACTATCCTTGTCCTGATTTTACGTGTCGTCATCCCTACGTAGCGTAGACCACAGGGGCACTCAATTAAGTATATCAAATTTGATGAGTTACAATTGGTGTGGTGTAGTTGTTTCCAGGTGGTACCTGGTTCCAAATCAAGTGTTTTGGATGGGCGTGTGAGATGACATACGCTACAATTGTTGCATGGGTAGTGTCCCGTGATCTTGGGGAGACCCCATGTATTAAGTATGGTGTTTACGGTTGATCTATGGGGCAATCTGGGCCGTGTAGATACTAAACGGTCCTTAAGGTTGCTAGATCGTTTGTAGGCAAAAAGTGGTAATTCCCAGTTTCTATTGCCTGAGTTTAGAATGCGCCAGTTCTTTTGAATGATGCTGGACACTTTATTGGAGGCATCATTGTAAGTGGTGACACAGGTCATGGGTTGATCAGGCACTTCTCGTGTCGTAGTATCCAGCAAGGCTTCACGATTCTGGTTACGAGCTCGTTTTCTTGTCTTCTGCACGATTTTGCGTGGATATCCTCGGTCATATAGTTTAGATACTAGTGCGGCTGATTGTTTGTGATAATCAGATATATGGCTACAATTCCTGCGTATTCTAAGGAACTGGCCGAAGGGAAGATTTTCCCTGAGGGGTCGAGGGTGAAAGCTATCGAACCGAAGGAGGGAATTCCTAGCTGTCGGTTTGTGATGAGTGGTGGTTTTTAAGATACCATCCTCCGCTGTTATGTTAAGATCAAGAAAAGCCAGAGTTGTGGGGCTGGGTGTGCATGTGAATTTTAGGTAAGGGTCCCTTTCATTTAGCCAAGAGAGGAAGGATGTCAGGGATTCTTGAGTGCCTGTCCAGATCAAGAAAATGTCGTCAATATAGCGACGCCATACTTTGATGTTGGCAGTGTATGGGTTATTGGTGGGGGATATATGTCTCCGTTCAAAATGGTGGACATAGAGACCTGCCACACTTGGGGCAAAGACACTCCCCATAGAGTTGCCATTGGTCTGGAGGTAGAATTGCCCTTCATATTCAAAGTAATTTTCCTTTAAAGCCAGAGTGGCACAATTGAGGATAAATTCTCTGGGAGTATGGTATTCCCACGGTGTGTCCATGAGTATATCATGGAGGACTTGTAAAGTGGCGTCCTGTGGGAGACTCGTATAAAGGCTTTCAATATCCAAACCTACTAGAAGTTGTGTGGAAGGATCAAACATCAAATCCTTGATGATGTTCAGGAGATGCTTAGTGTCTTTAATGTAGGTTGTTGTCTTTTGTACTAGCGGGTTCAGGAAAAAATCACAGTACCTGGATAGGGGTTCCAAAAGGGAGCCAATACCCGAGACGATCGGGCGTCCCGGGGGAGGTCTTGCTTCTTTATGAATCTTTGGTACTGTGTAGAAATATGGTACTCTCACATTCCTAGTGCACAAGTAATCCGCTTACTGTTTGGAAATGTGTTGGGCTTCTTCTGCTTGTTCCACTAAAGTTTTGATGGTAGCTTGCAGGGTCTTTGTTGGATCCGTCTTCAGGAGTTTGTAATTTCGTGAGTCATTCAATAGCCTTCGGCATTCATTGTCATAATCCGCTTTGTCTTGTAGGACAATGCCTCCGCCCTTATCCGCGGGTTTAATGATGAGTGTGGGATTGTCCTGAATGTTCCGGATGGTATCTCTGTCTTCTTTCGAGAAGTTATTGAAGGTTTTTGTCGCATCCATTCTTTCTATGTCGTGATAGACAGCCTGTTCAAATGTAGCGACTTCTACAGGAATGCTTGTTGGTGGAGGCATAAAGGTAGATTTAACTCTTAGGCCCGTTTCATTGGTTTTAACAGTTGTTAATTCATCGTTTTGTTGTTTCTCAAAAAATGCCTTCAGCTTGAGTTTTCTAAAGAACTCGGCTAATTCCACATGGAGTTTAAATTTGTCCAGTTTGGTGGTGGGGACAAAGGAAAGTCCTTTGTTAAGTACTATATTTTCTTTGGGGGATAATGAAGTGCTGGACAAGTTGAATACCAATGTGGATGGTTCTGCATCCTCGTATCTCATTGGAGTCCACTCGGTCCCGGTTGTTGCTCCCTTGTCTTGTTCCGTGTGTTGGCACTCACTGGCTCCTCTTGTTCTGCCCAATGAACCTGTTGGTTGTTCCTTCTCCGGCCGCGAGATCTGCGGCCTTGTCCTAAAAAAGGTGGTCTCTGACTATTATGGAAATGGGCAGGTGAACCGAATTGATACATCGGTGGCCAGCCGAAGTATGGGTTGTGTGGTGGATGGATAAAGGGTGGGGGTCCGAACTGGTTGCCTTGTGGATGTCCATTCCATGGTTGCTGCCAACGTGGTTGGCGCCCTCTATTTCGTGATTTGGATGAGCCTGTACTTGAGTCACTTGAGACTGAACTATTGTCCCCAGACGTCTCACTGGATCTGTCTTGTTTGTTAGGGTTTACATAGTTATCATCTGTGTAGGGATATGATTTGACATAAGAAAATTTCTTAAGGTCCTTTTGAAATTTGGTTATTTTGGCCTGGGTTAGGTATTCTTTATATTCAGCCATTTCTTTGTTTTGTTCATCCAGTTTTTTCTTAAACGATGTAATGGTTGTTTTGAAGTGAGTTTCTGTAGCTTGGATCTCAATAATCATTGCCTCTGACAAACGTTTGGCGGTCTTAATGATCAACACCAGCCAGTCCCTGGTGCAATGCCAGGCTATTTGTGCCCAGTCCTTCCTAAAGGTGGCATCTTCTAGGAAGATCCTGGGAGCGTTGGTTACAAGGATTCCGCGTGGCGCGGTGTTAGTACGTAAGTACTCCGTTAGGATGAGTCCATGAAGGATTGTTCTAATGCGGTTACGTTTCTTCTCTGTCAACGTGTCCCAATCAGTAGTTTGGGCTATTGTGTTAGAAATATTAAAATCTGCCACTAAAGAAGGGTCTGCAAGTATTTCACTGATGTCATTTTCATTAAAGGTTAAGCCTGGGTTTTCTGCCATGGCTAAATGAAAGCGTTTGCTCTCACAGCTCTGCGCTGCCAATAGGTATTTAAATATCAAAAGGAGAGAGAGGATTAGAGAACTAGTCCTTATCCCCAAAGTTTAATGTATATCATCAAATAGGACTAGGCTAAGGTTGTATACAAATGCAACATTGTATGGTTTTTGTAAAAGAAAAGTTTTTTTTCTTTTTTTGAAAGCCCTCACCCACCAACCTAGTTGGTGGCATTCTTCATCATCGGGCCCACCTGGTGACACCGATTGTGTCCCTGGTGTGCTTCAATGCCTGGTTTACAGCGGAGCAGGTATCTTGACTGAGTGTGCAGTGCTGTGACGTGAAGGTGAATTTAAAAACTGTACAGTGGTCCCATTACCCACAGGGTTTATTTTTAATGGTTGGGCCTCTGGCAGTTATAAAAACAAGGCAATGGATGCGCGTAGAGTAATAATGGCTCTTACATCCAAAAACGGTCTACATGTTTCAGCCAGGCCTCAGATGTGTACTGGCTTTCCTCAGGACCTAAAATTATGTGCGTGGTGAGATCTAAAACTTTGTTTGTGTTCAGACCAAATGTGTTGCACGCTCTAAGGTGCACTATGTATGAGAGGGGGGGTTACCCTCTTAAGGCATTTCTATATGACAAATACATAAAACGGAACATACAAACAAACATACAATAATACTGCAAAATTAGGCAGAGTTGCTTTTAGTCACGTGCATAATTATACTGGTGACCATTAAATTGCGCGGTAAAACAGGCGGCGGTGAAATGCCGATCTGGCGGCAATGTGTGTCAAATACCGATATATGCGCTAAAGTGAAGATGTATACATGTGAAATGAAATAAAATAAAATAAAATAAACTTGCTATAAAGAGGCCTTTCTTACACTTGCAATTAGCGGAAGTGCCCCATGAGAGTCCGGCAGGGGTTCTAGCTGAACCTAGGAGAAAAAACGGAGGACGGCGAAATCGCCGTGGTAAAGCACAAGAGAATTGCTTACCGTGAGAAGAAGTGAACGAGCCGCTTCCCTTAACCCCACTTACTGCATTACAGCTCTGGACCCGTGTAAAGACCTACTTGGCTGTCTCGGATCTCCGAAGATATGAGGCCCGGATCTGGCCGGCGCTTAAATATCACCCGTAATTAGCGGATGAAGCAGGTGTGTTCCCGATTTGCCTGTGAAGGAGAAGAGGGAGGGAAACAACATAGAGAACAGACTCGGGGAAGTCCTCTATTCTAACTACGGCCCTTCAAGGTTACTGACAACGCGTCTGGGGGATGGGCGTGGCCGCAGATTGAGTGACGCTTGGCGTCTTACATGTAATCATTAAATGGTGAGAGCGGGGGGTGAATTGGGATCATGACAGAGTCCCCTAATAAATTGGGACAACAAGGCTGACAGAGAACGCAGACCAGAATTAGTATGTGTAGAGCGCCACGCGTGTGGGTCACTCTATGCCTAGTATTATGTCTGGATGAAGTATTCGTGATGGACAAGTAAGTCATAATACATAACAAATAACTGGGCAAGCAGAGTAAGAAGTGACTCATGAGTTAGTTAATAAGTAAGGCTATGCCAGGGGATAGAATCGTTTAACCCTGGAGCTGGGTAGATAAACGATAAATCCACCGTTGTTCCTTGGAAAGTAGAAATTTATCATTGTCAGTATTATTGTGATCAAAGTGTTCGATCACTGTCCAGGACATATCATTCGTGGTATGTCCTAGTTGTAAATAATGATCTGTCAGGCGACTAATGTTTTTCTGCACCGTATAGTGCTCCGGTGTTCAACTATCCTTGTCCTGATTTTACGTGTCGTCATCCCTACGTAGCGTAGACCACAGGGGCACTCAATTAAGTATATCAAATTTGATGAGTTACAATTGGTGTGGTGTAGTTGTTTCCAGGTGGTACCTGGTTCCAAATCAAGTGTTTTGGATGGGCGTGTGAGATGACGTACGCTACAATTGTTGCATGGGTAGTGTCCCGTGATCTTGGGGAGACCCCATGTATTAAGTATGGTGTTTACGGTTGATCTATGGGGCAATCTGGGCCGTGTAGATACTAAACGGTCCTTAAGGTTGCTAGATCGTTTGTAGGCAAAAAGTGGTAATTCCCAGTTTCTATTGCCTGAGTTTAGAATGCGCCAGTTCTTTTGAATGATGCTGGACACTTTATTGGAGGCATCATTGTAAGTGGTGACACAGGTCATGGGTTGATCAGGCACTTCTCGTGTCGTAGTATCCAGCAAGGCTTCACGATTCTGGTTACGAGCTCGTTTTCTTGTCTTCTGCACGATTTTGCGTGGATATCCTCGGTCATATAGTTTAGATACTAGTGCTGCTAATTGTTTGTGATAATCAGATATATGGCTACAATTCCTGCGTATTCTAAGGAACTGGCCGAAGGGAAGATTTTCCCTGAGGGGTCGAGGGTGAAAGCTATCGAACCGAAGGAGGGAATTCCTAGCTGTCGGTTTGTGATGAGTGGTGGTTTTTAAGATACCATCCTCCGCTGTTATGTTAAGATCAAGAAAAGCCAGAGTGGTGGGGCTGGATGTGCATGTGAATTTTAGGTAAGGGTCCCTTTCATTTAGCCAAGAGAGGAAGGATGTCAGGGATTCTTGAGTGCCTGTCCAGATCAAGAAAATGTCGTCAATATAGCGACGCCATACTTTGATGTTGGCAGTGTATGGGTTATTGGTGGGGGATATATGTCTCCGTTCAAAATGGTGGACATAGAGACCTGCCACACTTGGGGCAAAGACACTCCCCATAGAGGTGCCATTGGTCTGGAGGTAGAATTGCCCTTCATATTCAAAGTAATTTTCCTTTAAAGCCAGAGTGGCACAATTGAGGATAAATTCTCTGGGAGTATGGTGTGTCCATGAGTATATCATGGAGGACTTGTAAAGTGGCGTCCTGTGGGAGGCTCGTATAAAGGCTTTCAATATCCAAACCTACTAGAAGTTGTGTGGAAGGATCAAACATCAAATCCTTGATGATGTTCAGGAGATGCTTAGTGTCTTTAATGTAGGTTGTTGTCTTTTGTACTAGCGGGTTCAGGAAAAAATCACAGTACCTGGATAGGGGTTCCAAAAGGGAGCCAATACCCGAGACGATCGGGCGTCCCGGGGGAGGTCTTGCTTCTTTATGAATCTTTGGTACTGTGTAGAAATATGGTACTCTCACATTCCTAGTGCACAAGTAATCCGCTTCCTGTTTGGAAATGTGTTGGGCTTCTTCTGCTTGTTCCACTAAAGTTTTGATGGTAGCTTGCAGGGTCTTTGTTGGATCCGTCTTCAGGAGTTTGTAATTTCGTGAGTCATTCAATAGCCTTCGGCATTCATTGTCATAATCCACTTTGTCTTGTAGGACAATGCCTCCGCCCTTATCCGCGGGTTTAATGATGAGTGTGGGATTGTCCTGAATTTTCCGGATGGTATCTCTGTCTTCTTTCGAGAAGTTATTGAAGGTTTTGTCGCATCCATTCTTTCTATGTCGTGATAGACAGCCTGTTCAAATGTAGCGACTTCTACAGGGATGCTTGTTGGTGGAGGCATAAAGGTAGATTTAACTCTTAGGCCCGTTTCATTGGTTTTAACCGTTGTTAATTCATCGTTGTTGTTGTTTCTCAAAAAATGCCTTCAGCTTGAGTTTTCTAAAGAATTCGGCTAATTCCACATGGAGTTTAAATTTGTCCAGTTTGGTGGTGGGGACAAAGGAAAGTCCTTTGTTAAGTACTTTATTTTCTTTGGGGGATAATGAAGTGCTGGACAAGTTGAATACCAATGTGGATGGTTCTGCATCCTCGTTTCTCATTGGAGTCCACTCGGTCCTGGTTGTTGCTCCCTTGTCTTGTTCCGTGTGTTGGCACTCACTGGCTCCTCTTGTTCTGCCCAATGAACCTGTTGGTTGTTCCTTCTCCGGCCGCGAGATCTGCGGCCTTGTCCTAAAAAAGGTGGTCTCTGACTATTATGGAAATGGGCAGGTGAACCGAATTGATACATCGGTGGCCAGCCGAAGTATGGGTTGTGTGGTGGATGGATAAAGGGTGGGGGTCCGAACTGGTTGCCTTGTGGATGTCCATTCCATGGTTGCTGCCAACGTGGTTGGCGCCTCTATTTCGTGATTTGGATGAGCCTGTACTAGAGTCACTTGAGACTGAACTATTGTCCCCAGACGTCTCACTGGATCTGTCTTGTTTGTTAGGGTTTACATAGTTATCATCTGTGTAGGGATATGATTTGACATAAGAAAATTTCTTAAGGTCCTTTTGAAATTTGGTTATCTTGGCCTGGGTTAGGTATTCTTTATATTCAGCCATTTCTTTGTTTTGTTCATCCAGTTTTTTCTTAAACGATGTAATGGTTGTTTTGAAGTGAGTTTCTGTAGCTTGGATCTCAATAATCATTGCCTCTGACAAGCGTTTGGCGGTTTTAATGATCAACACCAGCCAGTCCCTGGTGCAATGCCAGGCTATTTGTGCCCAGTCTTTCCTAAAGGTGGCATCTTCTAGGAAGATCCTGGGAGCGTTGGTTACAAGGAGTCCGCGTGGCGCGGTGTTAGTACGTAAGTACTCCGTTAGGATGAGTCCATGAAGGATTGTTCTAATAGGATGCCTGAAGCCCAGCGAATGTACGAAAGCCGTTGAGATCGTAGATATGGCCAAGCCACTTAATACCATACTGAGACCAAGCTCTTCCTGCCTGGTCAGGAAATATCTCAGGAAACATTGGGTTATCCCAAAGCGGTGTACCTGGGTGCATAAGGGTAAAGACATATTTAGTGGACATCTCCCGCAAAAATAGCAACTATGTCTCAAATTACCTTAAATCTAACACGTTTAAAATAGTTGGGATCCCTTAGTGTAGATACAGAATAATCTGACCCAAGAGCAAAATGGAAAAAGAAATTGGCAGGATCAGGATTGGAGACAGTCAAAAGGCGGCGAAGGCGCCCAGCTAACGTTGCACAAAAAAAAAGTTTAAAATCGGGGAGCGAAAGTCCCCCTTTATTGTATTGTAGTTTAGAAAACCGGATTGCCCGTCTAGCCCGTCGGTAGCCCTAAATAAAGCTACCAATAATTCCGTCAAGTTGTTTTAGAGAAGAATTTGTAACCCATAAAGGAATAGCCCAAAATAAATATATAAATTTGGTGAGAACATTCATTTTGATGATATTACAACGACCAATGATCAATATGGGGAGGTTATTCCATGCCATAAGTTTTTTTCGCACAGATGTTTAAAATAACAATATTGGTCCTGATCCAGGAGTCAGGGACTCTACCATTAATGTTGATATCTTGAATAACACGGACAAGCAGGGGGAGGATAATACCTTTAAAAATTCCAGGGGAATAGTACCTGCTCTTGCAGCCTTGCCTAAGGGAAAAGTGGCCATCACTTTCATTATTTCACCTGAAGTAATTTCTGTGTCAAGAGCAGCAGAATGTTTTTTGTCTAGCACAGGTAAAGCAGAACTCTGAATGTAGCGCCCAAACTCTGCGGCGTTGAAATCATCTGTCACCCATATGCTGCTGGATCATGCTAGCGCCGGGACACCTCTGTTTGAGGTAGCTGTTGCGCTCTATAAATGCTGATGTATTGTATTGTATTGTATCAGTCTAGTTGCAAAGATCCCGATAGAATTCTGAAAATTGCTGAGCAATCCCATCTGTCCTTTCCCGGCCTTCCCTTTAATGTCCTGTATAAAGTTCTTTGATCTCCTGTCCAATATTTGATGTGCTAAAATTCCCCCTACCTGTTCCCCATACTCATATTGTAGAGCACGGTTCTTATTGAACCTCGCACCTACCTTAACCTTTAATACTGGCCCCAGGATTCATCGTTTTTTGATTAAAGAAAAATAAACAGCCTGTTGATCTGGTCCTCCTGCTACTTTATTAGAGGCATGTAATAATTCAAGGGTTATGATTGAATGACGTATCTGTTGTATATTATATAAACTAATCCTATTTTGAGAAAGAAGGAACTGAAGAGTGGTCCCCCGAATAAAAGCCTTCATAGCGTCCCAGACTATTAAAGATGAAACTGTCCCTTCATCAAGCTGAATGAATTTGGAGAGGGCATTTGACATGGAATTTAGATACTCTGGATTAGAAAGCAGGTGACATGGAAAAGAAAACTGGCATTACTGATTACCAGTTCCTTGAAGACTAAACAGGACCAGTATTGGATTGTGATCTGAGGTTACTTTGGGACATACTTCCATGGATGCACCTTCCAAACTTTTATAGCCACAAAAAATCCTATCAATCCTGGAGTAATGTTGGTGGGGTGAAGAGTAGTAGGTGTAGCCTGGCTCTGTTGGATATAGTGCCCTCCATACGTCTGTCAACTGATATAGCCAGGCCAAATATAACATAGAAGCCCGGATTCTGACCATCCGTGGAATAGCCCCATGATTAGCAGTATCAATACTATAATCAAGGACACAATTAAAGTCCCCCATAACTAATAATTCTCCTGGCCAATCCAGTAACTCTAAAGCTAATTCAATAATCAGGCTGGGTTTATCAATATTAGAGACATAAACTGTACATAACATGATTTTAAAGCCGCAGATGGATAATTGAGCAATACCCCACCTGCCTCTAGAATTGACCGCTGTTTTTTAGTGTCTTATATTCTAGCTTACTATCTGCCAAAATGGAAACACCCCTGATTGAAACTGCTTGGGAAGCGCATGCAATAGTGTTGTGTCCTAATTGTTTTAACAAAGCTTGGTCCTTGTAAGCGAAGTGAGTTTCCATTAATAAAACCATCTGAGGCTTACACATTCTTATTTCTTGATGGACTAGCTGTCGTTTTCTGGAAGAATTAAGGCCCGAAACATTTCAACATACGCAGGTAAATTTACCCATTTGTACAATGTAAAATCATAACCTTAATTGAGACATTTTGTTGCACTGATTACCCCCAGACCTTAAAGTGTAACAGAAAACCCAAATTTGAAAACATGCACATTTTGACTTGGTTTACAACCAAAAAGAAGAAGAATAAAAACAAACTCCTCCAGTCCACTCCCTCCCTCCCTCCAACACACCCTCAACCCTCTGACTCTGGCTTGGGGAATCATCCCTGGCCCAAGGCTACCACTGGAGTGGCAGCCCAGAGAGCAAGGCCCCCCCTTATCCTCTAAGACCACCCCACGCCGTGCGTCTGGATCCACCACCTAACATAAAAAATAAAGACTTCCCTTCCTTTTCCTTTTCCTCATTACCCCCCGCCAGCAGAAAAATACAGTGAGAAACAATGGGACAAAATAAATACCATCTAATGATCCCTCTTTTTCATATTCTCGAGAACCTGTGAAGCATCATAGTCAGTAAAGCAGAACTGTGTTTGACCATTTTTAATGATCTTGAGCCTGGCCGGTTCCTGAAGAAATACTTCGGCCCCAACAGCTTTAAGGAGATCAATTAATTGTCGAAGTTTTCACCGTCTTTCCATGGTAGTCTTGCAAAAATCGGAGTGCACCAAGATTGACATAGAGTCAATTTGGACGGGGACAGAAGAACACGCTTTTGACTGAAATTGCCTGTCTTAACAAAAGGTTACCAATGTAGACTAGAATGGGTCTTGGATTTGTTGATCTATTATTGGAACTGGAGGGCTTGTTTTTGCTGAACCTACTGAGAGAAAGGCAGTGTGTCCTCTGAATGTCCCAATCTGAAAGTTCCAGAAATGCATCCAAGAAGAGTTTCACAGTGAATTGTCAAGTATCATCCCCTTCTTTCCCCTCTGCAATGCCAAAAACGCAAAGGTTATTCCGCCTTTGGCAGTTTTCCAAGCCCTCAATCTTGAATTGGATTTTGTCGAGATGCTGATCATGGACCATCTATGGTCTTGTTTGTGAGTGCTCCAGCATCTTCTACATCAGACACACGTTGTTGTATTTCAGCCATCTCCATAGAAAGAACAGATACCTTATTGGTAACTTCGACTAACGATTGCTGAATAGCTGTACTATCCTCCCGGGCCTGGGCATAGCTTTGTTGGACCTCCACCTGCTGCACTTGTAGGAGCTGCAATATAGTAAGCAAGGAGGGCTCATGCTCATAATTCACAGAGAGGGAGTCTGAGGAATCTTCTGAGGTTGAACAAATAGGAGGGATATCATTTGAGGCATCATTTGGAAGCTTAGAGCCTCTCAAGGGTAATTCAGATGATTCCAAGTCACTATGATGAGATGAGAAATTGGGAGACAGTATTTCAAGGCATTGGTGACCCTGTTTGGCTGACTTATCCCCTCTTATGTGCTCTTGCACACCCTCCTGGACATGAGTCGATGATAATCTCACGATCAGAGCCTTTACCTGCCCCTTTAATTTCACCCAATTGGGCAAAGGGCTGCTTTTAGATCCACTTCTGAGCTCCCGTCCCTTCCCTTGCAAAAAGTCAGTCTTTCATCTGGGAGATTTTTAGAGCCTCCCTTGAGCTTCCCTGTGGCTTCTGCCTTCCCCTGTACTGCCTTACAGGCCCTTAGGGTTAGCTCCTCAGGCTGCTTTGTTACAGTTATAATAGTGGGGCTCTCAGATGCATCTAGCACAGTTGTCTTCCCCCCCTCCTATACATATGCTCGACCCAGGCTTGACGCTGGGTGGATCATGAAGACTTGATGATAGTGATAGGATAGGCGGGGTTATTGCCACCACTGAGGCTCCATGTAGCTAAGTGGAATTGATTGTGCATCGGGAGAGGTAGCATCGAGTTAGTTAAAGGAGAAGCAGTGTAGTGAAAGGGCCATCTGATTGCGATTTGGCATAGAAACAGTGCCTGTAACCAAGG
Organism: Calotriton arnoldi; assembly: GCA_963921515.1. Lineage (NCBI taxonomy): Eukaryota > Metazoa > Chordata > Amphibia > Caudata > Salamandridae > Calotriton > Calotriton arnoldi. The sequence goes on along the minus strand of CAWUFW010012849.1, from coordinate 389,846 downwards.
CTAGTTTATTTGAGTCAGCTCCCCCCCACCATCGAGTTCTCACAGTTTTATCAGTGTATCCGGATGTCTTAGAATCATCAAGTTGCTGATCCAATGCCACCTCAGTAGCAACAGTAGCAGCAATAGCAGAACACCCAGCCAACCTGCTACTTTGTATCCATGAAGGGCACTTTCCAATGTTACAGGCATTGAAAGTCGTGGGAGGTATAGGTAAGCCTCTTGAAGCAGCTGCCGTTAGCCTCTCCACCAAATGAGAAACACACCCTGCTGGAATTTCCATTTCCGAAGGAAAAGCTTGAAGTAGACTGACTGCAGACCCCGAGCTGAGCAGCTTTAAAATTGATCGTCCAACTGATGAGGCCTCTTGGGTTGACCCATTAATTCCCTGATGTCCTTGCTGCTCTGGGGGGTCCATGACCAGCTCAGTGTCAGTTTCTAGCCACCCCTTTGTCATGGTTTGAGCACCGTGGCCTCTGCGAGATGCTCCAGGATGTGCAGGCGCCATATCCCTGGGTCGCAGGGCCCATCCTCCAGCCCCAAGAAACCAGAGCGTAGCAGATCAGCAGTCCAAGACCAGGGTCAGAAGCTTGTGGCACCCCCACCCAAGGAGCTGCCACATGCGCTGCGAGAGTCTGAATCAAAAAACACAATTGCGGGGAAATTGCAGGCAGAAAGCAGACAGGAGGTGGCAGTCAGCACCGCTGCAGCTGCTCACACGGCATCCACAGGTGAGCCGGAGGTACGAAAGGAGGAGGTGGAGCTCTCAGTGACGAGCTCAGCCCACAATCTTCCCCTGCCCTAGGACACTACATGCACTTTCAACAGTCATGGGATTTGAAACATTTGATTACACTCCAATTCCTGATTGTAAATCCATATAATTTAAAAATGTAATATGTAAAGCTGTGCACTCTAACTTTTGTTCAAATTGTATAACACAGGTTGTCTCAACACTTTTGATAACTGTGGTGAATAAATATTTTTTTTGATGATTCAAAAAAATACTCACATATTATTAAAATTAATACTTTAATTACTGTTTTAACCATGAGTGGGCGGAGCTTGCGGAGTTTCACTACACGGAATTCAGCGGAGTTGCATAAAAACTGCTTGGAAGTCCATGGAGTTCCGCTCCGCACTACCCAACTTTTCACTTGGATCGGTAAGTCATCTTGCTTACCATTTTGAAGTGGTAGGTGATCCTTGAACAGAGTAGGTTGGATGTTAAGGTGGCTGTCCTCACTTACCCTGAACAACAGACTCATTTAATTTTCGGGCCAGTGGGTTTGTTAAACTAAGCGGAAGCCAGCTTCAGCTACCAGGAGCATATGGGTCCGGTCGTCCTTTCACCAGCATATTTTTTGTGATACTTTGCTCACTCCTCTGGATGAGAGTACATTGATTTAGGGGTGGAGGCTTCATGGGCTTTACCCTTTGGGATTACATTGGTGGATATCTGTCCCAATGAAGCCTCAGCTCCCCACACCCCAACACATCTCAGGCAATAGTGCCCAGAACCACCCATAACAGGTGCTCACATATCCAGTCCCTCCCCTCTTACTTTGTTGCTGCTGCCGCTGCTCACGAGTCTTGTGACCTGCCCCGAGTAAATACGCGATGCCCAGCCAGCCCAGCAGCCAGAGCAGGGCAAAGCAGAGTAGGGCACGGGTGATGGCCAGCTGGGATTTGTTTCTTCTTTGTGGTGCGGGCTACGGCGTGACTCTTCTACTGCTCCGGAACTGCCTCATCCAGGCCACGCCCTGCAGGAGGAGTAGGAAGTGAGCGAGGCACAGGGCAAAGGGAAACCAACATCCTGAGCCAATTACAGCCTGAGCCAATTACAGCCTGCAGGCGTAGCCAGCGCTTCCATGGCGAACACACGTCTGCCAATCCTTCTGTCTCCCTGACAGGGAAGCATTATCTCATTCCTGTGCTTGCCGGTAAGGGGTAAACCCCGCTCTGCCGGTGGTGGGCAGAGTTTTGCTGAACTCCACACTCCAAGCGGAGCGCGGAATGGACAAAACTCTGTGAACTCTGCTAGTGGAGCCGAGCTCACCGCCCACCCTTAGTTTTAACTGCCACTCAGATTTACATTTCTGGATGCATTTTCACTTGTAATAAAGTTATTTTCCATCATGGAGAAAGAAACAACTGTTTCAGGACACTATACTATATATTTGAGAAACAATAACGGATGGAAAGAATGCAATGACACTAAGTTAACTTTTAAACACAGTTTGCCAAAAACTCTTACCTACTCATTTTAACTCTGAAATTCTAATTACAGGTAGACAATTTCACAAGTGTCCATCTGCAACTCGACATAAAATGTAATAGGAATCAGTAAATATGTCATTATGTGGCTATGCATGGTTGATGACCTTTAAAGAAATCCACAGATTTAGGTAACAAAATAGATGATTAGATTTTATTTTTTTACTGTTTTTAGCAAAGCAAATAGTTGAAAAAGCACAGCATTAATACGTTTTTTTTCACAATCCATTTGATTTGAGTTTTTAGCCAGTGTCTATCGATGAATAGAAGAGGATACTTGTTAGACCTGACATCCTAAGTGTGGTCTTTCCCAAACTTTGTGCCTGCTTGCCTCACCTTCTAGCGGTTTTTATTTTAATTGGCCTTAGGACTCAGAGCACTTTACCACTTCCATCCAGGACTAAAGGGCATGTGCTTCTCCACTAAAACATGGTCTGATTGACTATCCACAACTGGCACATTTAATTTATCTAAAAGTCCTTGGTAGAGTGAACTACATGTGTCTCTGGCCTGTAAATGAAATGCTACTAATGGGAGACAAAATCCAATAGAACAAATGATCAATGGAATGATGAACAATGCAAACATTTACCCACAGTCACTAGGGTCCAAGTTTATTCCATCTTTTTTTGCTCACCGTGCCACCCCAATTTGCCACTGGAGTCAACTGAGCCTGGCTGATGAGGTATGGTACCCCGAAACTGGTCCTGGGATGCTTGCTTCTGGTCCAGAGAGGACATGGCCTGGCAGTTCGGGCTGGACTGGTCTCATGGGGAGCAGGGTCAAGACTGATTTGCATATGGCTGGGTCCAAACTGGATGGCATCCTGAGCAAAAAAGAACAATGGATTTAGGCCCAGATCTCTGTACTACGGGTGGATGATTATCATTGTTCAGCATTCCGTCCATCAGTTGTTCTTTTTGCATTTGGCCCCCCAAGTAGGACTGATATTCCCGGACATGGGTCCTGTGCTCTCCATGCCAATGGAGTCACGCTAGCCTGGCTGATGAGGGGTGATACCCCAAAACTGGTCCAAGGATTCTTGTTTCCGGTCCTGGGAGGACTTGGACTGGCATTTCGGGCTGGACTGTTTTCATGGGGAACAGGGTCAAGACTGATTTGCATATGGCTGTGTCCAAACTGGACAGGCATGGTGAGCAAACAAAACTGATGGATTTAAGCCCAGATCTCTGTTCTGGGGGGAATGTTTGACATTGTTCAGCATTCCCTCCATGAATTGTTCTTTTTGCATTTGTCACCCGAGTGGGCTGGGTAAGCCCAGAAATGGGTCCCACGCTCCCATGCCACCAGAGTCAAGTTAGCCTGGCTGATGAGGGGTGAAACCCCAAAACCGGTCCCAGGATGCTTGTTTCCGGTCCAGGAAGGACAGACCCTGGCAGTTCCAGTTGGACTGTTTCCATGGGGAGATGGGTCATTACTTATTTACATATGGTTGGGTCCAAACAGGATTGGCATGGTGAGCAAAACAATTATGGATTTATGCCCAGATCTCTGTATTGGGGGTGAATGTTTGAAATCGTTTAGCATTACTTCCATGAATTGTTCTTTTTGCATTTATCACCCCGAGTGGGCCGGGTATGCCCAAAAGTGGGTCATTTGCTCTCCATGCCACTGGAGTTAAGCTAGCCTGATTGATGAGGGGTGATACCCCGAAACCGGTCCCTGGATGCTTGTTTCTGGTCCAGGGAGGACCTGGCATGGCAGTTCCCGCTGGACTGGTTCCATGGGGAGCAGGGTCAAGACTGATTTGCATATGGCTGAGTCCAAACTGAAATGGCATGGTGAGCTAAAAGATTATGGATTTAGGCCCAGATCTCTGTACTTGGGGTGAATGTTTGACATTGTTCAGCATTCTGTCAATCAATTGTTCTTTTTGCATTTGTCACCCTGAGTGGGACGGGTATGCCCAGAAGTGGGTCCCATGCTCTCCATGCCACTGGAGTCAAGCTAGCCTGGCTGACATGGGGTGTTACCCCAAAACTGGTCCCGGGAGGCTCAAGACTGATTTGCATATGGCTGGGTCCAAACTGGAGTGGCACGCTGAGCATAACAACGATGGATTTAGGCCCAGATCTCTGTACTGGTGCTGAATGTTTGACATTGTTCAGCATTCCATCCATCAATTGTTCTTTTTGCACTAGTGGTCCTTCAGCACTAATTGTGCTACATACACAAGCAGCACTTTAAACATGTCTCAGGTCCGCCACTGAAGAGCCAGTGTGTGCAGTTTACTGCAGTGATGACTTGGCATTTAAAAGCCCTTGCCAAGCCTAAAACTACTTCTCTCTTATACATATAAATCACCCCTATGATCAGCCCTAGGTAGCCCATAGGGTAGGGTGCTGTGTCATTTAAAGGTAGGACATGTTCTTTTAAGTTTTGCATGACCTGGTAGTCAAAAATTCCCAAATTTGTTTTTCCCTACCCCTCTCAAAGGTTAACATTGGGAATTCCTTATTACACTTATACGCTGTAATTCCTGATTGAGAAGGAGTAGTTCTGTCATGTTTCCTATCATTGGAATGGTAATGATAAACCCTTTTTGCTGGAAAAGTTGAATTTATCATCACTATTTTAGAAATGCCACTTGCAGAAAGATGCCAATTCTCTGCTCATAGCTTTGTGTGCCTGCAAACCTTTCCAATACACGTCTGAGGTGGGTGACAGCTGGACATTGTGCATTCCCTCTAGGCAGCCACACACAAGGGTAAGTTAGGTGTGACTGAGTGGCCATCCACATCCTGATGGGTCATCCAGGGCAGGATAGGAGGGAGGAGCTGACACTTACACTTGACTAGGAAGTGTCCTGTCCCCACATATACCCCCTGTAGTGAGTCTGGAGTCAGAGCTCGGAGGGAGGACCTCTGTTCACTTCAAAGCCCCTCTTTAAAGTCACCTCCACTTCAAAGGCACAACTGGGTGATACTGGGTCTCTGACCCCACCAAAGCAGACACTACTGGACCTGTGAAGAAACTCTGCCAGGAGCAAGGACAGCTATACTGCTAAAAGGACACCCACCCTACTGGTCTGCTGCTCTTGAAGAACTGATTTTCTGCTGTGCTGCCCTGCTGCCTGCTACCCTCTGCCCTGCTGAGGAAGAATTGGACTCTTGCTTGAACCCAAAGTGATCTCCAAGGGTATACTGGCTGGCCTCATGATTTAAAGACTCAGGGATATCAGAGTCTTGTCACTTGTTCCTGTGACTGGTCCAATGGAAGTGGATCCAAGTGCTTGCTTGCAATGAAACAAACACATCCTCTGCTGTGTGAGCAGAGTCAAAGCATCGACCGCTGTTGCTGGAACAGAACTGGTGCATCACACCTGGAACTAGCGCATCACCATCGGACTGATTAATCAGATCCACTGCATCGCTGCGGTGAGAGGCGGTCAACGCATTCCCTTGACTGCGTTGAGAAACCCAGTGCAACAACTTCTAAACAAATGTATCTTGGACCCGAGGCTTCGTCTTCTGAGCTGGTGCAATGCCATTGTTGCGTGGAGAAATATGCTGCATCACCTCGACTGTAGGATCGACACCGATGCATTGCTTGGCTGCACCCCGCATCTCGCTGTTGCGACCAGGATCAAGAAACTTTTGTTCAGTGGGCTATGTGTGGCTCCTGTATTCGGCCCGCGCTCCATTGTGGTCGGCCTAAACTCTTGAATTGGCCCCGGTCAAGCATGACCAGATAACGGCATAGGCGCTTATCGCTTCAAAGCTCTATTTCTACTTTTAATCTTGAAAAATTCATATCTTGACTTCTACTTTTTTGATTTTTGTTATTTTGGTCTTGTTTTATTTACAAAATCATGAAGGGTTGCACAAATGCTTTACACATTGCCTCTTAAGTTAAGCCTACCTGCTCTGTGCCAAGCTACCAGAGGGTGAGCACAGGTTAATTTATATTGTGTATATGACTTACCTTGACTAGGATTGTGGTTCCTGGTTGGACAGAGTGCCAATGAGAATTCCAGTTTCTAACAATGCTCATCTTCACCTCATTAGGTGCTAAGACATGCCTCTGTATCTGTATTGTTACAACTGTCTGAGAAATATTTAAAAAGTACCTATATTTTTTTAATTATTTATGAAAATAACAGTTCAATAAATCAGGATTTATAAAGTGCAGCTAATCGCCCGATAGGGTATCCAGGCGCTTGCAGGCCCCGGAGGCACATTTGGACAGCCAGGTCTTGACGGCCATTCGGAATTCCGGAGGTGAGGTGATGGTCCAAAGGTACGAGGGCAGGTTGTTCCAGGCCTTTGGTGTGATGTGGGAGAAGGAGCATCCTCCACTTCCGATTCTGTAGATGCAGGGAGTATGGGGAAGTGAAAGGGAGGAGGAGCGTAGTCTTCTCGATGGTTGGTGGAAGTTCAGGCGGAGGTTAATGTAGGAAGGTCCTTGGTTGTGTAGAGTCTTCGTTGCGTGGGTCAGCATCTTGAATTGGCATCTCTTCTGTATGGGGAGCTAGTGCAATTTCCTGAGGTGGGGTGTGATGTGGGTTCATCATAGAAGGCCAAGGATGAGTTTGACTGCAACGTTCTGAAGTCTCTGTCGAAGGTGTGCAGCGATCGATTCATAGAGGGCATTGCTGTAGTCCAGTCGGCTGGTGATGAGGGCTTGTTTCACGGTTTGTCTTGTGTGTAGGGGTAGCCATTTGAATATCTTACTTAGCATGCGCAGAGTGAGGAAGCCGGTGGAGGAGACAGCATTGATCTGTGACTTCATGGTGAGCTTGTTGTCAATGACGATTCCAAGGTTTTTGGTGTGGTTGGAGGGAGTGGGTGCGGGTCCTAGGTCTGATGGCCACCAGGAGTTGTTCCATGTGTTGCTGCTGTTTCCAAATATCAGGACTTCTGTCTTGTCGGTGTTCAGCTGCAGGCAGTTGTTCATCATCCAGTCGGTGATGTTTGTCATGCTTCTGTGGAAGCTGGTTCTGGTGGTGGTGGGGTCGTCGGTGAATGAGCGGATGAGCTGGGTGTCATCTGTGTAGGAAATTATGTTGAGACTGTAGGATCTGACAATGGCTTTACTGTGGAAAAAATGATGTAGAGTGGAAGGTCTTAATGAACCTTAAGGTGTCATCAGTTGTTAGCGTCGTCCAGTTGAGCAGGGTTAGCTGGGATCTGGAGCCTTTGGGTCTGGTGGTTGCGGGTGGGGTGTGGTGGTTGCGGGTGGGGTGGGTGGGTCCTGCATTGCAAAGCTGTCATAGATGTCTGTGATCTTGCGGTGGAAGAAGGTGGTGAGGTTGTCGCAGAGGGTTTGGGAGGGGGGATGTCAGTGGCATCCGTGCTGGGTTTGGCAAAGTCTTTGTTCACCGTGAAGAGTTCTTTGCTGTTGCGTGCGTTGGCATTGATACATTACTGTATGGCAGTTTTTTTGTGTGACTCTGATGAGGTTGTGGTGCATGGTGATGGCAGTTGTGAAGGCTGCGTAGTCTGCTGGGGCCTTGCTGCTCCTCCATCTTCTCTTGAGTCGTCCGCAGGTGCACCTAAACTCTTGGAGGACAGAGGAGAACCTGCTGGTTTTCTTGTGGGCTGTTTGCTGGAGGGTTTCCTGAGGGGGGCTAGTGTGTTGGCACAGTCGGAGATCAATAGGTGGAGGTTGCATGCTGATGTGTTGGTGTCCGCAGAGATTGGCGGCGGTGTCTGGCAGAGGGCGGTGGCGAGTTGGTCTTCAGAGACCTTGTTCCAGCTTCTGTGGGGGTAGCTGTGGTGCAGTGGTCTTGGATGGGTTTGGTGAAGGAGAAGTGGACTCAGCGGTTTTCAGTCCATTGGAGTTCAGAGGTTTGACTACACAAACAGTAAGTTGCAGTAGCAGTTTACTGCTCAATAACATGCTGGTCTGGCCTCAAGCAGTACACTGGCACCATAGACCCAGGTGATGGAATTGAGGGTGAAGCACTGCCACTAGATGTGCCTCCCATAGGATGAACCAAGTGCAACATTGACAGTCCTGCAATTTTGACAGATGGCTCTAGTGCTGTGGTGATGCGCCCAAGTGTGGCCAACTCCAACTCTTGCTTCCTTTCCGCATGTGTCAGATGTGTGGAGTGAATCACCTGCAGATGCTTTTGCATCCCTGTCGTACCCAGAGAGTACTAATGACCACTCCCATGTGATACCACTTTGTGAAACAACTTACGTATCATATGGAGAGCATTCACTTTTTTTTTCTCCCACAGGCAAAGTGAGAAATTCCCACACCACTTTAAGCGTTTCCTGCTCTCAATCTCCTGCTCCTTTTGGACAATGGCCTGTTCCACCTCTTGATTTCAGCCTCATGCTGCTCACCAGGCTGTTCTCCTTCTGCCATGACTGAAGAAAATATATTGTTCTTCTAATGCAGGCACACAAAAGAACAAGATGGGTACTCCTATAGTACTGTGCTTCTGAACCACACCTGTGCACAACAGAAATACATAAAATGTCATCACTGTTGCTCAATTGGCAACTGGAAAAAGCTTTATAGCCAATCACATTCTATGGTACACTTGCGAAGTACCACAGCACCACCCAGAAAGTACTACAATACCGACTACTTCATTTTTTAAAAACAAAAATCTTTACCTAATCTTTTCTTGCAGCCATTCACTCAACAGCAGCATATGTTTTACAAGTAAAACACATTCTTCTACAGCAGGAACATACTATTAATACCATCATATGTCCATTTGGGCAATGACCTCATAGCCCAGTACTACCAACATACAGCACAATAATTTTTTAAGAAACAAAAACATTGCCATTATCTGTTTAACACCTTATTCATATTTAGGCACCTACATATTCAACAAATCTTTTTGTGGTAGGTAAATGTGTTTATACATGTTAAGTATATGTTTAAATATTATTCTTTAATAAAATTCTTCACTTTTTAGATTAACAAACTTCAAAAACAGCTATTTTTAAATTTTCAACGACATTGTTTGCTATGTTATCATAACAAACAAAAATTATTAACACCCTTCACTACTATTTGTGACACATTGAAAAAATCACTGAAATTCCCCAAAAACAAAACAAAGGTTAATAATAAGTTAGAATTAGGGTCCTTTTAATGATTCATGCATTTCATCCCACACAAACTGCACAAACATTCCTATAGTTATTTAGTCCATATTAATTTTAGCATGCATGTATCATTAAAAATAAACACATACATCGGCCCCCAATGGACTGGAGGGAGCCTCCCTAGACCCAAAATAAAAAAAACAGTCAGGTGTTTTTACCATGATCCCACGGGACTGCCGTGGGACAGCTGCAAAAAAAAGAAATAAAATAGCAGCCCACCATTATTATATTATAATTAAATATTTTGGGGGGGAGTGAGTGGGGCCCCCCTCCCAGAGCTGATTTGGGCCCTAGAAAGCCCAGCCCCAAGGCCCAACTTTAAAAAAAGGGGAGGTGGAGTGGGGGGCACCTCTTGGGAATTTGTAGATCAGGAGCTCACTCCAGCAGCTGCCAGCAAGGCTCAGGCAGGTCCTGTTGCAGGTCCAAGTAGCAGGTCAGCTGGGCAGATGCAGGGGTGCCTCTGGAGCTTGTTATGTCCTTGTAGCTCAGAACAGGGTGTCAGTCAGCTGACCCGTGGAGTCACTTTAGCCAGGGTTGAAGGGTGCAGGTCCAGTCTCTTCTCAGCAAGAGGGGCAGCAGAGTAACAGGGCAGCAAGGTAGCAGTCCTTCTGGGAGCTTAGGAGCACAGCAGTTCTTCTTCTGTAGTATCCACAGATCGATAGGTGTACTGAAAAGTTGGGTCTGAGGGCCTAGTATTTATACTTGGTGCCAGCTTTGAATTAGGAGAAGGTTCTGGATGCGTTCACCCCCAGAGGTGTTTGGAATTTCCTGCCTCTCTGTCCTGGCCCCACCTTGTCAGGGGACACAAAAGACTAGTGTCAAACCCTTTTTGAGTCTGCACAGGCAGAGGCTCTCTGATGAGCAAATGTGGTGAGTAGCAGTTCAGCCTCCGTATCAAGTCAGAGATGGCCCATCTTGCAAACAGCTACTCTCACTGTCTGGGAACAATACACAAAGACCAACTGCCAGCCACACCCAGTCATGTGACCCAGGACACAAGCTGCAGGCATCAAATGGTTGGGAGAAGAAAATGCCAACTTTCTAAAAGTGGCATTTTCAGAATTGGTCCAACTTTACCATTAAAGAGGATTTTAAATTACAATTCTTTGGACACCAAACTCAATAATTCTACCTCCTCCCAATTGAAAGTTATCACTTATTAAATGTAATAAGTAAACCCAATGTTATCCTGTGGGAGAGGTAGGACTTGCAGGAGTGAAAAACAAATTTAGATTTTTTACTGCCATGACATATAAAACCTAAAAGTACATGATCGACTTTTTAAGAATGCTGATCTTAATTAGTGCCTAACCTAGGGGTGAATATGTATTAAAAAAAGGTTTAGGCCTGGCTAAAGGTTTATTTTGACAGGTTGAAAAGGCAGTTTAAACTGGTCACACAGGCTGCAATGGCAGGCCTGAGACTTGTTTAGAAAGGCTACTTAAGTGGGTGGCATAATAAGTGCTGCAGGCCCAGTATTTATTAGTTAATTAATATTTTTTAATTAATTATGTGATCAATATTAATTATGTAAATTGTGTAATACTGATTTATTTTAGTTACATGTTAGGTGTGGGTAGCTAGGTTTCTAAGGGTATGGGGAAAGAAGTTAAATAATATTTAGTTAACAATTAATTATTAATTTAGAATTAATTATTTCATTTATTACTAGTTATGTAAATTATGTAATACACATATATTTTAGTTATATTTTAGGTGCAGGATGCTGGATTTAATTCTTAATTAAGTAAAATGTGTAGTACTTTTATATTATGTCATACTTTTGATGCAGGTTGGTGTGTTTGTACAGGTATAGGGTGGGAAGTTAATTGAGTAATAAATAATTAACAATTAATTGATAATTAATTATTTAATTGATTATCAATTATTTAAATTGTGTCGGCTGCTAGGTGTGTAGGGGTTTATGGTTGGGAGTTAATTAAGCAATAATTAATCATTTATCAAATAGTTATTGCTACTCAATTTTTTAACTGATTATTAATTGAATAAATTGTGTATTACTTATTTATTTTAGTTTTATTTTTGGTGTGGGCTGCCAGGTTTATAGGGAGATTTGGTGGGAAGTTAATTAAGTAATAATTAAATAATTATTTTAATGATTTTTAAATAGTAAATAGTTATTGAAATTATTTTGTAACCATTAAGCAATTATTATTAAAATAGTAAATAATTATTTTAATTGATAATTAATTAACATTGTTCAATTGTTTTTTTATTTTTATTATATATTTTACATGTTAATTAATAATGTTAATATTAAGAGGTTAATATTTTTTTCCTAAATTAATAGGGTTATTCAGATAGGTACTTTGTTTAAAGTTAAGTACTTTTCCTACTGTTGTTTAGACTGGAGTGGGAATAGTAAATTTTACCCCTCCGAAGTCCAACACTTTCCTGACTTTTTGGAATGGGAACAGTAAATGTAACCCCTCCAAAGTCCTACACATTCCCCACTGGTTGGAATGGGAATAGTAAATTTAGCCCTCCGACGCCCAACACTTTCCCTACTGGTATGCTGACTGGAGTGTGAATAGTAAATGTAACCCTCTCCAAAATTGAACTTATTCCCTATTGTTGCTTAGGGCTAGATTAAGAGTTTGGTGGTCCATCGGGCTGCCAAAACTGTGGTGGAGGTGCAGTGGCAGTCAGGGACCGCTGCACCAGTGATCCAACCACTGTATTATGAGTACAGCGATCGGACTGTGAGTAAACCGCAGCAGCCGCCAGGGATCCGCCATCCCTAGAGCTGGTTCGACGGTCTTCAGGCAGCAATATGCTTGGCAGTGCCGCTGCAGCACCGCCAAGCATATTACATGTTTCCTCACTGCGACCATAACCACGGTGGTGAGATCGCATTTGTTAGGGTGACGGTGAGGAAACAAAGGGTGTCCTACAGGGCCCACTGGTACCTCATGGATGCATCCAGGGGGGCACATGGTGTACCCCTTGTGTACATGCACTTCCTTTCCTGCATGGCATGGACTACACAGTCCATGCCGTGCAGGAACAGGCTTTGATGTTCCCATTGCAGTGCCTTTCTAAAAGCAGTGGGAATGCCAAAAGAATGCCTGCCAGACCAAGAGAAAACTCCTAATCTGGCGTGCGGGCGGCAGTCAAGTTTGGCAGTGCAGGGGCTGGCAGTGGCATTCCGCCCCGCTCCTGCACCGCCAAACTCGCAATCAGGCCCTTAGACTGGAGTGGGAATAGTACATTTAGCCCCTGTGATGTCCAACTCTTTCCCTTCTGTTGCCTAGACTGGAATGGGAATAATAAATGTAACCAGTCCGAAGTCCACACTTTCCCTACTGTTGCGCTGTTTGGAGTGGGGAATAATGAATTTAACTCCTCCGAACTTCAACAGTTTCCCTACTTCTGCACTGACTAGATTAGAGATAGTAAATGTAGCCCTCCAAAGCCTAATGATTTTATCTGCTGTTGCTTAGACTGGAGTGGGAATAGTAAATGTAACCCCTCTGAAGTACAATACTTTCCCTACTGTTGTTTAGACTGGAGTAGAAATAGTAAATCTAACCCCCCCCCCCGAAGTTCAACATTTTCATTTGGAGTGGGAATAGTAAATCTATTCCTCCTAACAAAATCACTTTCCCTACTGTGGCGCTGTTTGAAGTACTTTTCCGATTATCGGTAATATATTTTTTCTTTTAATTTACATTTTTGTTATACTTTTTACATTTTTGTTAACATTCTTTGTAATTGTGCTGTTTTTTTGATAGTTTAATTATTTAGTAATGTATTTAATATTTTGCAATTGATTTTTTTATATTTTTAAGTTTATACATATATATATATATATATATATATATATATATATATATATATATATATATATATATATATATATATATATATATATATATATATATATATATAATAAATTACCTACTGGTGGTCGCCAGTAGGTAGTTATAGTTACAACCTAGTTTCCATAGGAAAAGCATTTTTTGATTTGCTAATAACTTTGGCGTCGTTTGACGAATCGTTATGAAATTTTGCAAAAAGTTGCACTTTTTAGGTTAGCTCCTATCTTGAAAGTTTGGGGTGATTTGTCAAGCGGGAGCTGAGAAAAAGGGGGTCCCAAAACGCGTTTTCTCCATGTTAATTTCCATAGGAAATTTTGCGACGAGCTACAGCTCGAACTGCTGAACGGAATTACCTCAAATTTGGCAGAAAGGTAGAGCTTGGTTCAGAAAGCGACCTTTTTTAAATGGGGTAAATCCGTTCAGTAGTTTTTGAGAAATACAAAAATAAGAGTCAAAAATCAATTTCCCATACGAAACTTTGTGCAAGGCTACAGTCGAAACTACTGAACGGAATTACCCCAAATTTGGCAAAAAGGTAGTAGTTGGCTCAGAAAGCGACCTTCTGTAAAATGGTGTTAATCCGTTCAGTGGTTGCTGAGAAATAAGAAAAATAAAAGTTTTGATATCTGGGCGGAGCCTAAGTCCCGTGCACGAGCTTCACTGTGATTGGCTGCGAACACTCCAAACAAGGAAGTGTTGGCAGCCATCTTGTGGCTCGGTAGAAGCTAGTCACTAGAAAACAGAGAAACAAAGGTATAAAACAAGAGAAGGGGCAGGGTAGAAACACCGTGACCCCCTAGGCCTGCTCAGGGGGTCCCAGAAGGACCCCAGGGCCAAAAAAAGCATTATTTATAAATAACAAAAAATCGGCGCAATTGGCGCTGGGGTCGCGGGTTCCCGCGTTTTATTTTAATGAGGTCCCCGGGTGGGCTAGGTCCCGTGGGCATATCTTAAAAATAATAGCTGGGAGTCGCTGGGGCTGCGTGGGCCCGCTGGGGTCCCCGCAGCCCCGGGCTTCACTCATGTTGGGAGGGGGTTGTGCGGCCCCTCTCCTGGAGCCCTCCATGTGTTTATAACTTTGGCGTCGTTTGACGAATCTTTACGAAATTTTCAAAAGTTTCTCTTTTTGATCAGCTCCTATCTTGAAAGTTTGGGGGTGTTTGGTCAAGGGGGGCTGAGAAAAAGGGAGTCCCAAAATGTGTTTTCTCAATGCATTTTCCCTAGGAAATTTTAGACAAGGCTACAGGTCAAACTGCTGAACGGAATTACGCCAAATTTGTGAGGGAGAAATGTTGTGGTCGAGAAAGCGCGCGTTTGTTGAAATGGTGTAAATCCGTTCAGTAGTTTTTGAGAAATATCAAATTTTACAGATATCGATATTTGAGAATTCTGACATCTGATTGGCTGAGGGTTACAAGCACGGGCTCGCGGCTCATTGGCTGTGAACGGTTGAAACTAGGAAGGGTTGGCAGCCATTTTGTGACTTAGTCCGTCAGCTCGCATCTCTCCGTGTAGAAGCCATCGGGTGTGTAGTTTTACCTCTGCGAGGCAACACTGGCGTCTGTGTAAGATACTCCTTTCACGCTGCCTCTCCCCACATCATGAGGTCATGGCTATGCCTTTAGAAGCCAGTCCGTTGGCTCGGAGCTCTGTGAATCAGTCTGTCGGCACGACCCTCTACACAACCCAAACACCACTGCACTACCTAACTAAACACTAAACCACTACTGCCAGCACGACCCCTACACTACAGAAACACCACTGCACTACCTTAAACCCTAAAACACTACCCCCAGCACGACCCCCTACACTACAGAAACACCACTGCACTACCCTAAACCCTAAAACATTACCCCAGCATAACCCCCTACACTACCCAAACACCACTGCACTACCCTAAACCCTAAAACACTACTCACAGCAGGACCCCCTACACTTTGTGAAGACCACTGCCCTACCCTAAACCCTAAATGTACCCCCAGCACCACCCTCTACACTACACAAACACCACTGCACTACCGTAAACCCTAAAACACTACCCACAGCAGGACCCCCTACACTACACAAACACCACTGCACTACCCTAAACCATAAAACACTACCAGTCCATTGGCTCACAGCTCTGTGTTTGCGAGCCGACGGCCCATAGCTCTCTCTGTGCGAGCCGAGCCCACGGGCCGTAGCTCTCCCTTTGCGAGGCTGCCCGATGGCCCGCAGGTCTCCCTGTGCTAGCCGGATCGCAGTTGTCAGTCTGCAAACCGATATTGGGAATATAAGGCGGCTCTAAAAGAGCCTTTGTGTTTATTAGTTGGAGCTACATATAAGTGCGGATGCACAGCTTCAGGTTATTCAGAAAACTCGATTTCCTGATCTGTGAAGTGTACTCCATCACTTCTGTAGATATCAGCCATATCATAACGTATGTTGTTGTTGTAGATCGACCCCATTCTATGGTCTCTGAGGTATGCAGACACAGCTTTGTTGACATTCTTCCTAGATTTTTCAATCTGAGGACAAAATTTGTTTGACCATTTCCACTTCTGTCTTTGGCATATATTGGAATATACAAAGACAGTTTGAGGCAAAAGCAACATCAATTGTCTAAAGGTGTCCTTCATTAGCATTTCCAAACCTACCCCAGTCAATGTGCCTAGGTCATTTCCACCACAGTGCACAATCATGAGGTCAGGGAGTTGGAGATGCAAACAGGTTTTAACCAAAGGGAGTATTTGGTGCCACTTCAATCCTCTCTGTCCAAACCATTTAATGTGCACATTTTGTAAACCTAGGTCTAAGTCAATACGTCTCTGTTCTGCATAACTCTTGCACCAGAAAACATAGCTATGTCCTACGATCCACACTAGCATTTTGAAGGTGTAGCTGGAAGATATGGATAGATGTCTGTAGCTCATGCAGTCAGTTCGTAGAATAAGAGATATGTTTAAAGATGGGGAACTACTTTTTTTACGCATACAAAATGATAACTGATTGGGAGATGAAAAACATTGTTTACTAAAAAGTAGGGTGCATATTAGTTTGTCTAAAAGCATCTTTGTCATTGGTTAATAAAAAGCAGTTTCAGCGTAGAGTTCATATGATAGGATAAAATTTGCTCAGTTCAACCACACCTGCTACTTGCATTTGGAAGGCACTGTTCGAACTTAAAACAATGGTGAACTTTTAACCTGCACGTGCCCTTAAATGTTCGAGAAAATGTTGCAAAAAATATCGTTAGGTTCGAAAAAATGATGAACTTTTAACCTGCACGTGTCGTAGAATGTTCTAGAAAGTTTGTTGATAGAATACGTTGAACTTCTCACCTGTATGTGTTCTTAAATTTTTAAAAACTGTTTATATGGAAAGTTCAAAAATAACTAATAGAGAGAAGTTTTGCAATTTGAAAAAATAAAGGAACTATTCTGATTTGTTCTTTACATGTATTTATGTGTGGAGCAACAGGGAAATTGTGCCATTACTTATTCCATTCTTGATGAGAGCGGTGCATTACATGTTCTGTGTGACAAAGAAAGAATTGCAAATTTGGCAGGGAGAAAGGTCTTGGTGCAGAAAGCGCTGTTTTGTGGAAATGGTGTAAATCCGTTCAGTAGTTTTTGAGATGACTTTGCCTAACTCCCGAGCACGAGCTTGCCTCTGATTGGCTGCTAACAATTCAAACCAGGAAGTGTTAGCAGCCATCTTGTGCCTCGCATCGAGTGAAAATATAAAAGAAAGGTCCCGGGGGCAATTTAATATACCGGAGCTCTGTCTGTGCAAGATACCGCTTTCACGCTGCGTCTCCCTACATTAGCAGGTAACGCACCCTTTTCCACCATCAACAGTATACCTCCAACAATATACTTGGGCCCGCAAGTCTGCCTCTGCGAACCACTTGTCGGCTCACAGCTCTTCGGGTGCGAGTTCTCGGGCCCGCAGTTGTGAAGCCAATACTGGAAATATACCGGAGGTGTCTCTCTGCGAGATATGCTCTTCATGCTCCCTCTCCCCACATCAGTGTTCCGCAGCTATCCCTTTGGAAGCCAATGGCCCGCACCTTTCCCTATACTAGTCGGCACGCAGGTGTTCCTCTGCGAGCTGGCCCGCAGCTCTTCCTCTGTGAACTGACGGGCTGCGGTTCTCCCTCTATGAGCCTGCTAGTCGGCTCGCAGTTCTTCATCTACGAGCCAGACCACCGGCTCTTAAGTCTCTGAGAACAGAGGTAATAGAGGCAACGATCATGCAGGTCGGACACCCAACACTGCTCTGACATCCCCCAGTAGGAGCTCCTTGTGCGCCATCTCCCCTCACCCCCACCCCCCACAAACAAATGTGACAGTCACGTTAGGTTGGAGAAATAAGAATCTTAGTCATGTATGGATTCACATATAAAACATTTTATTAAAACAAAACAACAACAAATAAAACTATGTACAGCCATGTCGTGTCATCGCTGGACCATTTGTGAATCACAGCCTGTAAGACAAAAAGAAAGATAAGATGGCGCGTCATGCGTCCAGCAAAGGAGAAAGAGAAAGAGTGAGGGAGAAAGAGAGAAACAAAGAAAGAGTGAGAGAGAGAGGAAGACAAAGAAATAGAGAAAGAGTGAGAGAGAGAAAGAGAAATAGTGTGAGAGAGGAAGAGAGAGAGAGAAAGAGTGAGAGAGAGGAAGAGAGTGAGAGAGAGGAAGAGAGAGGAATAGTGAGAGAGAGGAGAGAAAGAGTGAGAGAGGAAGACAGACAAAGACAGAGAAAGAGAAAGAGTGAGAGAGAGAAAGAGTAAGATACAAGGAAAGAGAGAGAGAGAAACAGTGTGAGAAAGAGGTAGAGAGAAAGAGAGAGAGAAAGAGTGAGAGAGAGGAAGAGAGAGAAAGAAAGAATGAGAGAGAGGAACAGACAGAGAAAGTGTGAGAGAGAGAAAGGAAGAGATGGAGAGGGAGTGTTGACACTGCAGAAAATCTTCGCAGCTTACCTTTGTGCCTCCGGTGTGTCTCCAACCACGTGCTGGGACATAGTGCACCCTTATGTTTAGTGATCTGAAAGATAGTATAGAATTAGTAATTGCAGAGTACATACAACTGCACACGCCTAATTATCTGTTTCGGCAATGCGCACTCAGGCTGCTGCAGCCCATCCACTCCCACTGCTCAGAGGTGTCTGTGCGCTCTTGTGCGCCCAGGCTGCTGCACACTATCCACTCCCACCGCCCAGAGGTGACTGCCCGCTGCTGCGGAAAGAAGTATCTCTGCTCACCTTCCGCCACCGGTGTGTGTGTAAGAGGGTGCACCACGTGCTGAAGCAACTTTGTCAGGCGTTGTCAGGATGGCCACGCATCATCGCAGTTTGTACACGCGTTCAGCTGTGGTGGTGTGGGTGGGGGGGACGTCGATTCATGGATCACAACCTGTTAGATAAAAAGCAAGATTGTGCGTCAGTCATCCATCAAAGGAGAGAGAAAGAGAGAGAGAGAGAGAAAGAAAGAGTGAGAGGAAGACAGAGAGAAAAAGAAAGAAGGAGTGAGAGGAAGACAGAGAGAAAGAGAGAAACAGTGGGAGTGACAGGAAGAGAGAGAGAAAAAGAAAGAAAGAGTGAGAGGAAGACAGAGAGAAAGAGTGAGAGAGACGAAGAGAGAGAGAAACAGTGAGAGACAGAAAGAGAGAGGAAGAGAGAAAGAAAGAGTGATAGAGAAGAAAAGAGAGAGAGAAAGAGTGAGAGAAAGGAAGAGAGAGAAAGAGTGAGAGTGAGGAAGAGAGAAAGTGTGAGAGAGAGGAAGACAGAGAAAGAGAGAAAGAGTGAGATACAAGGAAGAGAGAAAGAGAGAAACAGTGTGAGAGAGAGGAAGAGAGAGAGAAACAGTGTGAGAGAGAGGAAGAGAGAGAGAAAGAGTGAGAGAGAAAGAAAGAATTAGAGAGAGAGGAAGATACAGAGAAATAGAGAAAGAGTGTGAGAGAGAGAAAGGAAGAGATAGAGAGTGAGAGAGAGAGAAAGAGTGTGAGTGACAGAAAGGAAGAGATGGAGAGGGAGAGTGAGTGTTGACACTGTGGAGAAAATCCTCACAGCTCACCTTTCTGTCACCGGTGTGTCTCCAACCACGTGCCGGTATATAGGGCAGCCCTCAAGCTTAGTCATCTGAAACATAAAAATGGAATCAGTAATGGATGAGTACATACAACTGCGTATGCCTAAATCGCTGTCCCGCCTTTGTGTATCCAGGCTAGTGTACCCCATCCACTTCCACTGCCCAGAGGTGTCTACCCGCTGCTGTACACCCAGGCTGCTGCACTCCATCCACTCCCACTGCCCAGAGGTGTATGACAGCCGCTGCGCACCCAGGCTGCTGCACCCCATGCACTCCCACTGCCTGGAGGTGACTGCGTGCCGCTGCTGCACCCCATCCACTCCCACTGCCCGGAGGTGACTGCCCGCTGTTGCACAAACAAGCCTCTCTGCTCACTTTACACCACCGGCGTGTGTCGAAGAGGGTCCACCACGTGCCGAAGAAACCTCCTCACCCGTTGTGTACACGCGGAGAGCGGAGCTCACAATTCAGGTTGAGTGTTGATTGCAGGATGGCCACGCTTCATCACAGGCCTGCAAGACAAAAAGCAAGATAAGATTGTGCGTCATGCGTCCATCAAAGGAGAGAGATAGAGAGAGAAAGAAAGAGTGAGAGGAAGACAGAGAGAAAAGAAAGAAAGAGTCAGAGGAATACAGAGAGAAAGAGAGAAACAGTGAGAGTGAGAGGAAGAGAGAGAGAAAAAGAAAGAAAGAGTGAGAGGAAGACAAAGAGAAAGAGAGAAAGAGTGAGAGAGACGAAGAGAGAGAGAAACAGAGAGAGAGAGAGGAAGAGATAGAGAGAAAAATGAGAGAGAGAGGAAGAGACAGAGAAAGAGAGAAAGAGTATGAGAGAGAGAAAGGAAGAGATAGAGAGTGAGAGAGAGAGAAAGAGTGTGAGTGAGAGAAAGGAAGAGATGGAGAGGGAGAGTGAGTGTTGACACTGTGGAGAAAATCCTCACAGCTCACCTTTCTGTCGCTGGTGTGTCTCCAACCACGTGCCGGGATATAGGGCAGCCCTCAAGCTTAGTCATCTGAAACATAAAAATGGAATCAGTAATGGATGAGTACATACAACTGCATATGCCTAAATAGCTGTCCCGCCTTTGTGTATCCAGGCTAGTGTACCCCATCCACTTCCACTGCCCAGAGGTGTCTACCCGCTGCTGTACACCCAGGCTGCTGCACTCCATCCACTCCCACTGACCAGAGGTGTATGACAGCCGCTGCACACCCAGGCTGCTGCACCCCATGCACTCCCACTGCCCAGAGGTGACTGCGTTCTGCTGCGCCCCCAGGCTGCTTCACCCCATCCACTCCCACTGCCCGGAGATGACTGCCCGCCGTTGCACAAACAAGCCTCTCTGCTCACCTTACACCACTGGCGTGTGTCGAAGAGGGTCCACCACGTGCCGAAGAAACCTCCTCACCCGTTGTGTACACACGGAGAGCGGAGCTCACAATTCAGGTTGAGTGTTGATTGCAGGATGGCCAAGCTTCATTGCAGGCCTGCAAGACAAAAAGTAAGATAAGATTGTGCGTCATGCGTCCATCAAAGGAGAGAGATAGAGAGAGAAAGAAAGAGTGAGAGGAAGACAGAGAGAAAAAGAAAGAAGGAGTGAGAGGAAGACAGAGAGAAAGAGAGAAACAGTGAGAGTGAGAGGAAGAGAGAGAGAAAAAGAAAGAAAGAGTGAGAGGAAGACAAAGAGAAAGAGAGAAAGAGTGAGAGAAGAAGAGAGAGAGAAAGAGTGTGAAGGAGAGAAAGGAAGAGATGAAGAGGGACAGTGAGTGCTGTGTCTCCAACCACGTGCCGGGACCTAGTGGAGCCCTCAAGCTCCCACATCTAACCATAGTACAGAATTAGTAATGGGAGAGTATATATGATTGCGTACGCCTAAATCGCTGTGCCGCCTTTGTGTATCTACTCCCGCCGCCCATACGTATTTGCCCACCGCTGCGCACCCAGGCCTCACTGCTCACCTTTTCGCGGACAGGGCACCCTCTGCATCATGCAGTCCCGCTCCGCAGGCCGACAGGTCTCACATTTGGTGCTGTGTCTTGATTTTGCCATGCCAGAGGACATACTAGTGCACCTATCATCATCGCAGGTTGCACACCCGCTCAGTCCTTGCGGTGCCACTAACTCAGTGAACAGTGAGGCCACGCACGTGGTGGTAGGCCTCCCTGTTCGGTGGCTCAGGCCTACACTGCGGTCCAGCAGGGCACACAAAACCTGAGCTGTCCAGACCGCCGGGACGGGCCATCACCGCAGGCTTTACACCCGCTCAGCAGTTACGGTACCCGTACCTCAGTGGACTGAAAGTAACCGTCCCGTGCCGGTGTGCCTGTGCCGGCCGCAGTGCATCCGGTGCGAGCAACTCTGAAATGGCGTTCGAGCACGTGCAGGGTCACGTGTCCTGTGATGCCTGTGCTGGATGGGTGTGGTGTGGGTGTATACTAGCCATGAGGGAGTGGCTGTGGCGTACTGACAACTAGGGTGTGACCAGCAGATCACTGCAATGAAAATCTGGGCCATGTAGCGTTGTTGTCCTTCCCTGTAAGCGTAAGTGGAGTGGGCTGGCCTGGCGTATGCCAGTTCTGCGTGAGGCTGTGAAGAATGACTCCGGAGCTATTGGCGTGGCTCCATCGTGAGCTGTATGAGGAATCAACTGATGCGGCACTGCTGCCAGATTGGGCTTGATCACGCACAATTGGGCTATATTTCTCCCGGCTGTGCGGTATAATTTAGCTTTGTGCTAGTTGCCAGATTATAAATATATATAGCGCTCCAGCAAACTAGTATGTTAAAGTGCTTTATTAGACAAATATTTACTTGGCAGCCTGCTGCAACATCAATTCCAATCCATTCACCGCCTGCTTGACGATGTCCCTGCCCCTCCTTCCTTAACGTAGCAATATTGGGCTAGTTTGGGCTACTTTTTGGTTGTCTTTGGGCTAGAGAATGCTTAAAAAATCTTGCAGCTGGCATGCCGGTGTTGTAGTGGTGCCGTCACCCGGGTTGCAAGCGTCAATGTGTCACTCTGTGAGCCAAGTCCCTGAACATGGCCAACATGGAAGGTACGGGGAATCACTGACCCTACATTCATCCATAGTTCCACACAAGAAAGATGGTGGACATGACACATCTGTGTGGGTGTGAATGTTTATTGCACATTCAGTGGAGTATTGCAGCTGTAGCAATACTGGGCCATGCAAAATCCAAATTTCAGTTTTTGGGACATGGAGGGCAGCCAATTAGAGACAAGCTTGTTGTCGGAGTTAGGGTGCGCCAACATATGTACTTATACAATCCCTCCGCCAATCACCACGCACTTATAAATTCACTATACACTCTCATTGCAGTACTCTAATCATCCAGTCTCTACGTACGTACTTGTACAATGACCGAGACAAAGTTACATAACCAAAGTTTTCTCCCACTGTCAAAGGTAAGTTGGTTGCATACGCTGTCCAGAGCACAATGTAATGTGGTAGGGCCCAGAAGCAGCAGTTGCATACATAATGAACACACGGACACAGATAGATAGTGGAACTGGGTACGAGCACGTGCACTCAACTCCTTTTTATTACCAGGGTCACATGTCCAGTGACGTCTGTGCTGGATGCGTGTGGGGTGAGTGTAAGCCAGCCCTCCGGGAATGGTTGGTGCTGGTAACAAGTACAACAGTAATCATCAGATCACACACAGAGATTCAATCATAAAGGGTCCATGACTTGTGCTACATTAAGTTAGGGGCACCAGATCTGAAATCATACACAAAATATTCTGTCATAAAGGGTCCATCAGTTGTGGTGGACTGAGGTAGGAGCATCAGAAGCATTCCGCGTGTGCACAGCTAGCGATGATGCTTGCGTGGTCCGGGTGGGCCGCACTGGGAGCAATGTGTCATGCCTACTGGACTCCGTCATCTGGAATCGCGACTAAATCTGAATTGTGAGCCCTGCTGTCCGCAGTGTAGATCGAAGGCAGTAGTCAGCACAGACATCGAGGAAAGCTTTTTGTCACTTCCTCTTGAGAAAATTCAGCAACATAGAGTACAAATCTCTGTCCAATTAATAATTCAAGACTGAATTCAAATTGTGAGCTCTGCTGTCCGCAGTGTAGACTGCCATTCAGTGTTCCTTTGGACTTGCAAGATGAATTTGGTCATTGTACTAAAGCTATAATTGATATCAAAAAAGTTCTTGAAGCAAGGATGCTAAAAGGATATTATGTAGGTTTAAGGGTACGTGGCGATGACTTATGGTGCAGTGAGCTAGTGGCACCTGAAGCACTCAGCGTGTGCGCATCCTGCGATGATGCGTGGTCCGTGTGGGCCGCACTGGTAGCAATGTCTTTTGTTTAATGAATTCTGCCTTAATAAGGCCAGGTGGTGTTTAATTGTGGTGCACTGAGTTAGTGGTACCTCTGGCGCTCAGCATGTATGCAGCCTGCGATGATGCGTGGTCTGGGCGGGCCCCACTGGGAGCAGTGTGTCATGCCTACTGGACTCCGTCATCTGGAATCGCGACTCAATCTGAATTGTGAGCCCTGCTGTCCGCAGTGTAGATCGAAGGCAGTAGTCTGTACAGACATAACTGTGCAGTGCTGTGCCGCTGTGTTCGCAGGGGGCTTGTGTCGAGGAGGCCCGCGGTCATGGCGGCAGCCACATGGCAGGGTGAGGGTCGCCGCTCTGGCAGACGCGTTGGCTTTCACACAAGTGAACCACGCCCAGAACCCCAGCCTATTTATTCACACTTCTACGCTGGAGTGACGTACGTTGGACCAGCCCACTGCGCTTCCGCTTACAGGGGGCGACGACACAGGTTCATGACCGAGATCTTCCCCACTGCCTGAGGTAACATGGTTGCGTCCACTGTCCATAACACTACAAGCACCAGCTTGTTTTTGGATCACACAGCAGATATGTTTAATGAACATCATAGTTAGAAATTAGCATTTAAAAACCTTTGAAATTCACTGAAAAAACCATAGGTTTCAGGGACGTTATATTTACTTGCACATTTCACTCGTACAAAACCATAGAAATTCGGCCGTTATAGTTAGTTGAGCTAACTATAACTCACGCCCCCACAATGCACTGCTGATGACGTCACATATTACATCATTCATGACATGGTCAGTGACATCACTGATGACATCACTGATGACATCTCAAATGACATCACTGAAGACATCACTGATGACATCATCCAGTGAAAATCTGATGCACCTCCTCACACCTAAATAAAACATTTGATACACCCATTCTAAAATACAGACTACCATTTTGGAAACAATACAGACACCAATACCAGTTACTACATACGCACACACTGATTCCTAGGTCTACACACACATCCACTCATTCACCCATAAAGTCACTCATACATGCAGTCACTCATCAATACAACACTATCATATGCACATACACCTAAACAGACACTCACACACTGCCACATATCCAGAGTTACTCACACATCTAGTCAGTCATGCAAAGAATCAATCATACTTCCATTTACTCACCTATACAGTTATACAGACACCACCTCACTTATTCATACAGATACTAACACATAATTACTCTCTTATAGAATCACTGATACAAATACACACTCATCCATGCAACCACTCTCACAATTACTGACTCTCACATATAGTTATTTATATACACCATCACTCACATATACTGCCTTTTACATATGTACTTACTTGCACATCTACCACTGAGACATCCATGCACTCACCAACACACCCATACACACACTCACCCACCCATACATCTGTTTCCACATGCACTCTTGAACCCATACACCCAGGGCCTGATTCACAGAACTAACTTACGTCAAAAACGTAAAGTTAGTACTTTTTGGTATTCACAGAATACACTTACTCATTTTGGTATTCACAGAATGAACTTACTCATTTCGGTATTCACAGAAGTTAGTAGTCCTAACTGTAGGACTCCTAAATGCCTTCTGTGAATACCGAAAGTCTTAAGTTAGGATTTTTCTCAGTTTAGGAGTAGTAGTTAGGACTCCTAACTTTAGGACTCCTAAATGCCTTCTGTGAATACCGAAAGTCATAGTTAGATTTTCTCAGTTTAGGAGCAGTAAAGTTCCTAACTTTACTAATCCTAAACTGAGAAAAATCCTAACTTTAAGACTTTCGGTATTCACAGAAGGCATTTAGGAGTCCTAAAGTTAGGAGTCCTAACTTTACTGCTCCTAAACTGAGAAAAATCCTAACTTTAAGACTTTTCGGTATTCACAGAAGGCATTTAGGAGTCCTAAAGTTAGGACTACTAACTTCTGTGGATACCGAAATGAGTAAATTCATTCTGTGAATACCAAAATGAGTAAGTGTATTCTGTGAATACCAAAAATTACTAACTTTACGTTTTTGACGTAAGTTAGTTCTGTGAATCAGGCCCCCAGTGAATCAACCACTCACACATCTGTGCACAGAGTCACACACCTCCCACCCACACACACACTCAGGCAGCCATACAAATACTCAGGCAAGCAATCAATAACCCATATAGACACTCATGCAGCTACTCACCAACCCATGAGGCAGCTTACACAACAACAGACAGACTGATACAGACTTTCACACAGTTTAGTCACTAACCCATGCATTCAGAAAGACACATTTAATCACTCACTTATACAGTCAGTCACATACCTACTAAATCCTCCATACAGACACTTATACACCCACTCATTCTTCAATACAGCTTGAAATATATATTAAAAAAAATTAAACTTTACAGAAACACACAGTCACTGGATGATGTCATCAGTGATGTCATTTAAGATGTCATCAGTGATGTCATCAGTGATGTCACTGACCATGTCATGGATGATGTAATATGTGACGTCATCAGCAGTGCATTGTGGGGGCGTGAGTTATAGTTAGCTCAACTAACTATAACGGCCGAATTTCTATGGTTTTGTACGAGTGAAATGTGCAAGTAACTATAACGTCCCTGAAACCTATGGTTTTTTCAGTGAATATATATATATATATATATATATATATATATATATATATATATATATCCAAATGCAACTCTGACACAGCGGAGTGCCTCAGCTGAGACACTTTTCGTTGATGAGGAATGGATGGAAGGGCCTCGCTGAAAGGCCTGCCTCGCTTCTGAAATGAACTTGGAATCAACCAGGGTTTGCAAAAGGAACTCCCTGTGCACTTCGTGCTGCTGTTGGACATCGGTTTCAAAGGCAAGTGATAAACATCTAAGAACGTGGTGGTAGCGGGATTTCCTTGCTTCTTACTGTGACCACTGAATGCAGCCACAATATGGAACTATTCCGAGTAAAGGCGCTTAAGGCATTTGGCACACAGTGAAAACAAGTTATAGTTCTGCCAAAAACAACACTGAAGAAATCAAGCTCTGAATGGCAGCTATGAGGCATTGTGGGTAATGGAGTCTCAAAGAACTATGGAGTACAAGTGATGAAGAGCACAGTGATGGAAACATAAGATTCAGGAAAATACTTGATTTTCAAAAGGACTATCCTCAATAAAACAAGACAGTACTTACCATCGCTGTAAAAAACAAATGTGTAAAACCTGAACACGGACTGCCTCTTTAAACTAAACGAATGGACATTGGTCCTTCTTCACTGTTTTAGTTACATTTTAAAAAGCTAACGAACCCACCCCTGGTTAGTGGCATATGATTAAGACTCACACGAGTCGAAACGCGTAATGCTGTGTGACCTTGAAATAAAGAAACTTTGAAGCACGTCGGTGTGGCCTGTTCACGTTGCTGAAGGGTGCGTGTGTTCTATGGAATATTGGAGGTGTCTGACACACCTGAAACAGGCTCTGACCCGAAAGGCTGAGGCACTCCGCTGTGTCAGAGTTGCATTTGGATTTTTGTCGAAAGGAGTGCCCGCCGGCTGAGACACTTGTCGTTGATGAGGGATGGATGGAAGGGCCTCGCTGAAAGGCCCACCTCGCTTCTGAAATGAACTTGGAATCAACCAGGGTTTGCAAAAGGGACTCCCTGTGCACTTCGTGCTGCTGCTGGACATCGGTTTCAAAGGCAAGTGATAAACATCTAAGAACGTGGTGGTAGTGGGATTTCCTTGCTTCTTACTGTGAGCACTGAATGCAGCCACAATATGGAACTATTCCGAGTAAAGGCGCTTAAGGCATTTGGCACACGTTGAAAACAAGTTATAGTTCTGCCAAAAACAACACTGAAGAAATCAAGCTTTGAATGACAGCTATGAGGCATTGTGGGTAATGACCAATCAATCAATCAGGGGTTTGTTAAAGCGCGACTACTCACCCGTAAGGGTCTCAAGGCGCTGGGGTGGGGGCGGGGGTGCAGGTTCCATTCCATCAAGGAGGGGGTCTGTCGAAGAGCCAGGTTTTGAGGTTTCTTGTGAAGATGGGGAGTGATGTTGTCTGTCTGAGGTGGAGCGGAAGGGCGTTCCATGCTTTGGCCGCGAGGAAGGAGAAGGAGCGGCCTCCTGATCTGGTCTTTCTGTTGTGGGGGACCACGGCGTAGGAGAGCTGGGCTGATCGTAGGGTCCTTTGGGGTGCGTGGAATTTGAGTCGGCTGTTCAGGTATGCTGGTCCGGTGCCGTGGAGGGCCTTGTGTGCATGGGTGAGCATCTTGAAGGTGATCCTCGCCTCGACGGGGAGCCAGTGGAGTGTGCGCAGGTGCTGGGAGATGTGACAGTGTTTTGGCAGGGTGAGGACCAGTCTTGCGGAGGCGTTCTGGATGTTCTGTAGCTTGCGGGCGAGGTTTTTGTTTATTCCGGCGTTGAGTGCGTTGCCGTAGTCGAGTCTGCTGGTGACCAGGGCGTTAGTGATGGTCTTTCGGTGTTCGAGGGGGATCCATTTGAAGGTCTTACGAAGGAGGCGAAGGGTGTGGAAAGCAGGAAGACGAGACGGAGTTGATCTGGCGGTCCATTTTGAGCTCGGAGTCCAGGATGATTCCCAGGTTGCGTGCGTGCGTGGTCCGTGGGGGTTGGCGGGTTTCCGAGGGCGGGGGGCCACCAGGTGTCGCTCCAGGCATCTGGGTTTGGGCCCATGATGAGTACTTCTGTTTTGTTGGTGTTTAGTTGTAGGCAGCTGTTTTTCATCCATTTGGCGACGGCTTCCATGCCTTCTCGAAAGTTGCGTCTGGCGGTGTTGGGCTCGTTGGATAGGGAGAGGATGAGTTGGGTGTCTTCTGCGTATGACACGATGTTGAGTCCGTAGGTTCTGACGATGGGGGCGAGTGGAGCCATGTAAACGTTGAAGAGCGTCGGGCTGAGGGAGGAGCCCTGGGGGACTCCGCAGGTGGTAGGTGTGGGGTCCGAGAGGAAAGGGGGGAGTCTGACCAGCTGCATCCTGCCAGAGAGGAAAGAGCGGATCCAGTCGAGGGCCTTGTCCTGGATTCCTGCGTCGTAGAGTCTGCGTATTAGGGTGCGGTGGGAGACTGTGTCGAACGCCACTGATAGGTCGAGGAGGATGAGGGCTACTGTTTCTCCTTTGTCCAGTAGGGTGCGGATGTCGTCTGTTGCGGCGAGGAGGGCGGTTTCCGTACTGTGGTTTTTTCTGAAGCCGGATTGGGAGGAGTCGAGGATGTTATGTTCTTCAATGGATGTGGCGAGTTGGCTGTTGATGGCTTTCTCGATGGCTTTCGCTGGGAACGGGAGCAGGGAGATGGGTCTGTAGTGTTTTGAGGTCGGTGGGGTCCGCTGAGGGTTTCTTCAGGAGGGGGTTGACCTCAGCGTGTTTCCAGTCGTCGGGGAACGAGGGGGTTGCCAGGGAGCGGTTGATGGTGTGGCAGAGCATGGATGCGATGGTGTCGGCGGCTCTGTTGAAGATGTGGTGGGGCAGGGGTCCGTGGGGGCCCCTGAGTGAATTGACTTCATTGTCTTCAGTGTGTCTTCGGTGGTGAGGGCTGTCCAGTCGTCAATCGCTGGTTTCCGGGTGTCGGGGGTGGTTGGTGAGGGTTCAGTGTGTTGGTTGTCTTCGTCGAAGTTGTCGTAGATGCTCTTGATTTTGTGGTGGAAAAAGGTGCTGAGTTTGTCGCAGAGGTCTTGTGAGGGAGGGATGTCGGTAGACTCGCTGGTGGGTTGGGCGAACTCCTTGATGATGCTGAAGAGTTCCTTGCTGTAGTGCGCGTGGGTGGAGATTCTGTCTTTAATCACTTTTTTCCTCATTTCTCTGATGAGTTGATGGTGGGCGTTGGTGGCGGCTCTGAAGTTGTTGTGGGCTTCTGTGGATTTGGTGTTCCTCCAGGCCTTTTCGAGGTGGCGGCATGTGCATCTGGACTCTCGAAGTTCGGTGGTAAACCATCTGGCTTTCTTGGCGCGGGTATTGTTGTTTTTCTTGAGGGGGGCTATGGTGTTGGTGTTGTCTGAGATCCATCTATGCAGGGTTCGGGCTGCGGTGTTGGGGTTGTCGTTTTCCGCGATGGTTGGGGTGGAGTTGTTGAGTGAGGAGGTGAGCTTGTCGTTGGTAATTTTGGTCCAGTTTCTTCGTGGGAGCAGGTGCTGGTATCTGTGGATGGTGGGTGTTCTGAAGGTGAAGTGGACACAACGATGGTCGGTCCATGGGAGTTCGGTGGTGTGGCTGAAGGTGATGAAGATTCCTGTAGTGAAGAGGGGGTCGAGGGTGTGTCCTGCTGAGTGCGTGGGCTCGGTCACGATCTGGCGGAGTCCAATGTTGTGGAGGTTGTCCAGGAGGGATGTGGTGTTGGGGTCCAGTTGGTTGTCGAGGTGGAAGTTGAGGTCTCCCAGGAGGGTGTAGTTGGTGCATGCGATGGCCTGCGGGGAGATAATGTCCGTGATGGAGTTGGCGAAGGGTCCGTGGGGTCCAGGGGGTCGGTAGATGAGGGTTCCTCAGAGGGTGGCGGTGGGGCTGGCCAGTATCTTGAAGTGAAGGTGTTCCATCAGTTCTGTGGGCTCGTCGGGGAGTGTGCTCAGGTGGAGGCTGGATTTGTGGACAATGGCGATTCCTCCTCCTGGGCGGGTGGGGCGGTCCTTCCTGGAGATCTTGTATCCTTGGGGTATGGCGATGGTGATGTCCGGTCCCGAGGTGGTGTTGGTCCAGGTTTCGGTGAAGAACGCTACGTCCAGGGTGGTGCTGTTGAGGAGGTCCCAGATTTCGGTGGAGTGTTTGTGGAGGGATCGGACGTTGAGGAGGATGCATTGCAGGGTCTTCGGTTCGGTTGTGTTCTTGTGGGCGGGTTGTGCTGGATCCGTGTTCTTGGCGGTGCTGCAGGTGTGACAGCGGTGACAGCTGAAGGGTCCGTGGGTGTCGGCTGGTGATGCTAGCTTGCAGTTGTAGTTGTGGCCTGGGTTGAGTGCGTGGAGTGCTGCTGGGTCGTAGCGTTGGCGGGGCGGAGGTCCAGGGTTCCTGGCGCTGGTCGCGGTCGGGTCGCGGACGGGCGCAGACGGGCTTGCCTTTGACGCGCCTTCGGCGTGCCAGAAAGTAGGGGTCGGGGAGGGCTGGACAACTGGGAGGCGGGGAGGGGAGCTGGATTGGGCTGGTCGCGCTGGAGGGAGGGTCCGCGGGGGCAGCAGCGGTGGGGAAAGGTAAAGGGAGGAAATAAGGGATAAAGAAAAAA
The DNA here is from genome assembly GCA_963921515.1 of Calotriton arnoldi. Lineage (NCBI taxonomy): Eukaryota > Metazoa > Chordata > Amphibia > Caudata > Salamandridae > Calotriton > Calotriton arnoldi. Next base: position 358,983 of record CAWUFW010012849.1, on the reverse strand, counting down.
GGGAAAATAAGCAGAAATAAGGCACAAAAGAACAGAGATGCAAAAGAGTGCAGAAAGGTGAAAGCTAAAAGAGGGTAGAAAAATGAGTGAAAGAGCAGAGCGAGAGGAAGGGAAAATGAGCAGAAATAAGGCACAAAAGAGCAGAGATGCAGAAAAGTGCAGAAAGGTGAAGGATAAAAAAGGGTAGAAAAACGAGTGAAAGAGCAGAGTGGGAGGAAGGAAAAAGAGATCCACTGGACCACCAGGGATGAGGCGCAGGGAGTCTCAAAGAACTATGGAGTAGAAGTAATGAAGAGCACAGTGATGGAAACATAAGATTCAGGAAAATACTTGATTTTCAAAAGGACTATCCTCAATAAAACAAGACAGTACTTACCATCGCTGTAAAAAACAAATGTGTAAAACCTGAACACGGACTGTCTCTTTAAACTAAACAAATGGACATTGGTCCTTCTTCACTGTTTTGGTTACGTTTTAAAAAGCTAACAAACCCACCTCTGATTAGTGGCATATGATTAAGACTCACACGAGTCAAAATGCGTAATGCTGTGTTACCTTGAAATAAAGAAACTTTGAAGCACGTCGGTGTGGCCTGTTCACGTTGCTGAAGGGTGCTTGTGTTCTATGATATATATATATATACTGTGTGATCAAGGCAGTGAATGCCGAAACACGTCGCAGCGTGATTGTGGAATAAACAACTGTATGGCAGAAATCTCCACGTGTCGTGCCGGTTTGTTTCCTATATATATATATATATATATATATATATATATATATATATATATATATTAGTCAACAAAGCAGTCCAAAAACGAAGGGCGCACTTCTCACAGCTGGTGCACGCGGCGGCGCCGGACTCGCCCCGAACAACAATTCTCCACCAACCAAGTAACACGCTGCACTCTCCCAGGTTTGGTTAATAAAGATTTATTCAAGCCATTTCTTACTCCTTCTCCACCTACGCGTTTCGACCAGCAGGTCTTGATCACGGTGTATAGCGTTAGTCCCTCTACGCTTTCACCTATTTATACCAAAAGCCCAGTGAGCACTTTATGATGCATGCTGGGAATGGTAGTTTACATTAAAAAATGCATGTTTATGCATGCCAAAACGAAAATTAATTACTTAATTTTGTAATAACTGACAATTACATTAATCTTATAGAATAATATAGATGGTTTTACCAAAATATTCATACATGCAATACTGTGTTGATGTTGAGAAAAGATACATGTATCCGCATAGGTTAATCCTATGTTCAAATAACCATTAGTCTCAGTGACTGGGTCGCGCTTAAGCGCTGCATGTTCAATAATTGGCTCAGTGTCCACATTTAGAAAATTTTCGCTGCATATGCATTTCTGCGTAGCTTTCCATTCATGTATCCCTCATGATCTTTATTGCTTTGGGGGCTCAGTGCCCTTACAACTACAAAGTATTTCATGTATTGCTTTGGTCAATTTGTCTAAAAATTCATTTACAGCTTAGATATTTTTATTTTACTTTCTTTTGTATATAGTATTTCTCCTTGCTGAATTGTGTTTCATTTCTTCTGTTATAGTATAATGCCACAGTGTCCTTACAAATGTATGTGTGTAATACTTCATCCCCGTTGAGTCCCATCGGGGATTTGGTCTTAAATCTGATTATTAACCTTGATTCCAGGCGTCTGAGTTTTAAAGTTCTATTCCCACCTCTCTCATGAGTGGGTACCGTTGCTAAGCCACTGTATGTCATATCCTGCCATGTCTTCCTCTCATGTGTAGTCATATGTTTTGCCATGGCATATGTCAAATCCCTGTTTTGTATTGCCCGTACGTGTTCTAGGATGCGTTTGTTTAGGGGACATATCGTGCTTCCAATGTAGCGTTTACCACAATGGCATTCCAACAAATACACCACATAAGTTGTTTTACACGTTATGGTGTCATTGATGTTGAATGTTTTGCCTTGTGGATCCATGATCGTTTTCATGCTTCTCCCGATTTTACAGGCCTTACATTGGCTGCATTTCTTAAATCCCTTTTGCAATCCTTGTAACCACATACTTGGTTGTTTGATTTCAAAGTGGCTTCTGACCAATTTGTCAGACAACGATGGTGCCTTTCTAAAAGTTATTTGCGGATGGTCACCCAACTCTTTGCCGATGTCTGGATCTTTGCTTAGGATGTTCCAGTATTTTTTAAGGGATTTGCGAATTTTAAAACTCTCTTTGCTGTATGTCATCACCATTCTTATGGGTTCTTTTTGTTGTGTCTCCATGTTGGTATCTTTTTTGTTAATCAATGTTTCAGCTCTTGTGAGGCATCTTGCTTTCATCTCTCCCCGTTTTACATCATTGTATCGATAACCTCTTTGTAGAAACCGCTTTTTGGTGTCTTTAAATTTCAGATTCATCTCCTTGGTGTTTGAGCAGTTCCTCTTCATCCTGATAAATACACCATATGGTATATTTCTTTTTAGTGTTTCTGGATGAAAGCTCTTTCCGTGTAGCACACTGTTTGTTGCCATGCTTTTCGGTAGACAGTTGTTTCTATTTGGTCTGCTTTCACATACACTTTAGTATCCAAGAATACAATTTCACTTGCGCTAATGTTATAGGTGAATTTCAGGCCAACGTCGTTGTTATTCAATATGTTGAAGAACTCTATGAATTCATTCTCAGTTCCATTCCAAAGGAGGAAGAGGTCATCAATAAAACGTAGCCACAGTGCCACCTTGGCAACGTAATGGTCATTTTCCTCTCTCCAAGCTATGGTCTTCTCCCACCAACCCATTACTAGGTTGGCGTAGCTTGGAGAGAAGGAAACTCCCATGGCAGTACCGCAACATTGAGAGTAAATGTTCTTATTAAATAGGAATACATTGTTTCTTAAGCATAGTTCTATCATTTCAATGACCATCTGACAATGTTGAAGTTGTTCAATGGGCTTTTGTTTCAAGAAATATTTAATCGCTTTTATGCCTATATTGTGATTAATAGACGTATAAAGAGACACCACATCGATGGTTACCAGCATGTAGTCCTTACACCATCCGGTGTTCATAAGCGTTCTTAGGAAGTCCCCAGTGTCCTCTATAAATGTAAACTACCATTCCCAGCATGCATCATAAAGTGCTCACTGGGCTTTTGGTATAAATAGGTGAAAGCGTAGAGGGACTAACGCTATACACCGTGATCAAGACCTGCTGGTCGAAACGCGTAGGTGGAGAAGGAGTAAGAAATGGCTTGAATAAATCTTTATTAACCAAACCTGGGAGAGTGCAGCGTGTTACTTGGTTGGTGGAGAAATATATATATATATATATATATATATATATATATATATATATATATATATATATATATATATATATATATATATATATATATATATTACCTACTGCCGGTCGCCAGAAGGTAGTTATAGGTAGTTATAGTTAGGACCTTGTTTCTATTCAAATAGCGTTTTTTCTTTTACGATGCCAAAATATCTTTGGCGTCGTTTGACGAATCTTTGCAAAATTCTGAAAACCAATGGCCCGCTCAGGTCAGCTCCTGTCTGGAAAGTTTCAGGGTGATTCGTCAAGTGGGGGCCGAGAAAAAAGGTGGGTCCCAAAATGCATTTTCTTCATGTTAATTTCCATAGGAAACCTGTGTAGCACCTACACCCCGAACTGCTGAACGGAATTACACCAAATTTGGCAGAAAGGTAGCTCTTGGTCCAGAGTGCACTCTTTTTGTTAAATGATGTAAATCCGTTCAGTAGTTCCTGAGAAATTCATATGTTTAGAAATATTTGTATCTGGTGACCGCGGTGGATCCTCAAACCCTCCCGATCACGAGCTTGACTCTGATTGGCTGCCAACATTTCAAACCAGGAAGTGTTGGAAGCCATCTTGTGACTTGGTTGAACCGAGTCACAAAAAAACGGTAAAAAAAGTATTCAAATCAAGAAAAGGGGGCAGGGTAGAAATACCCTGACCCCCTAGGCCTTCTCAGGGGCTCCCACTGGGACCCCAAGGACCAAAAAATTGCATTTTTCTCCACCTCCTTGAAAACGTGCCTCCTGGTACACTACTGGTTGGGGGATGAAGTCCACTTTATACCTGAGGTACTTTGGGGGCCAAGTAACCCTCCTAGTACCTCCTGTAAGTCCTATACAGCCGAATTCCTGAGCGCTGGTCGCAGGCCCAGCCCCCTTTCTCTACCACTCTGCAAATGCGACTACTAGTTAAAGAAGCATTTACAATGTAATAGGTCTCGCATTTGCAAGAGTTAGAGCTATTGGTGTTGTAAATGTAAAAGTTTTTTACTAATGTTTTTTGGAGTGAAGTGGATGTACGTTGTATGCAGTGGAATTATGTGGTATGTTGTGCAGGGAAATTATGTGGAAAGAAAGTATGTGGTATTTAGTGTAGAGGAATTATGTAGAGTGGGATTATGTGTTATGGAGAGTAATTATGTGGTACAGTAGTAGTCTGTATTGTGGAGTGGTAACTCAGGTTTAGTCTTCCTCATTTCAATAGAAGCTAAACTTTAAACTCAATGAGACTAAAAACGAAGGAACCACTGAGGAGCACTTCTGGACCTAGTCAGAGGTGTGAGCAGGGCCACTGGAATTATGCGACTGTTCAGCTGCAACGATTTTTGCATAATTATACATTTTCCACTTTTGCCACATAATCCATCATCTGCTGCATAATCTGCAGATTTTAACAAAAAAAACCTTGTTTCTAGCTCAAACGGCTCAAACGTTACCAAAAATGCAGCGACAAGTGTTACAGGGTGGTGGAAGGCCCTTTGCAAACCTGGAATGGTCACCTCATACTTATTGCTAAATGTGGGTGTTAAATTGGTACTAGTGGTGCGCAAATCACTCTTGCTTCTTTCTGCGCCTATCTTGCCTCTTTCTGCATTTCTCTTCTTTCTCTCTGCACCTTTCTTCCTTTTTCTGCACTTCTCTTGCCTCTTTCTGCACATCTCTTCCACTTTCTGCACCTCCCTTCTTTCTTCACCTCTCTTGCTTCTTTCTGCACCTCTCTTGCTTCTTTCTGCACCTCTCTTGCTTCTTTCGTCTGCACCTCTCTTGCCTCTTTCTGCACCTCTGTTGCTTCTTTCTGCACTTCTCCTGCCTCTTTCTGCACCCCTCTTGCCTGTTTCTATACCTCACTTGCCTCTTTCTGCACATCTCTTACCTCTTTCTGCACCTGTCTTGCCTCTTTCTGCACCTCACTTGCCTCTTTCTGCACTTCTCTTGCTTCTTTCTACACCTCTGTTGCTTCTTTCAGCTCTTCTCTTGCCTCTTTCTGCACTTCTCTTGCCTGTGTTTGCACCTCTCTTGCTTCTTTCTAGACCTCCTTTGCCTCTTTCTGCACCTCACTAGCTTCTTTCTGTACTTCTCTTGCCTCTTTCTGCACCTTTCTTGCTTCTTTCTGCATCCCTGTTCCCTCTTTCTGCACCTCTCCTGTCTGTTTATATACCTCTCTTGCCTCTTTCTGCACCTCTGTTGCTTCTTTCTGCACTTCTCTTGCTTCTTTCTGCACCTCTCTTGCTTCTTTCTGCACCATTCTTTCCTCTTTCTGCACCCTTCTTCCCTCTTACTGCACCTCTCTTCCCTCTTTCTGCATCTCTCTTGCCTCTTTCTGCACCTCTGTGCCTTTCTTCTGCACTTCTCTTGCTTCTTTCTGCATCTTTCTTGCTACTTTCTGCACCTCTCTTGCTTCTTTCTGCAGCCTTCTTCCCTCTTTCTGCACCTCTCTTGCCTCTCTCTGTACCTCTCTTGCCTCTTTCTGCACCCCTCTGCTCTCTTTCGGCATCTCTCTTGCCTCTTTCTGCAGTTCTCTTGCATCTTTCTGCACATCTGTTGCTTTTTTCTCCACTTCACTTGCTTTTTTCTGCACCTCTCTTGCTTCTTTCTACAACCCTCCTGCCTCTTTCTGCACCTCTTTTGCTTCTTTCTGCACATCTCTTGCCTCTTTCTGCACCTCACTTGCCTCTTTCTGCACTTCTCTTGCTTCTTTCTACACCTCTGTTGCTTCTTTCAGCACTTCTCTTGCCTCTTTCTGCACTTCTCTTGCCTGTGTTTGCACCTCTCTTGCCTCTTTCTGTACCTCCTTTGCCTCTTTCTGCACCTCACTAGCTTCTTTCTGTACCTCTCTTGCCTCTTTCTGCACCCCTCTTCCCTCTTTCTGCACCTCTCTCTTCTCTTTCTGCATGCCTGTTTCCTCTTTCTGCACCTCTCCTGTCTGTTCATATACCTCTCTTGCCTCTGTCTGCACCTCTGTTGCTTCTTTCTGCACTTCTCTTGCTTCTTTCTGCACCTCTCTTGCTTCTTTCTGCACCCTCCTTGCCTCTTTCTGCACCCTTCTTCCCTCTTACTGCACCTCTCTTCCCTTTTTCTCCATCTCTCTTGCCTCTTTCTGCACCTCTGTGCCTTCATTCTGCACTTCTCTTGCTTCTTTCTGCACCTTTCTTGCTTCTTTCTGCACCTCTCTTCCTTCTTTCTGCAGCCTTCTTCCCTCTTTCTGTACATCTCTTACCTCTTTCTGTACCTCTCTTGCTTCTTTCTACAACCCTCTTGCCTCTTTCTGCACCTCTTTTGCACATCTCCTGCTTCTTTCTGCACTTCTCTTGCTTGTTTCTATACCTCTCTTGCCTCTTTCTGCTCTTCTCCTGCCTCTTTCTGCACTTCTCTTGCCTCTTTCTGCACATTTCTTACTCTTTCTGTACCTCCTTTGCCTCTTTCTGCACCTCACTAGCTTCTTTCTGTACCTCTCTTGCCTCTTTCTGCACCTTTCTTGCCTCTTTCTGCATCCCTTTTCCCTCTTTCTGCACCTCTCCTGTCTGTTTATATACCTCTCTTGCCTCTTTCTGCACCTCTGTTGCTTCTTTCTGCACCTCTCTTGCTTCTTTCTGTACCCTTCTTTCCTCTTTCTGCACCCTTCTTCCCTCTTACTGCACCTCTCTTCCCTCTTTCTGCATGTCTCTTGCCTCTTTCTGCACCTCTGTGCCTTCCTTCTGCACTTCTCTTGCTTCTTTCTGCACCTTTCTTGCTACTTTCTGCACCTCTCTTGCTTCTTTCTGCAGCCTTCTTCCCTCTTTCTGCACCTCTCTTCCCTCTTTCTGCATCTCTCTTGCCTCTTTCTGCACCTCTGTGCCTTTCTTCTGCACTTCTCTTGCTTCTTTCTGTACTTCTCTTGCCTCTTTCTGTATTCAAATGGGAAGTGCACTGTGTCAAGTTTAAAAGTCTGTGTGCTCTTGTGACTGAGGTGTATGTCTACTTGTACATGTATTGTAACATGTGTTATGCATCTTAAGATGGTAGCTTAAAAAGTGGGTAGCTTCTCCTAAAGGTGGTCATATTTTCTCAGTACTGCTCTGTTATTCAGTTGCACAGGCAGACATGTCTTATGTATATAGGTGTTATAGAGCCCCTCAAATATGCTATTGAATACCCATGTGCCCTGTATTATAAGCAGAAAGAAATACATGTACCTTTTTGTATACCAATTTACAGCGTATGCTGTTTGAAACACAGGTATTCAAGTATTTGTATGTTTATTTTTATGTAACATGTCACTAGGTAAAAGCAGAGACACACGCATGCATACCTTCACAAACTTAGTCAGACTTACAACAGTGATATGGTTAGGATTGCTGTTTTACATTTGATAGGCCTAACATTCTGAGCAGTCGATGAATAGTGAACCTTCAAGAGAAAAGTGAGTTTTAAGACATCTTGGGAGACGGATTAGTGATTAGGCTACTTTGTATGAGTCTGTGGAAAGGTACAGTCAAAGTAGGCCTCTTTCTGCACCTCTGTTGCTTCTTTCTATACTCCTCTTGCTTCTTTCTCTACCTTTCTACCTCTTTCTGGATGTCTGTTGCCTCTTTCTGCATTTTTCTTGCTTCTGTCTGCACCTTTCTTCCTCTTTCTGCACCTCTCTTGGCTCTTTCTGCACTTATCTTGCTTCTCTCTGCGCCTTTCTTCCTCTTTTTGCACATGTCCTACCTATGTAGGAATAGTTAGAAATTAGCATTTAATAAACCTTAGCAATTCACAGAAAAAACCACAGGTTTCAGGGACGTTATAGTTAGGGATTAGCATTTAAAAACCTTAGAAATTCACTGAGAAAAGCGCAGGTTTCAGGGACGTTGTAGTTAGAAATTAGCATTTAAAAACCTTAGATAGTCACTGAAAAAACCACAGGTTTCATGGATGCTATAGTTAGGCTGACATTTCACTCGTACAAAACCAGAGAAAATCAGCCATTATATTTAGCTGAGCTAACTATAACTCGTGCCCCCGCAATGCACTGCTGATGACGTCACATATTACATCACTCATGACATGGTCTGTGACATCACTGATGACATCATCTACTTAATATCTGATGCACCTCCTCCCACCCTAATATAACCTTTCATACACCCACTCTAAAATACAGACTACTATTCTCGAAACCATAGACACACCAATACCAGTTAGTACATACCCACTCACTGATTCATAGGTCTACACACACACACTCACTCACCCATACACTCACTCATACACGCAGTCACTTTTCAATACAGCCACTGATATATGCACTCACAAATCCATACAGACACTCACATACCACCACTCACCCATAGAGTTACTCACATACCTAGTCAGTCACCCAAAGAATCAATCACACTGCCATTTACTCACCTATACAGTTATAGACACACCACCGTACTCATTCTTACAGATACTAACACATACGTACTCTCTTCTACAATCACTGACACAAATACACACTCATCAATACAGCCACTCTCACAATCACTCACTCTCACATACAGTCACTTATATACTCCAACACTCACATATACTGCCTTTAACATTTGAAGTTACTCACACATATACCACTGAGATATCCATTCACTCACCAACACAGCCATATGCACACTCACTCACCCATACAGCCCCTTGCAGATGCACTCATGAACCCATATACCTAGTCAATCACCCGCTCACAAATCCATGCAGAGAGTCATACACCCCCCACCCATCCACACAGACACTCAGGCACCCATACAGATACTTAGACAACCAATCATTAACCCATATAGACACTCATGTAGCTACTCACCAACCCATGCAGCCACTTACACACCAACTGGCTGACTGATATAGACATTCACACAGATTAGTCATTCACCCATGCATTCACTAAGACATGTTTAATCACTCACTTATACAGTCAGTCACGCACCCACTAAATCATCCCTTCAGACACTCATACACCCACTCATTCTTCAATACACCTTGGTAGATATATATAAGGTTATGACTAGCAATACTAGAAGGGGACATGATTCTTTAGAGTATAGATGTGGGACTTTGGATATACTCACTCATTTTATAGGGACCGGACAATTTAGGACTTAGCTTTTCTTAGTCATTTGGTACTATACCGAATATATATCTCACACCAATACTCCTGAGGGAGGGATGTCTAGATGGGCAGTATTATATAACTGGCAATAACTGTATCCATAGCAAAAAACTCTGCCATTAGAATAGAGTGAGTCTGTCCACAATGCAACAAAGCTCAATACATGGTACTTTGCAGTAAATAAACTACTGCTGAAACTTTGGGCACTTGGACCGCTACCTATTTCCCCTAGTTGTACACACATGTAAAGTGACAAAAGGCATGGTTCATGGGATATACAATAGAAGGATATGACTTGTGAATCCAAATGTTTTCTGTATGATTATTGGAAACTTGAAAAATAAGGGGTCCTTTCACATGATGAAATATAGGAAATGAATTATTCTAAGGCCAATATTATGTGCATATAGTAGGAGGTTTACTTTAATTTATTATTGTATATCACATAGTATTTTACATGTTCCAAAATGGATGCCGAATTTTCACTGAAATTTCATGCGTGTGCACCCTCTTCAGTTTCTATTACCTCTATGTATTGCTTGTCAGTTTCCCAGACTCACTGTGTGATCAAGCTTGCTGGTCAAGCGAAACGCGTTACCTATCTGGAATAAATACCAACTTTGTAAACTGAATATACCTCTGAGTGATCGCTTTATGGGAATCTCTGGAAAGTTAAATGATGTCCGGCGTGCTCCGCCGGAAATAAGCGATCCTCTGTAAAGGGCGAGGGGAGACAGCAGGAGCAGAAACGGAAAAAATATATATATATATATATATTATCTACTGGCGTTCGCCAGTAGATAGTTATAGTTAGGACCTATTATCCATAGGAAATCCGCGACATTCTATTTGAAATAACGTTGGCGCCGGTTGACGAATCTTCGGGAAAGTTTCCAACTTGTTGGGGCGCTCCGCTCCGCTCCTACCCTGAAAGTCTCGGGTTGATTCGTTAAGCGGGGGCTGAGAAAAAAGGGGGGGCCCAAAACGCGTTTTCCCCATTCATTTTTCCATAGGAACCTTTAGTCGCAGCTACAGCCCGAACTGCTGAACGGAATTACACCAAATTTGGCAAAGAGGTAGCCCTTGGTTCAGTGTCGTGCCTTTTGCTTAAATGGTGTAAATCCGTTCAGTAGTTTCTGAGAAAATCACAAATAAAATCACATATATATCTATGGCCGAGTAGGGTCCGCGTACCCTCCCGATCACGAGCTGCATGCTAATTGGCTGTCAACACTCCAAATCAGGAAGTGTTGGCAGCCATTTTGTCCCTCGGTAGAACCGAGGGACAGAAACAAGTGCGCAAAGCGCAAAAGGGGGCAGGGTAGAAACACCCTGACTCCCTAGGTCTGCTCAGGGGTCCCACAAGGAACCCCTGGGCAGAAAAAAGCATTTTTGTTTTTTTTAAATCGGCGGGATGCGCTTAGGGTGCGCGGATCCTGCCGTTTAAAAAAAAAAAACACAAGAAACAAGTGCGCAAAATGCACAAAGGGGGCAGGGTAGAAACACCCTGACCCCCTAGGTTTGCTCAGGGGGGCCCACTAGGACCCCCTAGGCAGAAAAAAGCAACAAAAAAAAAAAAATCCCGGCATCATGCCGGAGGCCCCGCCCCCTCCCTGCAGCAGTCTGCAAACGTGCCCCCTGGCGCGTTTTAAGAAGGGGAAGTAATTCCCCTTGAATACTGGGGGTCCCTGGGGGCCAACTAGCCCACCAGGAACCTCCAGTATGCGCCAGGGGCTCTGTACACCTCTCTGCAACGCAGCTCTGTGGCGCTTTTTGGAGGTACATGGTGAGCTAGTTGGACTCCAGGGACCCTCAGTATTCAAGGGGACTTAATCCCCCAACTTAAAACACGCCACGGGGCGCGTTTGCACAGTGGTGAAGGGAGGGGGCGTGGCTTCAGGTGACATGTGTGCAAACAGGCCCCGTGGCGCATTTTAAGATGGGGAATTAAATCCTCTTCAATCCTGAGGGTATCTGGGGGCCAACTAGCCCACCAGGTACCTCCAGTAAGCGACACGGAGCTGCATTGCAGAGTGTTGTAAAAAGGGGCGTGGCCTCTGAACACCTCTCTGCAACGCAGCTCTCTGGCGCATACTGGAGGTATCTGGTGGGCCAGTTGGCCCCTAGTGACCCTCGGGATTGAGGAGGAATTAATTCTCCAACTTAAAACGCGCCACAGGGCGTGTTTGCAGACATGTCACTTAAGGCCCCACCCCCTTCCTTCACCATTGTGCAAATATTCCTCTAAAATCAGCCGAACTACAAATTCCGATTTACTCACCTGTTATCAGGAGAGACCTCAGTGCTGCATCTTTGAGCCCAGTACTGATCCTGAAAAGTAATTTTAACCGTACTTACCAGTAACTTGAATTTCCTTCCATAGGATATCATTGCCTGCTTTTTGCTGAAAAAGTTTCTAAGTGTCGATTTTTGAAACATACAAATATTCCTCTAAAATCAGCCGAACTACAAATTCCGATTTACTCACCGGTTATCAGGAGAGACCTCAGTGCTGCATCTTTGAGCCCAGTACTGATCCTGAAAAGTAATTTTAACCGTACTTACCAGTAACTTGAATTTCCTTCCATAGGCTAACATTAACTGGTTTCACTTGGAAATTCTTCTGTGTGTGGAGTTTTGGAACTTTATAATATTCCTCTAAAATCAGCCGAACTACGAATTCCGATTTACTCACCTGTTATCAGGAGAGAACACAGTGCTGCATCTTTTAGCCCAGCACTGACCCGAAAAGTAATTCTAACCGTACTTACCAGTAACTTGTATTTCCTTCCATTGGAATCCATTGTCTGGTTTTCAGCAGAAAAGTTTCAATGTGTCGATTTTCACAAACTACAAATATTCCTTAAAAATCGCCTGTATGACTTAAACGCATTCTTTCAACTGTTTACAGGAGATGCACCAGTGCTGGATCCAGGATCCACCACTGAGTAAGAAAATGTAACGATAACACTACTTACCTGCTAAGTGAATTTCCTCCCATAGGATAACATTGGTGATTCTATGTGAAAAAGTTTCTAAGTGTCAACTTTTAAAATACAATAATATTCCTTAAAAATCACTACTGTAACCAAAACGCTTTTACTCAACTGTTTACAGGAGATGTCCCAGGACTGAATCTAGGATCCAGTCCTGTGGTTAGAAAAGTAATCCATAAAGTAACTAATTGCATTTAGCTAGAAATTCACATTGAGCTCAATGTTGCATTGTGTTTGAAATTGTGTTGCCCATTGCAACAACTGTAACTACTGTACTTAAAAGTCTATTGCCTATTTGCAAAGTATTTAAACTAAAGTAATTCATTCTGAGAAAGTATATTTTGTAATGTAATGTATAATGTAATTACAATGTAATTTAAAAAATAAAACATCTAAAAATAAATAGTTTAAAAAAATGTAGTAAATCAGTATAAAAAAAAAATATAACAATTAATACATTTAAAAATTGTCATTTACAAAACCTTTGAAATTCACTGAAAAAAACCATAGGTTTCAGACATGTTATAGTTAGGAATTAGCATTTAAAAAACCTTTGAAATTCACTGAAAAAACCATAGGTTTCAGGCTTGTTATAGTTAGGAATTAGCATTTTAAAAACCTTTGAAATTCACAGAAAAAACCATAGGTTTCAGGCCTGTTATAGTTAGGGTTTAGCATTTAAAAAACCTTTGAAATTCACTGAAAAAAACATAGGTTTTAGGGAAAGTTATAGTTAGTTGGACATTGCACTCGTACAAAACCCGTGAAATTCCCCCGTTATAGTTAGTTCAGCTAACTATAACTCGCGCCCCCGCAATGCACTGCTGATGACGTCACCTATTACATCACTCATGACATGGTCAGTGACATCACTGATGACATCACTGATGACATCTCAAATGACATCACTGATGACATCATCCATGTGAGAATTTAATGCATCTTCTCACACCCTAATATAACTTTTGATACACCCACTCTAAATTACAGACTGCCATTCTCAAAACCATACACACTCCAATACCAATAAGTACATACCCACTCACTGATTCTTAGGTCTACACACACACATCTACTCACTCACCCGTACAGTCACTCATACTTACAGTCACTCAGTACAGGACTATCATATGCACTCATACATCTATATAAACACTCACACAACGCAACTCATCCATAGAGGTACTCACACACCTAGTCAGTCATGCTAATAATTAATCACACTCCCATTTACTCACCTATACAGTTATACACACCAGCTCACTTACTCATAAAAATACTAGCACATTCTTACGCTCCTATGCAATCACTGATGCAAGCACACACTCATCCATATAGCCACTCTCACAATCACACACTCTCACTTATAGCCATTTATATACTCCAACACACATATATACTGCCTTTCACATATGTAGTTACTCACACTTGTACCACTGAGATATACATTCAATCACTAACACACCCATACACACACTCACCCACCCATACAGTCCATCACAGACGCACTCTTGAAACCATGCACCCAGTGAATCACCCACTCACACATCTATGCACAGAGTCACACACACCCCACCCACACAAACACTGAGGCACCCATACAGATACTCAGAGAACCAATCCATAACCCATATAGACACTCATTTAGCTAGTCAGAAACCCATGCAGCTGCTTACACAACAACAGACAGACGGATACAGACATTCACACAGTTTAGTCACTCACCCATGCATCCAGTAAGATACGTTTAATCACTCACTTATAGACTCAGTCACGCACCTACTAAATCATCCATTCAGACGCTTATACACCCACTCATTCTTCAGTATGCCTTTCCCTATATATATTAAACATATTTAAACTTTACACAAACACACAGTCACTGGATGATGTCATCAGTGATTTCATTTGAGATGTCATCAGTGATGTCATCAGTGATGTCACTGACCATGTCATGAGTGATGTAATATGTGACGTCATCAGCAGTGCATTGCGGGGGCGTGTGAACAAGGGCACTTTGTGCTTGAAACGCGTCGCAAGGGTGAGAGGAATAAAAGATCTTACCTGCTACTGAATCTGGGTCCGTCTCTCTCTCTGCTCGCCTGCTTGTCAGCGTGGAGGTGCGGGGAGTGTTTGCTGTGAAATATATATATATATATATATATATATATATATATATGTATATATATATATATATATATATATATATGTATATATATATATATATATATATATATATATATATATATATATATGCATCATTCTTAAAATTGTTTAAAACACACTCCATGGATGATGTCATCACTGATGTCATGAGTGATGTCATTTAAGATGTCATCAGTGATGTCACTGACCATGTCATGAGTGATGTAATATGTGCCGTCATCAGCAGTGGATTGCAGGGGCGGGAGTTATAGTTAGCTCAGCTAACTATAACTGCTGAATTGCTCTGGTTTTGTATGAATGAAATGTCAGCCTAACTATAACATCCCTGAAACTAGTGTTTTTTTCAGTGAATATCTAAGGTTTTTTAAATGCTGATCTCTAACTATGTTGAGTTTTAACGGGGTAACCCACGTAAAACTACCCGACCTGGGTCAGTATTACAGTACAATAAAGCGGTGGTCGGGGTAGCAACTTTCTTTAACAGAAGAAAAATATTAAAACATTCACCACTCCTGCTTAAATATGATGATCAAATCAAATTTTTAATCCAAAAAATGGAAGGCATCAAATGCAATATAACGTCAAAGCATTTCATAGAGGCAACACAGTTGCTCCAAATACGCAGCAGTGCGATAAATATTTACAGTGCTCTAGATTTGAAGGAAGAAGAAAAAAAGGGGGTAAGGTAAAAGGTGGTGGATCTGTGAATAAAGGACAGGATAAAGGTATAGTGACATATATACATCATATCTACATGAGGTTAGACCTTTCCAGCCTAACATAGGTCAAATGTTCCTGAATATAAACATAGCTCAAATGTACATGTTATTCGTAATAATCAATCCTTTGAGCTTGTGATTAGATTGTCAGTTGGCAACGTTTCGACCCCACGCACGCCGTGAATCTTTACTACATTAAGCGTGAGGTCTGACACTCGGGCTCATTCCTGAGCCGGACGGCCAACTGATAGGTAAGCCTTATCCTATGCGATCCCCGACTATATCGGGTTTTTGCTATTGTGAGTAGGAGCTTTTTGCAATTACTGCACTTCGTAATGGGTTGCTTTCACGGCTTGTGTAGTATGCATGATTCGCGCTGACACCAGAAAGAACTAAGATTGGGGAATCGTATTTTTATGAGCATTGTGGCTAAGGTCTTTCAATCATTTAAGTAATGATAGGATTAAGTCACTTTTTTCACATGATGGTGTAGCCTTGCACGTTTAGTTATCTGATTTTTGGCATTGAGTCTTTTCTCCTTCCAATCATCGTTGTAATTAATCAAATGGTTTCACACTAAACGATGCCTATCACGGTGTAGATTCTGTCACCGTACCAGATCAGGCATATCCTGATCGCACTCATTTTGTCTGTATCAATTAACAAGGATACATGTACAGCTCAACTCCTTTTTAGATCTATTCTGATGATTGGACAGTCTGTGCTTCTTTCAGAGTTGATCCTTATGACCCCCTCTCCTTTTATTAGATATTGACAGGATTGAATTCCTGCTGCGCGAGACTTATTACCACGTAAGCAACCATTTTTCTTCACAGTAAGTGTCTATTCCATGGCATGTTTTAGAGAGTGAGTTTTCTCACAACCCCTTTGGACTTTTTAACCTGATCCGGTCTCCCTTCCTTTTGCTTTTAGGAGCTACGCTTAGCCCATCATACCCTGGAAGGCACACTGATCGTGCCTCTTTACAAGTATGTAAATGGTACCTCATTCACCCTAAGCACTCACCCCTCCACTGTAAATACCACCACCTTACCCATATGTTCTTTTGATTACTCGTAGGTGCTCTTCCCAGCCCTGTCCTGACGAAGACCCCAACGTGAGGATTAACTTACGCTCTACTTTAGGGGTCGAAACGTTGACAACTGACAATCTAATCACAAGCTCAAAGGATTGATTATTACGAATAACATGTACATTTGAGCTATGTTTATATTCAGGAACATTTGACCTATGTTAGGCTGGAAAGGTCTAACCTCATGTAGATATGATGTATATATGTCACTATACCTTTATCCTGTCCTTTATTCACAGATCCACCACCATTTACCTTACCCCTTTTTTTCTTCTTCCTTCACATCTAGAGCACTGTAAATATTTATCGCACTGCTGCGTATTTTGAGCAACTGTGTTGCCTCTATGAAATGCTTTGACGTTATATTGCATTTGATGCCTTCCATTTTTTGGATTAAAAATTTGATTTGATCATCATATTTAAGCAGGAGTGGTGAATGTTTTAATATTTTTCTTCTGTTAAAGAAAGTTGCTACCCCGACCACCGCTCTATTGTACTGTGATCTCTAACTATAACATATATATATATATATTTTTTTTTTCACTGCAAAAACCAAAGGTTACAGGGACATTATAGTTAGGAAATATAATTTTAAAAAACCTTAGAAATTCACTAAAGAAACAAAGGTTACAGGGACTTTATAGTTTGGCTGACACTTCACTCATACAAAACCAGAGAAATTCAGCAGTTATAGTTAGCTGAGCTAACTATAACTAGCGCCCCCGCAATGCACTGCTTATGACCTCACATACTACATCACTCATGACATGGTCAGTGTCATCACTTATTACATCACTGATGACATTTCACTATATCTATATCTATTATCTATTTATCTATATATATATATGAATATATATCTAAATATCTAAATATATATATGGGTAACTCAATTATTAAAAATATGTGGTAGTACATTTTTTCATTTACTACTATTTAAAGCAGATATATATATATATTCACTGAAAAAACAATAGGTTTCAGGCACGTTATAGTTAGAAATTAGCATTTAAAAAACCTTAGAAATTCACTGAAAAAACCATAGATTTCAGGGGCGTTATAGTTAGTTGGACATTTCACTCGTACAAAACCATAGAAATTCCCCGTTATAGTTAGTTCAGCTAACTATAACTCGCGCGCCCGCAATGCACTGCTGATGACGTCACATATTACATCACTCATGAAATGGTCAGTGACATCTCAAATGACATCACTGATGACATCATCCTTGTGATAGTGTGGCAGACCTCCTCTCACCCTAATATAACCTTTGATACACACACTCAAAAATACAAACTAACATTTTCAAAACAATGGACATACCAATACCAGTTACAACACACCTATTCAGTAATTCCAAGATCTACACACACATCCACTCATTCACCAACAGTCCCTATACAGTCACTCATACATGTACTCACTCATCATATGTACTCATACACCTATACATCCTGTAACACCGCCACTGATTCATAGAGTTACTCACACACATAGTCACACATGCAAACAAAGTATCAAACATCCATTTACTTGCATATACAGTTATACACACACTACCACACTTACTTCTACAGAAACTTACACATACTTACTCTCTTAAACAATCACTTATAGAAACACCTACTTATTTGTACAGGAACTCTTCCAATCTCTCACTCTCACATATACTCACTTATATACACCAATACTCACATATACTAGTTTAAAACATATGTAGTTACTCATAAAGACACTATTGAGACAGTCATTCACTCACTAACACACCCATACACATACTCATCCACCTATACAGTCCTGCACACATGCTGTCTTCAACACATACAAACAGTGAGTCACTCATTCATGCATCTATGCACTAAGTAATACCCCCCACCGAACCATACAGACACTCAGACACTCATACTGATACTCAAAAACCAACTAATAACCCATATAGACACTCATGAAGCTACTCACCAACCCATGCAGCCACTTATACACAAAGTGAGAGACTGATACAGATATTTTCATATTTAAACATTACTCACTAACCCATGTATTCACTAAGATACACTTAGTCATTTATACAATCAATTTTACAAAACAAAATCATCCATTTAGACACTTATATACCCATTTATTCTTCCATCGACCTTGAGATATACATATATAAAACATATTTAATTTTCAGAAAACACACATTCACTGGATGATGTCATCAGTGATGTCATCAGTGATGTCATTTGAGATGTCATCAGTGATGTCATGAGTGATGTCACTGACCATGTCATGAGTGATGTAATATGTGACGTCATCAGCAGTGCATTGCGGAGTGCATGACGAGTTATAGTTAGCTGAACTAACTATAACGGGGGAATTTATTTATTTTATTTTTTTAATTTTTTTTATAAATCATGGCATCAATATCAAGAGACAGAATACAAAAATACATATACACATAAATAAAAAGCGGACATATACAGACTGAGTACTAAACACAAGTAAAGTTACTTTTGGTGGAACACTGTAAAAGAGCAAGGGAGACATACTAGAAAGAAATAACAGATTTTTACAAACAGCTGCTCCCTGAACACCCCACTATAAACCAACTTCATTCAATCCACTTAGAAATGGGAGCCCAGGTTTTTATCCCAATTTCCCGTCTTTTACGTCCTTTTAGTCTATTGACAGAAGATTCCATGTTATACGTGACTAACATCTTTGCCCTCCACATTAAAAAAGTGGGAGGATCAGTACTGATCCACTGCGAAGTGATACAAAATCGCACAATAGCCATTGCAATGAATACAAATCTCTGCACAGATCTTGCTCTTGTATTTCCTCCCATGTTAGACTCCACACCCAAGATAACAAGTTCAGCTGTTGCTACAAACGGGATCCCCAACGTTGTATTAAAGAAAAATTCGAGGTGCTGAAAAAATTGAACTAAATAAGGGCATGAATAAAACATATGAATAGTGTCCGCTGCAGCTAAACCACACCTACTACATTTACCTCCCCGTGCACCCCGTATACCACCCCATTTCGCTACCTTCCGAGGAGTGTAGTAGAGATCGAAGATGGACATATAATGCTGGGTTCTGAGACTTCCTGTAGTTAGAGTTTGATCTGCTAACTCGATTGATTCTTCCAGATTTATCCCTTCCTTCCCAAATTTCCCCTCCCAATTAGAATTCTGGCTACATAAGTCATCTGGGAAGGCTTCAAGCAATATCTGATAGATTTTTCCAATTCGAGACTTTTTACTAATTGTTTCAACCAAAGATATTTTAACCAAATTTGCTCTGGTCCCATGTACATTAGTCCCCATAAAACTCAGAATCTGCAGATATTTGAAAAAGTCCCTTCTGTCTAGCCCAAACTTTTCCTGGAGGGAAATAAATGTATCCATTTGACCTTCATCATATAAATCCCCCAAGACGCTGATCCCGGCCCTCCCCCAATGAAAAGTAATTTGGTCTTGAAAAATTGGGGGTAACACTGCACACGCCGAGAGAGGAGTGTATAGATTTATATTAGTGACCTGAAACTTCACACGGATCTTTTTCCAAAGTCGATGGGCGGCCTTAAGAATTTTAAATTTCGTTTTTTTGTAATAGCTAGGTTCGAGATTTTTGACTAAGCATTGATTAGCTTCATGCCCCAATATAATTTCATAGATAGTTGGACGGACTGCCAAGGGTATCTCAGTTTTAATCCCAGTTATCAAAATCCCCATATGTTGCAACAATGATACCCAATGATACAATAGAAAGTTTGGAACCGCCCAACCCCCTCGCACTTTAGGGAGAATCATCCACCTAGCCGCCCTTCTTGCTCTATGGAATCCCCATAGAAACCTAGAACAGCCCCTTTCAATTTTGGCTAAGGATACTGTTGAGAATTCCAAAGGGATTGTCCTAAACAAATAAAGCAATTTCGGAAGGATCAGCATTTTTAGAACATTGTTTCGACCATGCATTGAGAGATGCAGGTGATCTAACCTCTCCAACGTCCGATTGACCATACCGATCATAGGGGTAATATTTAAATCCGGTATTTGATCCACCATCGCTGAGATCTTTATCCCCAGATATGTAGCTTCTTGAAGGATAGGTAGGTTAGCTGGAGGAGTAGAGTTTGATAAAACAATCTGCGTCTTTCTCGATATTTAATTTATACCCAGATAAGATCCCAAATTGTTCTGCCTGTTCTCTCACTGCTGGGAAAGCCGCAGAGATATCACTGGTGAGTATTGCGATATCATCTGCATAGGCCAATGACTTAAATTCTATATCGTTGATCTTCACAGGTTTAATGTGCTTATCATTATCCAGTTTATTAAGAAGTGGATCAATGTAGAGTGCGAACAGCAGGGGGAGCAAGGACACCCCTGCCTTGTACCCCTGTTGATACCAAATACCTTTGATTCCTGCCCTGAGATGCGAATCTCAGCCTCAGGCGATATGTAAAGTGACTGTATTGCCTGAATAAATTCCGGGCAAAACCCATTCCACTGCAAAACAGACCACAAAAATTTCCACGAGACCCTGTCGAACGCCTTCTCTGCGTCCAACAGTGCCACCCCCAGCGGGGATCCCGTAGCCTTAGCCCAATCAAGAAGAGCAATCACGCGTCTTACATGGTCGGTGGTATCCCTCCCAGGAATAAACCCATGCTGGCGAATGGAAACTAGAGGAGTGATAATTTTAGCTAGTCTAGAAGCTAATATTTTAGAATATATTTTACTATCTGAGTTGATGAGGGAAATTGGCCTGTATGATGCCGGATCTAAGTCTGGCTTGTTTTTCTTCTTAAAAACTACTATTGTATTCTTTCGCCAAGAATCAGGAATTTGCCCTTTTGAGCCAGCTGAAACAACAAGACCAAATCTTGCTGAAGCGCTGGGCGGAATGTTCGATAAAATTCTAAGGGAATATTGTCCGGACCCACCGCTTTGCCAACTGAGAGAGAGATTAAAGCACTTTCTATTTCTTCCCATATAATTGGAGCAGCAAGAATCTTATTTTGCTCGACAGTAACCTTCCTTGTTTCGAGGTCTCTAAAAACTCCGAAATCACCTCTGGAGCAATTGTTGAAGCTACCCCAACCTCTTCGGTATATAGTTGTTGATAAAAATTCCGGAATACCTCCAGAATTTTAATTGAAGAATCTTGCACCTTTCAAGGTGATCTTTTACCCTGCAGATCCCCCATTCCACTTCCCTTTCTCTTAAGCGCTTTGCCAGCACCCTGCCGGAATTTTCACCAAATTCATATGTTTCATTCTTAAACTGCGTATATTTAATGGCTATTTCTTCCACTAGATATTGCTGCATTTTAAATTTCATCACAGCTAAATGCTGCAGACACTCATCACTGTCCTGGCCCTCTTTTATTCGATTCATCAACTCAATTTCAATCATCCTGAGCTGATCAACCCAACCATTAATCTTTTCCTGTTTGGCCTTCTGACGGAATATAGAGAAACTAAGAGTCTCCCCGCGAAGAGCGGCTTTAAATGCATCCCAAACAACAATTGGAGAGGAGGTGTTCCTGTTAAAATTAAAAATTCGATTATCCAATTAGCCATATATTCACAATATGCTTGTTCGAGTAGTAATTTCCTTTCAAAAGACCATCTCCTCTGCACCCTATATATGCCACTTAATGATAATTCTGCGACGAGAGGATTGTGGTCCGAGATAAGCCTAGGAAAGATGTCAATACTAGCTCTCTCCGCAATTTGATGAGACAGAAAGAAATAGTCCAACCGAACAAATTTGTTATGGGGGGCTGAATAATAGGTATAGCCTGGAATACCCGACTTATGCCGAACCCAAAGATCATCTAAGCCATGTTCCCTAACTACTCCTTGTAAAGCTTTAAACGTCTGGACTTTCCTTCCTGGATATGGTTTATTCCCAAAGAGATTAAAATTACTATCCAAATGGATATTAAAGTCTCCACAAAAGACTAACGGATATTTCCATTGGGCCATTTCAATATTAAGAAAATCTAATATTGCTGGGTCGTCCAGATTAGTTCCATATACTGAGCAGATTGTCAGTAATGTATTATTAAATTCCAGCTCCAAAATGGCCCACCGTCCACATTTATCCTCCTTTATTTGATGACAAATACCAATACCTTTTTTGGCTAGAATGGCCACCCCCTAGTGGTAGTACCTTGACGTGTACAAGCCAAAAGTTCTAATCCTAATCCTTTCAGCCACCCCCGTTTGCCCCATGGTATATGAGTCTCTTGTAGACATAAGATATCTATATGCATAAATCGTATGACTTGAGCCAGTACATCTCTTTTCTTTCTGTCGTTCAATCCACATATATTCAGGGAGCAAATTCGAACTTTATCCCTTCCACCCATCTTGCTGGTTATTGATTAGTTCTCCCATCATATTATGAAAGTGGTTCCACCATTGCAAATAAGCACCCAAAATCCAACCAAAAAATACCATTTTTGTTACAACAAGTAAAAATGCCATGATTATATGTGATAAACCAAAACTGTGATCACATTTAAACACCCTTAACCTCCCTTCCCTACCCCCTCCTCACCTTCCCCCTCAACCCTGTCCCCCCTCCCTCCTCCTCCCCCTACAACCCACCTTCTGAGGCTTCGGGACCAGTCGTCCCTAGCGATGGGGAGCTGTATCAACTCCCTCCTCACAGACACCCCCCCCCATACCAGTTATCTGAAAAACTCCCACACAAAAGAAACAAAAAGGGATAATGCTATCCTTCTGTACTTAAATCGTCTGGAGATATTCTTTCGCTAAGATCTCTGAAACAAAAAATCGTGTCTGTCCCTGGAAAATTGTTTTTAACTTAGCAGGGTTAAGCAAAAAGACCTGTGCCCCCTTTTTTTGAAATAATGGCATTAGTTGGCGTAGCTGCCATCTTTTCTCAACTGTGACAGGGCAAAAATCTGGCCTCACAAAAAAATCACATCCTTTCCCCCTTCTTTTTCTATCTGGCCTAGCCAGATCATACAAAGCTTCGCGGGCCAAGAAGTTATTCAAACAAATAAGGATAGCTCGTGGTCTTTCATTCCCTTGACCCATTTTTTTCTGTTGAAAAGGGAATCGATGGGCTCTCTGTAGTTCTATTTTCCAATCCCACTGTAACTCCGGGAAGGCTTCCTCAAAAAGTTCAATCAGGAATTGGCGCATATCAGACCCTTCTTTCCCTTCCGGTATCCCTAAAATTCGCAAATTGTTCCTTCTAGCTCGATTTTCGAGGTCGGTCAGCTTCCATACAGTGTCCTCCTTCAGAGATTTATAGGATTCAGTTATAGTTCTCTGGCTGACCAACTCATCCTCTAACGTGGATATCCTTGTTTCGGCTTCACTGATCCTAGCCGCAAACTCTGAGCAGGTTTTTGCGACCTTACGAATTGAATTTTGTAGTTTTCGACATGCCCCTTGATTACGCAAACTTTCCTGACGAGTCTCCTCACGGTGGGCCATTATTGATTGGTAAATGGTAGATAGCGTAATTCCTTCAGGGTTCCCAGAGTTTGGCCTCATGAATTCCTTTCCTGTGTCTCTTGTCTCTTCATTTGTCTCTCCATTTGTTGCCTTGACCCCTTCTAGATTTGGGGAGTAAGAATAGTCCCAGAGCATTGTGCCAGCTCCCCCCTGAGAGTTGGCAGGAGAAGTATCTATCCGGTCTCTTTGTTTGCGGACAGTACCTGAAGTATAAAAGGGTTTATTTTGAGATTCTTCCTCTTCCCAACGTAAACTGCTGACTTCGCTAGTTTCTCCTTCCGATTCTTTCCCAAGGCTTTCATCCACTGAGGAATTTGATTGATCTGACAGGGAATAAAACTTCTCCCCTACATCCCCATCTTTCATGGCACCTTGTAATTCCATTTCTCCCTTTTGCAATTCATCAGCTCTTTGGGCAATGTGACTCCCGTCTGCATGATCCATTCCTGCTATCTCTAGGACTTTATCCTGGAAAACTACAACTCCCATAAGGCCATTCTGCTGAGTTTCTAGTACTGTATCTGCAACATCACTCATCATATCTACTATACCCTCTGTTAGTTCATGACTAGCTTTTGTTTTAATAAGCTCCTTCGTCTGATCCTTAAGCATAGAGGCCACCTCCAGTTTGTTTGTAGTTAAATCCAGGCTCTCGTCACTGACTGCACTGGTAACATCCAAAGAAGAGAAATCAGTACCTGAAACAGGCGCGAGCCCCTCCGTGGCTGTCAAAGTCTTCTCGTATGTAGCTAGTGCCGCTACATTGTTACCTTCTGCAGTGCCGTCAGTCGACCGATCCGCGAGGAGCTTAGCCCTTCCTGTTTGGGCTTTGAACAATGCAGGCACTGTCTGGCGGCTTTTCCCTGCATCTCCGCCCTTCCCGCACAGTGAGCGGCGAGAGTCATCAGCCGCAACCGCCTCCGGCATCGATTTTCCCACAGCGGCAATGTGTCCCTCACGAGTCAAATGCAAAAGCATTGAAACCCTGAGCTGAGAGCTAATACTATAAATTCTACAAAGAGCTGAACTGCAGCTTCATGAAAGGGTTTCAATGCTTTTGCATTTGACTCGTGAGGGACATCTAGTAACGACTAGTGGAACTGCAGCTTGATGTAATAATTTCAATGCTTTTGCATTTGACTCGTGAGGGACACCTAGTAACGACGAGTTGAACTGCAGCTCTTTGTAGAATTATTTTGATATTGGATACTATAATATTCACTGCCCACTGCTAATCTTGTCCCATAATGCTTTGCAGGGCCTTTGGTTGGGATTGTATTTTTGCCCATAACTGTGCTTGGGGTGGTCCTAAGAGGATGGGACCACCACTGAATCGTTCAGGAAGATGTGCTCTTTGTTTTCAAGGCATCTGCTTGGTTTTCTCCCTAGGTTAGGGAGGATCTCAAAATCATCACCTCTCTCACTGCTTGATAAATTTTTATTTTCACTTTTGTGAAATGATTATATGCATTTTAGCATGTAAAGACAGAGATACTTGTTATTTTACTCAAAGTGTATGAGGTCTCTGCTTTATTAAGTGGGAAGCGGAGCTAGTTGTGGAATTCACAGAGTTTTTGCTCAATTTTGTGGAATTCTGCGTAGTAGTACTCCGCCAACTATGCCCACCCTTAATAATGTGTCCCTCCTGAAAGGCACTCGATAATTCTAAAACCAGACAGGAGCAGTCTGTCTTTTGTGACTTAGAGCGATGCGCCTCAGGACTACAGCAGCCGACCCCAGGGACCTGGAAATCTGAGTCTTCTTCCTTAAGGACGACTGGGGCCATACGTCTCTCGCTCCACCTACAGTTCTAAAAACACACTTATGCTATCTCCCCAAGACTTGACTCGCTCCGCCAGGACAGTGTTTCAGACCTGTGCCTTTCTATTGCAAATCATTATCAACACCAGACTATAGCACCCATAATGCACTGGGATGGAAAAGGACAGCGCGGGTCTAGAAACATGCGTTGATTACATGGAGCGATACCACTTTTATTGAGATTACAGTTGTTTTAGCTGCAACATCTTACCAACTCATTCCTTTTACACTAGCATCGGAGGCCCCCGGAAGGCTCACTGAGCAGGTTTCACGCTGGAGTGAGGCCAGAAGTGTGATAAAACAGCACATTTGACCAACGAAGACCGTCAGAGTTTAACAGCCTGCGGTTCCTTTTAGCTACTAAAATACACAAGCAAAAGCCTTGTTAACCCCCAAAAATTTCAATAAAAATTAATACAAACAAATGATAAGCATGATCTCACCTTGTGTAATGTACTAGGTGCCTATGTGAAACGCCCCAATGCACTTGGTCACTTCTGCTGTTCAGAACACTGATTCTCACTGATGTCCTCAACTGAGAGGAAATGACCCATGCCATAGTTTACACACCACATGAGCAGCAAACATAAACCTAACCAACTGATAAACACTCATGCAACATCATGTTTTCAAAAACTACCAAGTCTGTGCACTCAGCTAGGTATGGTATGAGCGGTTGTTAGGCTGAGGTCAGCGGCACCGAAGCTTGAGTCTAAAGATAAGAAAGTTGGTCTGTGTTCTGTGTAAGTGCCTCTTCCCTTGAGTTGGGGTAATGGCCTGGGCGACCTCTTGAGTTTTTGTGCTGGCCCCACATGCTTACAGTCTACTCACCTACTAAGAGACGTCCTTAAAACTCTGATGGCCCCTGAATCAAGAAAAACTAACAAGTACGGCACGGTCAGCAGCAAAGCAAGTTTGCTTTTCACCCAGAAGAGTTAGCAGCATACGTTTTTGTAAGCACATGCGCGATCATGTAGCAGGAATGCCCTGCAAAGAGACATCATGGGAGGGGTTACATGGGCCCACCATGGCGCATGACAGAACCATTCCATCATGCACACTGATAGGGTTAAAGCATGCTTAAAGTGTTCTTTGAAACCATTTGTTTTTGCACTATTTATGTAGAATGAAATAACATGAAAACACACACAAAGCCTTGTCATTTAATTCATATAGCTCTGTATAGCCCTCACGGTTTAACCCAGATCTCTTGACTGGGGTGAATGTTTTGATTTGCTCTGCATTCCGTCCATCAATTGTGTGTCTTTTGCTTCCTCGCCCTAAGTGCGCCGAGTATGCCCAGACGTGGGTCCGGGCTCACTGTGCCACTGGATTCAAGCTATCCTGGCTAATGAGGGGTGAAACCCCAAAACCGGTCCTAGGATGCATGTTTCCGGTCCAGGTAGGACCTGGCTTGGCAGTTCGGGCTGGACTGTTCCCATGAGGCACAGGGTCAAGACTGATTTGCATATGGCCAGGTCTAAGCTGGGGTGGCATGGTGAGCAAAAGAATGATGGATTTAACCCAGATCGCTTGACTGGGGGGTGAATGTTTTGATTTGTTCTGCATTCCGTCCATCAATTGTGTGTCTTTTGCTTCCTCAGCTATCAGAACTCAGCAATTCTGCTGTGCGGGACTTACTGGAGGTAGCAGGCAGGGTAGCTGGCCCACAAGGACATCTTTGGGGCTAACCACCCCTCTTGTTACCTCCTGTATGGCCCACACAATGGGATTGCTAGGAAGTCTTTGGAGGCCACGCCCCCATTTCTCCACCACTGTGCAAACGCGCCTCCTGGTGCACTACTGGTTGGGGGATGAAGTCCAATTTACCTCTGAGGGACCTTGGGGGCCAAGAAGCCCTCTTGGTATCTCCTGTAAGTCCTACGGAACTGAATTCCTGAGCGCTGGTCAGAGGCCCAGCCTCCTTTCTCCACCACTCTGCAAATGTGACTACTACTTAAACAAGCATTGGCATCGCCAATAGGTCTCGCTTTTGGGATCATGTAATTGTTTAGCCATGCAGCACATTATCCTGGTTGCAGTGCTGGCAGGGATTGAAGAGCTATACAATTACTACACAGTGGCTCATGCAGTCTTAAATAAAGCAGACATAGAAACGGGTCTCTTTTGTCCCCTATATTGTAGAATTTAAGTTTACTGGCAAAAACGCTAATTGATTTCTCAATAATGGCCAACTCTAAAATCCTTTCAGGTATTCTCTAGCATCAATGCTGCCTTTTTAACTTTTCACTTCATCTTGAATTTACCTAAAAGTATTTGTTGTTTTCAGATGCTGGATTGGTGGAAAGAGAGAGAGAGAGAGAGAGTGTGAGTGTGTGTGAGACAGAGAGAGAGAAAGGGCAGGTGACGGAATTAAGTACATGCAGAAAGACTGCGAGAAAATACAGTGAAGAAGAGGAAGATTACATGTGTGCAATGGCTATTTGTTTTGTCATTGTGTTTTAGCCATGATGTATGGCATCCACGGGTTAGATTGACAAATCAAAAGAAAATAAGCATGAAGGTGTTTTGATTTTTTTGGGAAAGAGGGTGGGGGAAGCATTATGAGGGTGGCAGAAGCAACAAGGGGGTGGTGAAATCAACTTGTTAGGAGCAATTGGGCGAAAACAACTGAGGGGTGGAAGCAATATGGGGGCAGCAAAAGCAACACAGAAGGCGCGGCTGGGGAAAGCATCATGGTGGTGGCGGGTGGAGACAAGCAACATGGAGAGCTCAAGTACGGTATGCAACTCAGTGGGTGTGGGAAGCAAAATGGAGGGCATGGCTGGAGGAAGCAATATGGAGGGTGTCGGTGGGAGGAAGCAACATCAAAGGCTTAGGTGAGGTAAACAAACAACGCCTAGAGTGAGCCATGTGAAGCTCAGTGGGGATGGAGGACAAAAACAAATGGGTGAGAGAGAAAGAGAGATGTGGAGCTTGGGTGGGAGAAGCTCAAGGGTGACAAAGCAACTTGGAAGAAGCACACACGTGTGAGGTCATCATGGAGGGACTCGGGAGAAGCATACAGGTGTCTAGAATGCACACAGATCAATTCAGCAGGTTGACTAAACTGTTTAAGAAGGAAAGGAACCTGTGTAACAGATGCACATCGGACTCTGCAGCTGTGTGACCAGGATGCAACCACGAGGCCTGCAGGTGACAAAGACGCTCATCTCTGCCTTAGTGAATTAACCTGCCCGCTTATCTTGTTAACAAGGGGCTTTTATACCTGCCTGTGTGAAGCGCAGGGAAAAGATGACATGTGCCAGATTGGCAGGGTACACAGGTCACTGTTTCCCAATAGCAACTCACGCCGCCTGACCATGTTTGTCCCAGTTATGTGACTGCAAAGAAGGAATAATGTGACAGTCATGAGGCGAGTCATAAGCAGCTGGGCACTGGCTGCCGAGTGAGCAAATGGCAGCAGTAGGGCCACCGGAGGATTCAGGGACAGCTTTAATACGGACTAAAATACAGACTTGTCAGGGGGCTGTGGTTATCACGGCAACCAATGATACATTGTCTTCTCTCCGAGACTTGAGAAGTAAGTGCCTTGTGATTAGCACCTATAGCTCTGTTCCCCAGACTCCCCCTAGGGACCTGGAGCACTGTGCCCATTGAAAATGTATAATGTGTAGGGGTGGACAAAGAACTCCGCTCCAGTAGCGGAGTTTGCGGAGAATTGTTAACTACGCATTCCATTGAAAACACGGAATTCAAGCAAAAACTCCGTTCCTCCATGTAGTGGAATCAGCTACTAAACTGCACCCACAAATGCTTTGATAAAGCAACTTTACATGCTAAAAAGCATATAACCAAGATTTTGGGATCCCCCCTAACCTAGGGGGAGGACCAAGCAAATGCCTTGAACACAAAGAGCACATCATACTGAACGATTCAGTGGTGTTCCCATCCTGTTAGGACCACCCCAAGCACAGTTATGGCCAAAAATACAATCCCAACCAAAGGCCCTGCAAAGCATTATGGGATGAGATTAGCAGTGGGCAGTGAATATTATAGTATCCAATATCAAAATAATTCTACAAAGAGCTGCAGTTCAACTCGTTGTTACTAGGTGTCCCTCACGAGTCAAATGCAAAAGCATTGAAATTATTACATCAAGCTGCAGTTCCACTAGTCGTTACTAGATGTCCCTCACGAGTCAAATGCAAAAGCATTGAAACCCTTTCATGAAGCTGCAGTTCCACTAGTCGTTACTAGGTGTCCCTCACGAGTCAAATGCAAAAGCATTGAAACCCTGAGCTGAGAGCTAATACTATAAATTCTACAAAGAGCTGAACTGCATGCTGACTGTCCTGTCCATGTTCGGTTTGTAGCAGAGACATTTCACCTCCTAATGGACGGTACACAAGAGGATGGAAGAGTGGACTGATGTATAGGTGGGGTCTGTGTGTTTGTGTAAGCCAAGCACAGAACAGGCACAGTATAGTCAGTAACAGTGGTTTGATCTCTCAAATTCAGAACACTCAAGCAAATGCAGTGAAAGCGCAAGTTTCCACAAAAACACATAAGACGAACTGTGTAGCTAAAAGCAGAGCAAGCATTTAAGCATATCTCTTTGAAACAACCTCAAGGAGGCATCTGAAGTCAAGGGTGTGGCGGAAAGAAATGGAAGAGGTGGACGGGCGTTGTCAATGTCAGAGCTCCGACTTGATTTAAAGTGGTAAATTGAAATAATGGCAAAGCACTGGAAAGGCAGACCATCTGTGCTGTGAAGAGCTTGTGACTCGGCTCTGCCATTACATGAGGAGCAGTTGCAGAAAAAAACAACAGTTAAAGCCACAAAACAAAGTCAATTGTGGTCAGGGGTTTAAAAGTAGTGACTCCGGTCCACCTCGTTAATCAGCTTGTTGTGCAGGCACTCCTATTAGAGCAAGGGGACCTCTACAGCGCAGTGCCACTGTATGCAGCCCAACAAAGAAAATCTCTGGGCTCCGAGAGTGTTCTGCCTCCTCCATGTTGCTGACATCAGCAGTGTCTCCCAAACATGGTGAATACCGAATGTGCACCACATTTCCTGGCAAGCCACGCTAATACCAAGGCGGCATCCGAAGGCAAGGGTGGGGGAGGGTGTGATTGGGGGTGGGGGAGTGGAGGCTCAGGAGGGACGCAGTCAACACAGATAAGGGGAGGGGGAAGTAAATAGGCGCATCTCCAACTGGATTTAAAGTGGTAAATTGAAATAATGGCAAAACCGAGTTCTGGGCGGAGCACTGGAAAGGCAGACCATCTGTGCTGTGAAGATAGCTCGTGACTTGGCGCTGCCATTACGTGAGGAGCAGTTACAAAAAAAACAGTTAAAGACCCAAAATAAAGTCAATTATGGTCGGGAGCTTTAAAGTAGTGACTACGCCCACCTCGTTCATCAGCTTGTTGTGCAGGCTCTCCTAGTAGAGCAAGGGGACCTCTACAGCGCAGGGCCGCTGCATGCAGCCCAACAAAGTTAATCTCTGGGCCCCGAGAGTGTTCTGCCTCCTCCTGTTGCTGATGTCAGCAGGGTCTCCCGGCCACGGTGAAAACCGAATGTGCACCACATTTCCTGGCAAGCCATGCTAATAGCAAGGAGGCATCCGAAGGCACGGGGGGTTGAAGGGAGGGAAGCTGTCAAGACAGATAAGAGGAGGGAGAAGTAAACAGACGCAATTGTAAAACTTTGGCAAGACGATAGGGGATTTAGAGCGCAAATTGAAATAATGGCAAAGCCGAGTTCCGAGCGGAGAACTGGGAAGTGTGCATTGAAGACTTAGCTCGTGACTCAGCTCCACCATTGCGCCATTACGTAAAGAGCAGCAAATCAAGTATTCCCAAAAGAAACAGATAAACAACTCCAGCGTAAGGAACCTGTAGTTGGCCGGTGCTCCCGAAGTATAAAATCGGAAGTGAAGCATTGGGAGCATCACCAATAATAAGCCAGGAAATACAAGTGACACGGGAGTGAACCAATTGAATCAGAAGGCGGGATTACACTCCGTATAGACCAATTACAGCAGTTCTTGCATACAGCGCATGCGCGCTGAAGATCGACCTAAAAAACTAGGAAATTCACAGAAAAAACCAAAGGTTACAGGAACGTTATAGTTAGGAATAAGCATTTAAAAATCCTTTAAAATTCACTGAAAAAAACACAGGTTTCAGGAACGTTATGGTGAGTAATTAGCATTTAAAAAACCTTAGAAATTCATGGAAAAAAACAAAGGCTATAGGGACATTATACGTAGGCTGACATTTCACTCATACAAAACCAGAGAAATTCAGCTGTTATAGTTAGCTGAGCTAACTATAACTTGAGCCCCCGCAATGCACTGCTTATTACCTCACATATTACATCACTCATGACATGGTCAGTGACATCACTGATGACATCTCAAATGACATCACTGATGACATCAGTGATGGCATCATCCAGTGACTGTGAGTGTTTTTTAAAAGTTTACGAGTGGTAAATATATATAGCAAACACAAGGAGATGATGGACGGAGCGCTGAAACTTTTCAGACACTCACCCTCAGTCACAGATCTGGGTTGAATCCATTATCGTTCTTTAGCTCACTTCGTCACCCCAGTTCAGCCACAGCTATATGTAAATCAGTCTTGACCCTGTGCCTAATGGGAGCAGTACAGCCCGAACTGCCAAGCCATGTCTTCCCTGGACAGGAAACAAGCATCTTGGGTCCGGTTTTGGGCTAACAGCCCTCATCAGCCAGGCTAGCTTGTATCCAGTGGCAAAGTGAGCAAGGGACCCACGTCTTGGCATACCCTGCCAACTTAGGGAGAACAAAACAAACACAAGGAGATGATGGACGGAGCACTGAAACATTTCAGATACTCACCACCAGTCACAGATCTGGGTTGAATCCATTATCGTTCTTTAGCTCACTTCGCCACTCCAGTTCAGGCACAGCTATATGCAAATCAGTCTTGACCCTATGCCTCATGGGAACAGTCCAGCCAAGATTCCTTTGTTCGCCTTAAGTTGGCAGGGTATGCCCAGACGTGTGTCCCTTGCTCACTTTGCCACTGGATTCAAGCTAGCCTGGCTGATGAGGGCTGTTAGCCCGAAACCAGTCCCAGGATGCTTGTTTCTGGTCCAGGGAAGACATAGCTTGGCAGTTCGGGCTGGACTGTCCAAAATCCAAAATAGAATGCCCCTATTTGGAAGTGACCCTTGCCCAAGGGGTTGCTTCCATTTCCAAAAAACAAATCCCTGGTTCTAGTGGTGGCATTCCCCATGCGCGATCATGGAATGCCCTGCAAAGAGACATCATGGGAGGGGTTACATGGGCCCACCATGGCGCATGACAGAACCATTCCATCATGCACACTGAATGGGTTAAAGCATGCTTAAAGTGTTCTTTGAAACCATTTGTTTTTGCACTATTTATGTAGAATGAAATGACCGGCATCCAGTCCAGCCCTGCTGTGACATGAATAAGCTTCACCTCAATTACAAAAGCACATACGTTCTTCTGAATTTTGGGGTAATTTTTGTAAATCCTGCGTTGTTTAAGAAGGAACAAACCACAGGTGCATTGTAACCTGTACATTTTTCAATAGTTCATACTGTTTCCCCCCAAAACTCATCTTGTGGATACAAATATAGTATTGTTAACCGACTGGCTCCAGATAGTCAACTTCTTGATTCTTTTGTTTTTTGGACTCAGATAGGTGAGATTGGTTTACATCCCTGTAACACCTCAAAGCTCCCCCAATGCCACACTTTTCCTGTGAGCTGACATCTGGCACTCAGCCATCTAGCAATAGCTGACTAAAAATATCCCAGTGCTGTTATATATCTACTATGTTTCTCTAACAGTTGATACCCACAGGAAGGGGACAACGGTAAATCCTTTTGCCCCCTAATACTGTTCAATGGTTTGCATCAACCCTGCTTTATTTAAGAGGAAGCAGAGGACAGCCAAACATCTTTCTGGCACCTTTGGCAGATGAGACAGTCTCACACATAGGTACAGTCCATGCCCTGAAAAAAAACTTTTAGAATGAAAACTGTTTGAAATATGAGTACTGAAAATTAAAATAAGCTTAGCAAAATATAATGTGTTTCATTGCTTTTTTGCCAGCAGGCTCGTCTATACATTTTGTATCCCCCTTGAAACAATGCTCAACTTTTGTCCAGCTTCTACACTCGGAGGGTGGTAAACGTATCCTCTTGAAGAAACAAACATTGTCAAAGCCGCTAGGTCTCAGCACTATAAGACCGAGCTATTGGCTTTGCCTAAAAAGAGTACCTTCAAGTATGCAGTAGAGGAATACAACTCATCCAATCAATACACTGTACGACAGAAATACTCAGGGACAGGACAAACATCAGATGGATCCCAACCAACACCAGAAAGACCATCAGGGACGCCCTCATTACCAGCCGCCTCAACTACGGCAATGTTTTCTATGCCCCAATTTCTACCCAGCTCCTCAAAAGACCATGCAGAACCCTGAAGCCAGACTTATACTGAACCTCCTCAATTGGACCAGCATCACCACTCACCTCAGAAACCTCCACTGGCTACCCATCCAGAAGAGGTGCCATTTCAAGATCCAAAAGCACGCATACAAAGCTCGACACAACTAAGGACCATCCTACATCAACCATCAACCAAGCTTTCACCTGCCCGCAAGACCCCAGCGCTCCTCTTTGCTCGCCATCACACCCCCCCACATCCATTGTTGCAGGGGCCGCTCCCTCTCCTACATCACCGCCAAGACCTGGAACAACCTGCCCCTCCACCTCGGAAAAAGCACCTTCCCTGGCGGACTTCAGAAAGAAACTCAAAACCTGGCTTTTGATGGATACAGGGTGCCCTCATTGCCCAGATACCCTTAGGGATGAAAGTGCTGCGCTATACAAATAGTGATGATTGATTGGTTGAAACACAAAAATGGAGAGGCAAGCCATTCAATCAGGATCAGGCACTGAGGTTGACAACAAAATATGATCAAAAGGCTAATCCAAAGACCACTCTAAGTTTATATTATGTATTGGAAGCTATAGGTCTGCGACAGACAGCTATAACCTAACTAGAGACCTAAAAGCACATTAGATGATAAATACTGTGGTACAGAATTTAATTAAATCAACTAAAATTATGCAAACATAGCCTGCTAACCTATAGCATGTATTTATTAGTTTACTACGAGTTAACGTTAAAAGGTTTTTAAGATTTCAGGCGCAAAATCCGTAGATTGAGTATTGTTAATGGAACCATAAAATCCTGTTTTCGAGCAACTTCTCTGCATTTTACATCCTTTGTTATTGCAAACAGTTCCTCTTTACTGTCGAAGACAACGTTTTGGAGGAGAGCACATACATTCCTGTCTTAGGCTAAGAAATATAGTATCATAAAGAGTCTCAATGGGTTGAATAAAAGTCAGGCATTGCCTCTCACTGGGGTATGTGCAAACTTTATTCATCAATTTATTGTTTTGTATTCCACAGGAGACTTCTCTTTATGAGCTATTAAAAGACGTATGTCATAAACAGTGACTCGCCTAAGTAGACAGTGCTACATGCAATCTGTGGCAGCTGGATCACTCATAAATATAGCATGCTAAACACTGTAAACCAATAAATAAGCTTTACACTACTTAAAGACATTTATTTTATTAATCTCACTTTATTCCACTTATACACAGCACGCCGCGTATAGTTCAATCACAATCAATAAGTATAGACGCTGTAAACAATTAGGCATTTATAAAGGTACGGAATTAATACATAATTTGTCCTAGCTGGCCACCGTGGAACAGAAGTCCTAGGTTTGAGTCCCAGTGCCGCTTGAGCATCCGGTGTTTCTAATTCTATTTTGAAACTGGGGAGCAGGATTTAGCATTGGCTCACCATCCTGTGATCCTGAGCATATCACTCAGGGGCTTATTCATGAAAACTATTGCATCGCTGCGTGACAACAGAGATGCAACAGTTTTCACTGCGCCCTCCTTGCGACAGGAGGGATGCACCGTCTTTAATGTACGGCGCTCCATGTCGCAAGAAGGTACAGATACGTCAGTATGACTGACGTATCTGTAGGCGCAAAAGTGGCGCATTGCTGGGGTGTGTCTGAAAACACACGCAACTCCATCAATGTGTCCTGTCACATGGAGAAAGCCCCATGTGAAAGGGCCTGCATCAGTCTTACCCCTGCTGTGAGGCAGGCATAAGGTTTTGACACAGTGGTGTCCGAGAAGTGCCGCAGTGAAATCTGATAGATTTCACTGCTCCACTTTTACAAGGCTTTTTGCAGTGGAACGCCCACCCTGCACATATTATACCTGACGCATGTATAATGTAGCGCAGGGCTTTACAAAGTGACACATCTGCTTAGATGCGCCACTTTGTAAATAGGGCGCAACATGGAGCATTTTTTACGCCGCCTGTGCATCACAAAACGTGACACAACGACGACATAAAAGTGTGCAAGGCCATAAATAAGGCCCTCAATTTTCCTGTGAATGAACAAAAAAAACAACTTTTATAATGTAATCTGGTGCCCATGTAAAGCGCTTTAATGCCCTTGGGCCAAGCTCGAACTATATAAAAATGCAAAACAAATACAAAATTATGTGGGAACAAATGTTAAATTTTTTTGCAACTCAGTTTACTTACACAAAGATTCTATATATGAGGGGAAAACCACAATATTGATTATTCAAAAATGGTCATAAAATGCCGTTTGTGAGTGTTTAAATAACCCATTCCCGTACCTTCCCACCTTGACAACACACTTAAATGCGCTCCAGTATAAGGCTTCAAGATTGTGAATGAGAAGGAAACAGCACCATATTTAATAGAGGTGCAGAGTGTACGTGTTTCTCCAAAGAACATCATGTTCCCCATGAAGAGAACATTTTCATAAGCAAAAATAGATTAGTGTAACATTTCCATAATGAAAATAAATCAATGAAAATTTATTTGCAAAGCCCGTGGCTACTCAGAGCGTTCCGGAGCTGAGGAAACAGGTATCAAGCCAACCAAAGTGCTTATGGTGAAAAAAACAAAAAGGTTTTCAAAGCTGGAACTGGGAATCTTTCTGGAGCCGGCTCCACGCTTGAGAGGAGCCACTTCTCCAGTGTTTGATTTTAGGAGCCAATGTCACGAGAACATCAGCAGACCAAAGTGCTCTAGTCGGAAGATAAGGAATAATCCTGTCAATAATAATTCTCTTCTTAATAGGCAGCTAATGCAGTTCTGACAGTGAGGTGGAGATGGAAGCATGATGAGGTAATTTGAATAAAAGGCGTCAGCTGCATTCTGAACAACGTGCAAGCACTTGATAAGGAAGTCCGATAGGCCTAGATATAGAGGGAGAGATTTACAAGCCCCGTGCGCCACTTTTGCGTTACTTTTTCCATGTTAAAAGTGACGCAAAAGGGGCGCAAGGGCCTTGTAAATCTGCCCCAGAATATTGTCATAGTCTAGCCTCGATCGGAATTCCGCTCGTGTGCTGGACATTCCGATCGCGGGTGTGGTCGTGACGAGCTCAGCTCGTCATGCGCACAGCGCTACCGCGCAGCATGACGAGCTGAGCTTGTCACGCGCATCGAAGGGGTTAATGCTTGGGCCCCCCTTCTCTGAGCTTCGAGTGGCAACAAATAAAGGAATTTGTTAAGCGCCCATGTTTTAACAAAACAAGAGCCGACCACACCCTGAAAGGAGAGTCGATGGTCAAATTTGACTACCAGATTCCAACCCAGCACAGCAGGTGAAGACGGTGAAAGCAACACATCTGGCTAACAGCTATCTCGCCACTGAGTGGGGCTGGACCAAACAGACACATTTCTGGTTATCAGAGTTAAGAGTTAGTACACAAAAAAGAGAGGCAACAAACACAGTTTTTTGCCTAAGTACTCAACTTCCAATTATAACTCATGATGTTAGTGCAGTGTATTCTTTATTGAGATTTCCATGTTACAAAAAGCGCAGCAAACGCACTTCACCGTAACAAAGGCTTCCTATGGGCAATATCACCAATCCACTGGTTCTCCTAGATATCGTAAGGTGTATATCAACAAAGGTCCAATAACTTTGGATGCACTTCCTCTCAAAGGTTCAATTCCGCAATCTAGCCAGTCTGTTTGGTATTTGTCACACAAGCATCGTGGAGTCAAACGACACATTAAACCGCAGTTCTGGGGTCAATTTCCACAGCTGTGTAATCAGATGTTTACATGTCCTCCAGTGTCATTATACGATATATATAATATACAAAATATAATAGGAGATTATCCTGACACCAAAAGACTCAAACAATGCAGCTAATGGAGACATATAGATATTAAATACAGTCGGGCTCAGTGATAAGCCTGAGGTACTCTCAGGTTGAGAGCCTTGGTAGCAGATGAATTAGAGGACATCCAGATGGCTCGTCATCCGTTGTCCAGGAAAGAACAAATCCAATCCAGTGCCTGACCTCTCACTCCAATATCTGTGAGGCGTTGTAAAGAATGGTATTAGAAATTCTGTCAAATGCCGCCAAGAGTTCAAATACAATCATGATGGATTATTTCCTTAATCCAGAGTCAGGTTGATGGAATCTGAGACCTCCAGAAGTGTTGTTTCCGTACAGTGCCGGGGACAGAAGCTCGACTGAGAAGGATGCAAAGCCCCTTATTTCTCCAAATACTCTGAAAGCTGAGTATTGATATTTTTTTCCAGCAATTTGGAGGTGGCTGGCAGAAGAGAAATTTATTTATAATTCGGCAGCTGGGACCTATCGGTCGAAGGCTTTTTTCAAGTTATTTTATTCTCATTTTTAATAAGGAAAGAAACCATGCAGAAGGAAGCAATGAGGGAGAAGAAAAAATGAAATAGAATCATTAGCACTGTCGAGATATGTACATCAATGTGACACTTAATGCCGCTATCAATAGAGTTTGTAGAGTGTCATAAGCTGTAAACCATACTGAGGCATTGTATCGGAAGGGTATATGTTAGGATTTGTGAGGAGGTATGGAGGGATAGATGGTGGGGGATATAATACATCTTGAGGGGTGCAAGTCAGAAATATATGTATATTGTAAACATCCTTTGAAGTGTTTCTGGCATAATATCCAAGCATAGGCAGGGGTAGTGGAATAGGAAAGGGAGGGAGAGGTGGTGTCATGTGAGTCAATAGGAGAGGTGTGAAAGCCTAGGTAGTGCTGATGATGGGAGAACCTGTAGCCAAGGGAAGGATTTCCTATTAGGGGGACGGGTTGTGAATAAAGAGATCTAGTATGTCCCAAATATGCTGGAAGGTTACAAGGCAACCTTTGTTACTAGATTGGGTTATTTGAGTGCTTCTTAGATAGGTAATCCAGGCCCACTAAGTACGATATGACACATTGTTGCTAGACTTCCAATCCATCAGTTTTACTTTAATGGCAATGGTGAGTAAAAGGTGAAGGAGGGAAAGATCCATGTCAGAGAGATCAACTGGGGGATCTGCCAGATGAGGTCCTAGTAAAATAAATGGAAAGGACAATGAAATGGTTGTTTTGAATATTTTGTTTAATTGTAGGCAAGCATCTTGCCAGTAGGACTATAGATGAGGGCAAGAGAAGAACATGTGCTCTTCGTCACGAGGGGACGAGACGCATGCCTAGCACGTGTTGACATTCATGAGGTTTAATGGGAACAGTTTTGCAGGGGTCCAGTACAGGAAGTGTGCAGTGAAGAATTTGGACTTGGTCAGGGAGGGAATCAGTTTGTGCTGGGGTAGGTGTGATTCTACTTTTGCCCTGGTGTCATCATTCGGGGAAGAAAGAAATCTTAGAGGAGAAGTAGGAGGCCCATTTCTGTGCTAAAGGCAGATGGTGCGGGAATTTGGAAGTGGTAATTATTTTGTAAAATTTTGAAGCAGCATGCCACCCGATAATAGCAATCGAGTTTCTGTAGTAAGGGTGAATTATGAGTAGGACCAATCTTTGACAGTTTAGCCTTAATTTGAACAAAATCATAGAAGTCCATATTAGAGAGGTCGTACTTGTGTTGTAGGAAGGCAAATGAGAGTGGTCTGGTATTATTGTAGAGGTCTGATATCGTTGCAATCCCTTTACCTGCCCATATCGGGCCGATGGTTATAGTGTTAGGAATATATAGTTTCCTATTGTACCATAGTGGCGTGAGGGTTGAGTTACGAATATTGGTCCCCAGTGCTGCTTCTAAGGAGAGTATGGCGGATATAGTGTCTTTAAAGATTTTAGGAGACTGGGTATAAGGATATTGTATCATTGCCAGTGTGAACAGGAGTGGGAAGGGGTGGCAGATGGAGAGTTTCATGTCAAGCCATACAGGTTTTTTTAACCGATTAATTTCAAACCACTGTGAACGCTTAGCTGGTAGGTAGCCATTTTGGTAGGTGATCCATTTAGGGAAGTTGTAACCCCCTGCTTTTGCAGGTGTCATCATTCTTTTAAGGCCAATTCTAGGTTTTTTGTTCTCTCATAGGAATTGTGAAGCTGCTTTATCAACCTTGAGAAAGACGTCTGGGGAAAGTCGAGTAGGTAACAAGCTCGATAGTACGTTAATCAGTGGTGAAACCATCATTTTGATGGTTCAAATCTATTCCACCATGATATATGTTTTGGCGACCATATCGAAAGTAGCTCTTCTCTTTAGGGTTTTGTTTGCATTGATGGAAACGGATTTAGCGAGGTCCTTACAAAAACAAATCCCAAGGTATTTGATAGTAGACTTCCATTCGAAGTTGGATGAACTAATCATTGAGGAATGGCAGTGAATTTTCAGAGGAAGGATCACAGTCTTGTCCCTATTCAGGGAATATCCTGAGAAGTTGAAAAAACGATCAATATTGGATAGTATTGCAGTAATTGCAAAAGTCGGAGATTCTGTGAATATCAGAATGTTGTCCTCGTATGCAGCCGTTTTATATGGGATATGCAGCCGTTTTATATGGGATGTTGTCAAAGGAAAAGCCTGGGATGTCGAGTGATTCATGTAGCATCAGGGGGAAGGGGTCAATGGTGAGTAAAAACAGTAGCGGGATAGGGGACACCCCTGTCGGTTTCTCTGTTGAAGCATAAAGGGTTGCGATAGGACTCTGTTAATTCTAATTCTGGCACAGGGATTCGAGTATAGGGCCATGGTGATAAACTCTTTCCCCAAAGCGTGTCTGGAAAGAACAGCTTTGAGGTATGGCCAGGAAATCTTGTAAAAAGCCTTCTAGAGCTATGGCTGCTGCCGGTGGAGAAAACAGTTTGGAGGCTCTTTAATATGAGAGAAAAGGCGGATGGAATCACTTGCAAAGCACCCTTTGATAAAAGCTGATGAGTGGAGTGGACTAGTTTGGGAATCAGGGGGGTGAATGTTGCTTCCATGTTAATAAGGGAAATAGGCCTGACGTTTTTGGGGTCAGAGTGATCCTGTTCATCTTTGGGGATAACCACAATGGTGACCACTTTAGCCTTCTTCCCAGATTAAAAGTACCTGCTCTGTCTGCAGAGAAATGTTGAAAAGCTGATGAAATGTTGAAAAGCTGACTGTATACTGGATTTAATAATGTCTTTTGCCTGGGCCAATATGGATGGTTGACACACATCTGCTGGTGAGCTTAACCTACAGCTCAAAATGACCTTTTTAGGCTCCTCAGGAGTGACTAGCATAAACTGAGACATAGCAAAGGTTTGAGGCAAAACCTATCTGATCGTAGAATCCTCTGGCATAGAAGCCACTAGCAGAGACTGAAGATTGAGCTGATTTTTTCTTCAATTAAATCAGCTAGCTTGGCCTATGTAGCTTGACAGGCCTTAATTAGTGGATCAGAAGCTAAAGGCCGTGCGAAATTAGTGGAAATTTTAAAGATTTCTCAAGGCCTGTTAGCAGAGATTTTGTGTTTAAGGTACAATTTCTGTACATAAGGCAGAATTTGTCATGTGGGTGGACATCCCACAAGCATTCATTTGACACAAAACTGTTACTTCTTCCCAAAGTGAATCCCTTAAATGTGATATGTTTGCTTGAAATATAGGACTGATTCAATTACGATTTCAAGGATCGGAGCCACTACATACCTGCATTTACAATGAAGTCATGATGAATGGAAAAGGATAAATGGTCATTAATCATATATTGGACCAAACCTGTCATTGAACAAAAAACTACAATTTAATGGGAGTCTATTCATAAAGGCACTTCGGAGTATTTACTCTATTGTTCTTTTACTTACTTATAAAATGGAAATACAATGGAAATAATCAGGCGATATTCCTATACATTCAGTACAAATTGTGCTGATCAATGTTACTGACAGGGACCCGATGCACAAAAGCATACAAGAGTATATGAAAGAGTGCTCTTGTAGTTCCACATCCAGTATTCATAAATGCTTTTGTGAATTTTCCATAATGAATGTATTGGGCAAACATAGCCCAGAGCTATTTCTTTTCAGTGTATTTTGTAATGCATAAGCAATCAATGTGCTTTTTCTGCTTCTGTAAGCTCTAACCATAAGTCACTTGCTCAAACGCCACATTATTATATCATATATTTTAAGGCAGGGTACATGGGTAGATGTCAGATGCACCCCATATATTCTACTCCTTTCATATGCATGGCTTCCAACTCAATGTGAATTTCATAACATTTTGTCAAGAATCGTATAGTAGTTAACCCTTGGATATCTAAGTTTTGAAGACAGATTGCACGCCGTGACAACATCCAACACTGTTGCTTTACTGCTAGGATAATGATCTCCATCTGATGCTCTTTGGAAGGGCATGTACTGAATGTGCATATTAACTCAACACCTAACCATGATTTCACATTGAACATGTGAATTTAAATTATGTTATGTTGAGATTGCATCCTACATACCTAGGGGGCAGATCTACAAGAAAGTGCCGCAGCGTGGCGCTGCAAGCCCTTTGGCTGCGCCACGCTGCGGCACTTTCAGAGCACAGGAATGCGACATATTTACAAGAATATGTCGCATTCCTGTGCTCTCCCTGCGCTGGCGCACAAACAGTTGCCAAGCGCCGGCGCAGGCACCCTTGCACCATGGTGCAAGGATGCCTGCGCCATGGGGAGATTGTTTCTGTGCAAGAAGGGGCACCTTTCTGCACAAAAACAATCAGTACAGGCTTTTCCTCTTTCAATGCGTGCTGCAGAATGCAGCACGCATTGAAAGAGGAAAAACGAGGAGAAATGAAAACATTTCTCCTCGGTGCGCCTCGCTACGCCACCTCTAGGGTGGCGTAGCTTCAGACGCATCTCCAGAGTTACGATTTCTCGTAATTCTGAAGATGTGTCTTGTTCCATGGGTGCTGCGTGGGAACACCCACAGCAACACCCATGGAACGCCCCTTCACCGCAAAGTGCTGCGTGTGAAGGGACGGTATTTACAAGGAGAGGAAAAGTCACGCATGGTGGCTTTTCCTCTCCTTGTAAATATCGAGGAGCTTCTGCGCCACCAGTACGTCACGAAAAGTGACGTACTGGTGGCGCAGGGGCTTGTAAATCTGCCCCCTAATGTTAATCTGTTGCTGAATCACGTCTTCAGTGTTATGTTACACTCATGCGTCTGGTAGATGCTCTGCAGACCTAACAATAGATACATCGTTCGCTTTAGATGATTAACATGTGTATCTGTAGTTAAATGTTGATGGTCTACACTGGGAAAGTCACTTAGGGCTTCTGTGAAACAGTGATTTCATCCTGCTGATGAATGATGACTGACTCCTGCTGCCAAATTGTTGCTATTGAACACTCAGCCATGCGGCGAAACGGCCGAAGCCTGCTGGTAAATAGTGTCTGAAAGATGAATTTGTAATAAGCTGTATCTCAGTTTTGCTCTGGAGAGCCAAAGCACAATGAAAGATCTGAAAACATTATATATATCTTTCATGATTTAAGAGACGTAATTCTTGTATGTTTGTTTGATTTATTTTCGTTTTCATGGAAGTCTCTTGACGTCATACCAGATCAAAATAAATACATCAACAGAGCAGGAAAAAAGCCTAAAAATTCTAGGCAGAACAAGAGATATGTACATCGCACCTGAAGAAGACAGCAGATGCAACTAATTCTGAGTGAATTAATCCAGTAATGACGTTCTCTCCGGTTTACCTCACACGAGCAGTCTTATTCGAGACTTGAACATTTCACTGAGATGTACTTTCCCAGTTTCTGAAGATTAACTTCAAAACATAGCAAGGGTTCCTATCTTATCATGTACATTATTTACAAGGATGATTGAATACAGTCAGTACTCATAACGATTCATGAAGTTAACAGCTGCCATTTTGAAGGGTTGTATGGGGTATTTCTTTGGAATTAATCTGATGCCTGTCCTCTGCCCAAGCATTCAACATAAAAGTGTATTGCAGAGAAGGCAGAGAAATTCATGTTGTGCTGCCGGAGATATTTTGATGTGATAATATGTGCATTAAGACTTTTTTCACTGCATATATGTAACCTATTGCATTCAGATTCCAGTATTGGTCAGCTAGCAGAAACTTAGGAAATTGCGGTATTTTGTTGGGTGGGAGGGTGAAGTACTCACTTCAAATAATAACTACAATCCTTGTCATGGTGTCAGGGTTTAAGAAACAAAATGTCAAAAATTAAAGTTTTATGTAGAAATAGCTCCAAGTAGCACAAAGTGAAAATGATATTCAAAGGTTACAGTAGAACAGGATCTAGACGCAATTTGAGGCTGACCGCAGTGGAGAGTGGGCCAGATACATTAGCCAGGTTCGAACTGGTCAAAGACTTTACCTTATGACTTCAGTCCTTTA
Organism: Calotriton arnoldi; assembly: GCA_963921515.1. NCBI lineage: Eukaryota > Metazoa > Chordata > Amphibia > Caudata > Salamandridae > Calotriton > Calotriton arnoldi. The sequence goes on along the minus strand of CAWUFW010012849.1, from coordinate 314,518 downwards.
AGCCCCAATTCACCACAGGAGTACACTTTAAAAGCCCCGTTGGACCTCAGGGAAGGCATATAGAGACTCCCAGGGTGGTAGGTAGAGTCCAGTTCAGGTCCAGTTGGCACTGATCAGCTGGGCAGTTGCAGGAAAGGCCTCTTGTAGCATAGCTTGTTTTATCCCTGTAGCTTGAATAGGAGGTCGACCTTATGACCCTTGGGGGCATATTATCAAGAACGGCGTTATAATTATCGCCGCTTTAGCGGCAGAAAACTGCAGCTAAAGCGGCGATAATGGGCTTGATAATATGAACTTGAGAATTCCAATAGAAGCCCATGTTGACACCAGAACATGGGCTTCTATTGTAATTCTCAAGGGCATATTATCAAGCCCATTATCGCCGCTTTAGCAGCAGTTTTCTGCCGCTAAAGCGGCGATAATTTTAACGCCGTTTCTTGATAATATGCCCCTTGGTGTCCACTTATTTGTCCTGGGTACAAAAGAGAGAGGAGGGCCAGTCCTCCATAGCTCTTTTCAGGTTGAACGCAGCAGGTTCTGTCCAACTTTGAACTTCTTCAGATCAAGGAGTGTTTTAAAGTGGGTTTCTGGAGGTACCACATTTCTGCCTGGCACAAACTTATTGGTGGGATTGACCCCTGGGGATGCACGACATTTAGAGCTTGGTAGATGCAGGTGAAACTTCAAATATTGATACTACTTATGTCTGGCACAGCCATGTACTGACTGCTTTATTTAAAAGAGTTGACCACTGTGACAATAAATCTTCCATGGTCCATTATCCAGGTAGCACCACCATCAGCAGATCACCACTGGAGAGGGGCAAGCAAACATTCAAACAAAAGAGCAAATATTCTGCTCTGTTTAGAGTGGTTGGTCCACCACTGGATGCACACCGGAAAGCCTGCAACACATGGAATGAAGCAAACAAGAATAAAAAGGTAGCCAGAGTCCACGCTCACTTGACAAGCTGTGGAAGTAACATTGATTGCCTTGTTGCTGCAATCACTTGCGCTTTTTCTGGCATTGGTTAAAGACCAACTTCTAGCTGTTTTCCAAAATGAAGCTAAGAAGACAAAAATTACAGCAGCAAAACACACACAAACCCCAACACAATTAATAACAAACAGCTAGTGCTCTCTTAAAAACATGTAAGGAGCCTCAGCTGAAAACTTGCTGAATCCCAGATGCAATTTTGTTTATGCAGTGCTATGGAGAACTCATAAATGCATTTCCCAAGAGCTTAAAATTTATATCAGCTTTGCATATGTATGTTCCTTTCTTATTTCTCCCAATATGGATATATGCTGTCTTTGTGTACTAGAAGGATGTCAATCCATTTGATGAGCATCAAATGGATTGACAAGTCTTAATATTGCTCTGCAGCGGTCAAGAAGAATATTAGGAAACCTGAATAAAACACATTCATTTATCATCAATTATTTTCTTCAATCCAACCCTAAGCTACTCCCAGCCAAGCCTACATCCTGCTCCATATCATATAGAGGAAGGAGCTGCCAACTTTGGAACAGGGGAACCAGGTTAGAGTGTCGGCATCAGCTCAACACCCTGTGATTCTAGGCAAAACACTTAGGGTCCGGTCACGAGTTTGGCGGTCTTACCGTTGTACCGCCGCAGCTGTGGTCTCAAGAAGACCACTGAGCCGGCAGTCTTCTTCCCACCGTATTATGATGCATGCAGCCTGAACCGCCAACCACCATCGACAGAGTGGTTCTCGCTTGGGCCGTGGCGGATTGCAAATTTGGCGATGCATCTTCCATTTTCGTCAGGGCCACACCCCCCCTTGTGGCTGTTCCTCGACGGCGGCAGGCCGTCGCAATATGCTCTCAGAAAAGCATCAGAACAGTGGAGATTGGATGGATACAAAAACAACACAGCTGATATCCATTGGCCAGGTGGACACACCGGCAAATCACACTATAAACACACCCCATCCCAGACCATGATCCTTTGCCTCTTTACTGCAGAACAGCAAGTCAGACACCACACTTTTTTGTTCAGATAAGGCAACCCTTATTTCCCTATTCCATTTAATGCTCTCCACACACATTTGTTGCATTTTTTTCTTGTGTTAGGTAAAAAAATCCTTATTTTCAGAGGCTGAGTTGTCAGTCATGGTGTATGAAATCATAACAGTTGAACCACAATTGTTCAGAGCCCAAGTCAAAATTACTCCTCTCAGTAGTAAAAGGGAAATGTGGGACAGGACAGTAAACAGAGTAAATGCGGTAGGTACCACCCTGCACACAAAGAAGGAAATTAGGAAGAGGTGTAACGACCTGAAGGGGAAGGTGTGTTCCCTGGCCTCCAAGCACCACATGGAGGCCCAGAGGACTGGAGGTGGTCCTTCCAGTGCCCCATAACAACTGTTTCCCTAGGAGGAGAAGGTCTTCGCCATCCTGCATTCTGAGGGCTTGACAGGAGTTCTTGGGGGAGTGGAGTCTGGTAAGTTACAACTCACTGTCACAACACTTCAATGTCCTGTATGCTCTCACCACAGGTTTTGCTATTGAGTTGGCCATCTACTTTCCTAACATTCAATACTCAAAGTATAGGAAATGTTTGCTTGTCAGTGTCAATGTATATTGTTACATATACGATCACATGTATCAATCTCCATTACATGCCACATGTTGCAATGATGTCTGCAAGTGTATTACTATTAAATCATCATCCCAGGACCCATGATATGTCTCAATATGTAAATGTATGGTCCAGTCCAACTGCACTTTGACAACAGGTATGTTGCACTAACCATTTGTCAAGTATTGGGAAATAGAGATTGAAATGACTACAACTACCATGAGGCCCTGCTTCTGTTACTTAAACAAGATGAAATTGTGATTTTGGCTATTCTCTCTTGTCTGACATTTAACAACTGATGTTAATTTCACATGGACTGAGCAATCTACATACAAAAGCCAATGGGAGGTGCAGCAGATTTTGAAGTCAAAACAAGGCAAGCGTAGTGCAGTTTCAATAGACTTTATTTCTGTTCTTTATTTTCTTATGTAATTCCTCATTACAATAAGGTAACACAGCCAACGCGTTTCGTTCCCATACACGGGAACTTCATCAGGGCTTCGACAATAATATAGACCGTTGCAATTTTTTGACGAGAAATCGTATCGTTCGTCAAGAGAGGAAAATGCCTCACTGTATCATCGCTCTAACAGTCAAACGAGGAAAAGTGCCTCATAGTAACAATACGCCCACGGAGTACCTTAATAAGTACGCAGCATAACAGTCACCGGTAAATTCCGTAAAGAGGCTTCTTTACGGAATTGACCGGTGACTGTTATGCTGCGTTAGAGTGATAATACAGTGAGGCATTTTCCTCCCTTGACGAACGATACGATTTCTCGTCAAAAGATTGCGACGGTCTATATTATTGTCGAAGCCCTCATGAAGTTCCCGCGTATGGGAACGAAACACATTGGCTGAGTTACCTTATTGTAATGAGGAATTACATAAGAAAATAAAGAACAGAAATAAAGTCTATTGAAACTGCACTACGCTTGCCTTGCTTTGACTTCAAAATCTGCTGCACCTCCCATTGGCTTTTGGATTAAGGATCTGGACAACAGGGGCATCGCACAACGGCGGGTGCCGGAGTGTGCGCAGATAACTTTACGATAAACAAAACTAGTGTGAGGTGCAGATTGTAAAGTCCGCCGTTAGGCTGTGTTCCTTTTGACAATCTACATACAATGCTCTACTCAGAGACGTGTCTGCCTACTTAGGTTGATGTTGTCCTGGTCTCCTCAACTGAAACTGTTGATGGCAAGAGTGACACCATACCAAGTGTGTACCTCAAATATTTGTAAGGCATTAAGCTAAGTCAGCTGATTAGAAGTGGCAGGTGACCCATTGACTCTACTTTGCTCACATGATGACTAATGCTAAAATACAACCAATTTGTGTGCTCACCTGTATTGTGCACAACTAATCCTTGGAATGGTCGAATACACATTTTACTTCTCCTCTGTGTTGGCTTAAATGTTTGGGAGATGTCATGTTCATTCCTTAATCCAAAATGTAACATAGAAGCACATCTAATGAGCTGCTCAATTCCAGTACATGTATTGAATGTCTCCAAATGTCTTGTTAACAAGTTCAATACAATGGAAAAATATCACAATAAAAATCTCTACCAATTTTGTTTTTCCTAGGTCTCTAATTACTGTGACACAAAACATTTGGATGTAGATACCACACTTCCGATAATAACAATGTTCTGAATTTCACAACAGGTCGATCTGGCACTGAACCTTCCCAGAGCTTGGTCACCAAACAGACTCCCACTCTACCCCCGGATGAAGCCCTCAGTGATGACAACACATGTGGATGTGGATAAGGGTCCCGGTACATTTGGTCAGCCTGGGCAGACAGCTACAATGAGTCTCACTTTGCCCACACCAACACTTCCCACCCCAGCTGCAACACCTCAGCCAACCCCAGTCTCCCCAACCTGTGTACCTAGCACAGTCACTACCATCTTGTGCTCCTGGTCCTGGATTCTGAGGTGACAATAACCAGCCAAATCACAGAGGAACCAGTGGGAGAGTGCACCATGGACAAGGGCGCAGGTCCGTGGGGGTAGGGTTCATGGGAGGGGTACTCTGGGCCTGCTGAGTGAGGCCACTCACGCCGAGGCCACCATTGACGAAGTCTTGGGAGCCTATCAGAACTCCCAAGGTGTGAAGGGCAAGGTATTGATGGAAGTCCGAGAGATGGAGCAGCTGCAGAGGGACAGACACCAGGAGCTGACCACTGACAACACCAACATTGGCCATTGGGATGCTGTAGGACACCATCAACCTCTTCTTGTGTTCCAACTTCATCAGGGCCATCTACATCTGTGGCAGCCACATGAAGGGAGGCCCTGTCAGAGGAAGACACACCTGCAGACACCCCTGTCTCTGCAGCAGTGGATCCCCACCACTGTCGCAACCGAGAACGCCCATGCAAAGATCCAGGAGATGTGGAAGGCAAGACACCCACCACAGCCAGCAAGAAAGCTTAATTTTCTCCAGTGTGTGCAACACATTTACTCTGTGGGCTATTTCTGGACTCTTTTCCCTTTCCAATGAGAGTTGTATTTTGTAACTTGGGATCTACAACTGTGGATTCATTCACCATGACTGACTACTTCACTTTTTCTGTTATGTTTGTTTTTGCACACTGGATCTCTTCACCTTTACCACTTTCATAAATACACAAGTCTCAAACTCATTGTCTGCTGCAGTAAATCTCACATCTACCAATATATATATGTACTCCCATGTGAACTTTCCAATGCCAAAACAAGTTACTTGTGTATGCATGGATATGTTGCATGTACACAGTGTTTAGCTCAGGACCATAACTATGTCACACCAACACATACATACAGGTGTCTTGTCTTATGACATCTTTATTCCATTGTTCCAATCATAGACTGGCATAATGTCAGAAACATAGCAAGCCAAACCTGACTCAAATATTCTGTGTCAGTAATACCATTTTCAGATGCAAACCTTAATAGCATTGAAGGAGGGGATACATCAGACAATTTCCTATAGAATAGGCAAAATAGCATTGGTCTATGTCATCAGTTGGAGCTATAGAGCCTACATCACAAAAAGAATCCCACATCATTTAAACCAATAAACAGACACATGGCAGTACAAGTGTTTCTGATCACAGGGTCATTCCAATCCAGTGTTGCTGCTTCTGGTGGAATGTCACAAACAAATGTCAGTGATGTGCCACAAGCACTTGGCCCTACAACGTGGAGATTCATCAACAGCTACATACAGTTTATACACAATGACGATTTACCTATGTGAAGGGAGACAAGCATGATTTGGGCCCACAACAACATTTTGTTGGAGCACATGATGGCACACATATTGCATAAGGACCACCACATGACAAGGAACAAGTCCAATGGAGTCAGGGGCGGAGCTTGCCTGGCTCCAAGATGTCTGCAGAGTAGAGAAGCTCCGTCGGCCTAGCCTATAATCTGACATGATCCGAGCGCCCAAAGCCGCAAATTGCACTCGCCATCCAGCTTATTCACCAGTACACCCAGGAACAGCCCTCAGTGGGGAAAACGTGGTTGAAATAGTCACCAAAGGACTGTAAAGAGAGCGATGGACTGAATCGGGCCTAGGGATGCCTGCACGTTGTGTGAGTCGCTTTGCAAAAGGTCAGCGGGCCGATTACCCTTCCTGCTTGCTGGAGAGCTACAACCACTGAGTGGCAATGGCAATGTACTGTGGCACCTGGAAAGACCGCTAATAATCTGCAGACGGATCTGAGCCCAGCTACCACGGGAAAGGTCTGGCAGCTGCGAGGCTGCGGAGCAGTGGGACCCGGCGGGGGTGCTGTCACAGAGGTTGGGCCAAACTACATCGCAGAGCAGCAGAGCTGGGGAGAGTTGGAGCATACAGCCCCATAGGTAACAATGATATTAGGGCCAATGCACACGGCAGGAGGGAGATTCAATCGCCCGTTGTGTCCCCCGGAGTGGTGGACGCACTACTCCAGGGTTCCTCCATGGGAGAGATTCAGTGCTGAGGGCATGTAGTGCTGCGGTCTCTGTAGCTATACCAAACACAGGGCTGGACTAGTCTGGCCTGGGCAGATTGGTTGTCTATTATCTGAAACCCATTGGCTACTGGTGGGGCTACCCTGTAACATGGCAATTTGGCATGATATTGGCCCAAAGAGTATAGCAGCCACAGTCTGGAAAAGTCTGGCACATTTTGCTAAACACGTTGAGATACTTTGCTGTGACGACACGCAGGGCCAGCACATGTGCACAGGTCAGCATTTGCTGCAAGAACCCTAGTGATTCACATGCCTCATGTCCACTGACACTCAAAAGACAAGTAACAATATGGGAAAGATGGAAAGGTCCCGGCCAAGCTCCAATTCGTATCACGCAAGGCCACTAAACCCAGGGAGACCGACACAAATGCTGATGAATCCTGGTCAGAGATCAATTATTCCTCCTCAATGCCCTCTCTTTCTGAATGGACAGAATGATTGAGAGACTAGACAAGCATATGGAGAGGCAAGACAATGTTGAAGGGAGGGTATCTGATGCAGACGACATAATAACCACGGAGTCGTCAATGCATGAGAAAATGGACAAACTGCTCCACACACCACAAGTGAAAGCAGAAGATTTCAGTGGAGAGGTGTGGTGCAGCGGCCAGGGCAGCTGACTTCGGAACACAGGGCTCACAGTTCGATCCCCGGCTCCGGCGGCAGCACAGCTCAGCACCATGTGACTCTGGGCAATAACTCACTTAATTTCCACGACGGCCCCCAGCGCCTTGAGACCCGTAAGGGTGAGTAGTTCGTGCTTTACAAATACGGATTTACATTTAGAAGCACGTCCCAGAAGGAACAACATAAGAATTGTAGGTGTTGCTGAGTCAACCAATATAGAAAACATGGTGTAGTGTAGCTCCTATTTCCCTAATAGGCTCTGCGCATTGGAATAATATATCCTATAGGTTTGACATAGGACTAAGGTCGGTATGTCCCTATCGAGTATATTAAACTTAATTACTTGTGCCAGCTAGCTCAGAGGCCACTAGAAACTTCTTGACGACAAGAAGGGAGTAGTTTCTGGCAGCCGCAAAACATGACCACTGTGTTTCCCTTACAGAATCAGGACGTGTCCCAGAGTCGTAGAAACAATAGATAACTATTTCACTCAGCTCAGTCGTGCATGTCTAGTTACTCTCAAAGTTACACAGAAATAACAGACGGGCGTTTCAATAAAGGATTTATTGAACAGTCTTGTTTCTATTGTAAGTTAAATGTGCTGTTACGATCACAAGACAGTATACGAGATAAATCATGTACAGAGTGAGCAGTAGAAATAAATAATACTGCGTTAGCATTATCTTTCCAGCATATATGCATTTACATAAAATGACACAGCCTAAAAATGCGAGTACTCATACGATGCGTTTCTAGCCTAGTTCTACCCCAGTGTTCCTAACCTATCCTAGGTGTAGGGAGAAGTAGAAGTAGGTGATGTAATCCTGACTAGAGTATACTAAGAGTATGTTAAGCTTAGTATGCCAAGAGTCCAGTATGCCAAGAGACCCTCTAGGTTCTAGTCTGCTCCATACCTGAAGAATGAGAGAGGTAGGAATCTCTTTCCCAGACTCGAACTCCAACACCCCGCAAGGGAAGTTAGATCACTGGAAGCTGGACTCTCTGCGTGCAGGAATGACAGCGTCTTCTCAGTGCGTCCGGCCGGGAATCGGGCTCCTCTGAAGTCGAGGTCTCCTCTGATTTACAGGGGTTTGGGAAGGTATATTTATACCTGAAAATGTTAGCATTGACGTGAGTTGGGCAGCGAAAGACGTCATGAATGAACCCCTAAGGAATAATGGTTCATGCATAATATATGAGTCCTTGAAGAAATCAATAGTCCTGGGCAAGGGAAACTCCCGCAGCCTAAGAGTCTGTTTTTTTCATGAACTCGTTGTGAGGCTAGGGTGGACGGATGTCGGAATCCATGCCTGTATTTGGAGTGCATGGGTTATGCCTAAATAAGGTCTAGGATTTTATGCCTATATAAGGGCAAGGCGAATTGTGCCTATATAAGGACATGAGTCTGGAAAGCCCGTTTATGGACACCCTAGGAAATATACAACAATGGAACAGTTTGAAGAACGCCTCCTTATCGACATGCTTGGTGGAGACACCTTATCTGAAATATTTGTGGTAGAGCACTCTCATCGCTCATTGGTGCCCAGACCAGTCCCAGGTGCTAGCCCCCACCCAATAATAGCGAGAGTCTTAAATTACAGAGAATGGGACACGGCTCTGCGAAAGGCACAAGACCTAAAACATTGAGATATGAAGGCGCCAAGCTGTCCCTCTACCTCGACTTCACACAACAGGTCCAGAAGGCCCACTGTCAGTTCATCCCAGCTAAAAGAAAGCTACGAGAGCTCAAAATAGAATTCAGTATGATGTATTCTGCCAAGCTACGGGTTATGTCGGAGGGGAAGGCACTTTTTTTCACTGACCTATAGCAAGTACTCCAGTTTATCAAATGGAAGGAGGTCATAGGTCACAGGAGAAGCTCCCCTAGGACCACCTCCAACGACGAAGATGACACACTGGATATAGAAGAGCATTGACACACTGCCTGCGACTGTTAACAAGTCAGAGTCCTGTAACCTGAACAGCGATAAGACAGAACTGAGTTGATCGCCACTTAGTAATACATGAAGGTACCTTCGTGGGCCGCAACCCCTTCACCCATGATAGACACTCATATACTGTTATAACTGGAAAGCTGGAGGGGGCTCCCCCTCACCTGGCACTGGACTAGAGTTGCTGGTAAGACTGTTCCAAACTGTACCCAAGTGGGCCCCCATGAACAGATGGTTGAGGGAATGGGCTTGGTGTAGTATGTGCCCCCTCATAGGGACTGTTTGGCTGAGACTCACCCGCTCCCAACACTTATACTAGTGGTGGCGGGACTGGACCTATGATGGCAACCTACCAACAATTCCTTAATTAAATAATGGGCGCATGTTTAGAATTACGTTATAAGAAAGTGGCTAGGACAATGGAGAAGTTTGTAAGCCGGTAACATCAAGCTCCATGTGTGCACCACCATGTGCAAATTTATAGTTATCTGTATTTTACTTTTGGGGATTTGTTGGGAATGGCTGGGGAGAGACCCAATGCAGCTATGCAGAGTTTGGGTTTACATAGTGTGGGAGGGACCTTCATGGGGCTTGTTGTATTTTTTGTTATTGTTGAAAAACAGTGATGTTTATTGATTGGCTGATCATGACCATCGTATGATAGATCACGAGGGGCAATGGAAGACAAAGAGCGGGAGGTGATGGACCAACCCACCAGATCGCAGATCAGGTTTCTTTCGTAGAATGTAAGCCGCTTAAATTATCATAGAAAATTTTGTAAAGTGGTGGCTTATCTTAAAAGGCACAAAGTTGAGGTGGCAATAATACAGGAGACACGTTTGGCCCCAGTCAACAGAACATTGACACAGTGGAAGTTACAGGGCCCATTTTGCGCTTCAGGCTTCACATCACATGCCCGTGGGGTTCTCACATGGGTTGAATCTAGAACTGGAATTAAATTACAAGAAGTGTGTACTGACCTGGGGTGCAGGTTTGTGGTGGCTTGGTGTTAAAAGGAGGAGTTGGCGATGCTGCTGATGGGGGTTGATGGCCCCAACTATGATGATCCGCAGTTCGATCATTCTCTAAGCACTTGTCTGCACCAGTGGGGAGCTCTACTGCAGATTTGGGGGGGGAGACTTTAACTGTGTATTAGACCCTGCACAAGACAGATTGAAGGACCTATTCCGCAGACCCTCTGCAGCGTCCAGGGCAATCCTGGACATAGCTGATCATATGGGACTACTAGATATATGGGGACATCGCTTGCTCAATGGCATGGGGTACACACATTACTCCACTATACATGACTTCTACACTCGTATACACTTTTGGTTAATATCTAGGAGTCTAGTATCCAGAGTGTGAGCCTCTACCACTACCACAAACCTACTCAGACCACTCACCGGAGATATTGGACCTGGAGCTCTGCACTCGTAAGGTCACTGCTTTCACTTGGCGTGTCCCCCTGAAGGAAGTGGCCCGATTCGGGTCACTCGGGTCACTCACAAGCACGTCTCTGCCTTCTACAAAATGAAGAGTCGGTTAGACAGTAGAGAATACAAACCAATACAGTTTATTCAAAGTTCACTCTGAGCAGAGCCCTGTCTGCCCAGTCGCTAAGAGTGTTGCAGAGAGAGTCTGACTTCAGCAAGTATAACGATACATTATATACATTTCAGAATCAATGAAAACACGCCCACCATGGAATTTTCCAAAGAAACGCAGCTGGACAGTAAATTACAAAGGAGTAAGTTTCAGCTCTGAAGCCGGGCACACATTATCTATGAGTCAAGGCCATTCCGCCTGTGCCCGCCACTAGACAAGTGGGAGAAGGCTTACATCTAAAGGAAAGGTATGCGCTAATAAGAACAGGGCATTGATTAGTGTGGCAGAACTCAGCTCCGAAGAAACATAACCTAGAGAAGGCCGCTTCTCGGAAATGGCAGAGAATTAATTTCGATCAAGATACAAAATGGCGCCGGTACACAAAATGGCGCCGCAAATGCTAACTTACGTAAAACAATACAAAAGCATCATTTTTATTCTAACAGACCCTCCTTTTAGCATGAGCTAAGCAATTGTATAGAATAACAAAAGACATATCATTCAATAAAACATGGTAAATTGATTTAGGAGCATTCCATATCTTCAGCCTCAGGGAGAGAAACAGTAAGGAGGGAAGAAGTCTCAAAAATACCCTTGTCTATCTGCATAAGATCGTTCACTTCTTTCTGGATCATAATTGTTGCATTGATATCATGGATTGATATTCTCTTAGGGGCGAGAAGGGTGGTGCAATAAGAACAACATAAGGAGAGACACCGTACCAGAATGCAGCAAACAATCAGAATCACAATGAAATAGATCACCCTTTCAAAGATCTAACCCCATCCACCAAAGAGGGACCAACTCCAATTTCGGCTCTCCATTCCTTTAACATTTTCCAAGATGTCTAAAATATGTTGGGTAATATTCTTTTCCATATTAGTGATCCTGACTACACACTGGTCTCCTACTACTGCGCACACACAACCGCTCTTAGCTAGGATGAAGTCAAGAGCATATCTGGTTTGCTTGGAATATATTCGCATACTTTCCAATTGGGTGGTGATGTCACGTAAAGCTGCTACTGTGGAATTAGACAGTATCTGCAGCCTACATTCAAAATATTCCCTAGCCCTTTCACCCCTGGCCATAGCGGTACCACCAAAGGTAATAATGGAGGAAAGAATATACCCAAAGATGATACCATTGCTATAGTTATTGACCTCAAGGTCTGTTACTCCATCACAAAATTCCTTTGTCAGTGTTCTTTTAACCCATCTTATATTTGGCTTACTATACTTACAGGCCACAGCAAGAGGAAGCACCATTCCTAAAGCAAAGTCCTCTGTACCATTATAAACGTTTGAGTAAGTACCATTGGACAAAAAATAAAACCCTGGTGGGCATAGAGTGGACTTTGATAAACTACAGGAGCATATCTGGTGTTCATTCCCACTGTACTCGGATCCTTCTTTTTCACTAAAGACATCATATTTTTGAACAATATTATTCCAGAACAATTTACGTATAGAAAAGCGTCAGTACTGTTTACTATCGAACAACATGCAGGATAATAACCTGCCTTTTTTAAGTAACTGTCAAGTCTTGATAAAGTCAGCCCACTAAGGTGATATTCTGCTCCTCCATATACAAATTGTTAAAGTACATATTAGTGTCGCAACCTGGATATCCACTTCCCTCGTGGCTTACTATAATACAAACAAGGACCGGGATATCCCACCCAAACTCACCGTTTACCTCTATAAATTGGGGTGGGCGAACATATGTTTAATTAACCAGTGACAATGGGTAAGCAGTCCATAAACTTGTAACAGATTCAGTAGGGTAACAAGCTGTACCTTCACCAAATAATTTCTTATGTGTATCTAGAAATACATTGCTCGGGACTGTCCTTTTTGTACGAACTTGAGAAACAATCTTGTGTGTAGTACATGATGTTGTATTCTGATCACATTCCAAAACCCAAGACACCCCACCCATAATCAACAACAGCAGTAACACAAGAATAGCACAGAGTATTTTTTCTTTGGTAGACCAAAATGTCCGTACGTGAACAAGGGGAATTACTGGCTACTCTTTGTCAGCAACCATTCTACCAAAGGGGTGCATAGCAAATGATAAAGCAAGGGGGAAAATTGCCAGCAGGACAAGTTCCCAGTGTCCGTCAGAGCCTCACTGGTACAGGCTCCTATTGTTCATCAAATGTTGGCTCTCTTGAGCACCGGCGGTGGAGCTTGCTCTGTCCTAAGCTCTTGATGTATCCCACGCCGATCAGGATAATGTACCCCCCAAGGAAGTACGTTCAATCTATCCTGTCCAATGTTCAAACAGTGCACAAATCTGACATCACCCTAAACTAACTCTGTTGGTACTACAGCAAAGAACACCTAACTTACACAGTCCATCCCTATCTAGTCTGACTTCTCCTTTTGTGCACTATTCCTCAGCAGAGGGCGCAGATTGTACCTGGTGACTCCAGGAACAGAGGGATCAGTGAAAAGGGGTTCCTGAATAGCTCTTATCTCTGGTGGGACAGCTTTGTTCAGGATGTCGTCATTCTCCTTGTCACTTTGTGTCCATGTGAGGACAGCGTCGCTGAATGGAACAAAACGGGGAATCTGTTCACACTCCTGGTCAGCTACCCTGTCCTTAACCCACTGATCATAGGGTAACAGCAGGCGCACCCTCCTACAATGGGAGGCATGAATCCAGTTCTTACGGCCAGAAACTTTAACTGCGGTGCGGGTTGCCAACAGGATCTGGAGTGGCCCCTTCCAGCGCGGCTCCAAACTCTTCTTCTGCTGAAAATTTCAAACCAACATATAGGCACCAGGCTGAATATCGTGTCTGGGCCCCTCTGGCATAGCTGGTAGGGCCTCCTGGACCTGTTGGTGAATAGAACGCAAATTTTCAGTTAACTGGCATAGGTAATCAATCAACAAGGGGTGCTCAATATTGGAAAACTACCTAGGACGCGGGATGCCCCAGACATTTGGCGGGCGTCCAAACACGACTTCATACGGTGACAATCCTGTCCTAGAATGTGCTGTAGTTCTTGTTGACAAAAGTGCTAATGGTAGGGCATCTGGCCATTGTAACCCTGTTGTCTCCTGAATCTTTGCCATTTTCAGTCTGAGAGTACCATTGTACTTCTCAACCAAACCTGCTGACTGCGGGTGGTTTGCAGCATGAAACTTCTGTTTTATGTGCAAACCATCACAAACTAACTGAATGAACTTGGCATTGAAATGACTTCCGTTATCACTCCAAATCAAACAGGGCAAGCCGAAATGAGGAAAGAACTCCTTCAGAAGTACCTTTGCAGTCGTAACGGCTGTATTGTCTTTAGTAGGATAAGCTTCAACCCATTTACTGAAAGCACAAACAACCACTAAAACATACTTCAAATTAGTGCACCGCTCCAGTTCTATAAAATCCACCTGAAGGACTTCAAAAGGGAAAGTAGGTGGTGCAAAATTGCTGGGTAGGGTAGGAGTACCTTTTCCTGGATTGTGAATCATGCACACCATACAATACTTCACTAAATGTGAAGCAGTCTTCAAAATGTTATCATTCTGCCATACAGGATCTAACAACTTGCAAATACCCTTAGCACTAATATGGGCTGGGCCGTGGGCCATTGTAACTACAGGGAGAACATATGCATCTGGCAACATGCATCTCTGCTTCCCTGACTTGTCAATCCAACATCCCTCATCGTTCAATTGTGCTGTACTTTCTTGCCACACTGCTAACTCTTCTGTTGTGGGCTCGCTTTGAATCTCCTTCACATTCTCAAGTGTGTCTTCAAACATAGTGACCTCAGGCACCCACCTAGTGGTACCTGCTACAAACATTCTTTTCATTTTGGTCCGGGCTGTTTTCTTAGCTGTCTGATCTGCAAAAGCATTTCCCCTACCTACATCAGTGACTTTCCGATGGGCACTACACTTCACTATAGCCAACTTCTTAGGGAGCGTCAAAGGAGACAGAAGCCGCAATATAAGGTGCCCATGCTGAATCTTAGTGCCATGTGAAGTAAGAAACCCTCTCTCCTCCCAGAGTCGCCCAAAGTTATGCGCGACTCCAAAGGCGTATTGGCTGTCGGTATAAATATTGACAATCAATCCCTCACTCAATTCGCAAGCTCGTATCAAAGCAACAAGCTCCGCAGCTTGAGCCGATTGGTAAGGAACTCGTGATGTCTCAACTACTGTATGCAGTTTGGTAATAGCATAAGCCGCAGTTGTAGTGCCATCTGGTCATTTAATTCAAGAGCCATCGACATATAGTTCCCCTTGTGGGTCAGATAAGGGAACATCAGTCAGGTCTACCCGTCCTTTCGTCTCTTCTTCCGTCCGGCAGAGACAATCATGTTTATCAATCTCATCATTCTCAGAAGGGAGGGGCAGTAATGTGGCTGGGTTAAGAGTGGCACATCTTTTGATCTTGATCTGTTTTGCAAACATTGTTAATTCGTAACCTAACAGATGTTCACTGGTGAGGTGCTGTGTCTTAGTCTTATTCAAAAGTGTATCCACAGCATGGGGTACCATGACTGTAAGGTCAGTATCAAGTACGAGTCCAGCCGATTGTCTTATCGAGATGGCCACAGCTGCGACCGCTCTTAGACAGCCCAGGAGGGCTCGTGCGACAGGGTCAAGGACAGCAGAGAAGTAAGCACACGGCCGTTGCTTATCTCCAAATTTTTGTGTTAAAACAGAAAGCGCGCAACCAGCCTTCTCATGGACGTACAACACAAACGGTTTAGTGTAGTCTGGGGTGCCAAGTACTGGAGCCGAACAAAGCGCAGTTTTCAATTGCTCAAAAGACTGCTGACATTCAGGCGTCCAAGGCAGAGGCTCATACACGTCTTTTAATGTTAGAGCAAGCAGGGGTTTGATTAATAGCAAATAGCTAGGTATCCACTGCCGACAGTAGGAAGTGATACCTCTAAAATCGCACACATCTTCCTGAGTTTGTGGAACGGGCATTTTAACAATAGTACTGATACGCTTCGGGGTCAATCTCCTACCCTCCTTTGACAGTAGGTGGCCGAGATAGGTGACCTCCTGTCGACAATATTGAAATTTAGAAAGAGACACCTTATGGCCATGTACTATCTTTACAACCTTGTTCCATGTCAGAAGAGATGAGCAAGTCATCAACATACTGCACCAATACATTACCTGCGGGAAGCGAAAGGGAGTCCAATTGGCTCTTTAATGCTTGACTATAAATACTCTGACTTTCTGTATAGCCATGAGGAGCTCAACATAATCTAAAGCTTCTACCAGCTAGAGTAAAACCAAACAAGTACCTGCTATCTGGATGAATAGGAATACTGAAGAATGCGTTTTTCAAATAAATGACAGAGAAACATTTAGCAGTAGAAGGAATCATTGTCAAGAGAGTACTAATGTCAAGAACCACTGGAAACTGAGGGACCACTATTTTATTTACTTCGCGCAAATCAATCACAAAACGATAAACATCTTCATGGTCATCAGGGGAACCTGAGGGCATCCTTTTAAGAATTGGAAGAATAGGGCTATTGCAAATATTAGCAGTTTCCTCAACCACTCCCTTCCTAATCAAATTCTGTATCATTTGCAATAAAGCTCGCTTTCCTGCCTGCGGTATTTTATACTGAGGGATACTGGGCAAAATAGCACCATCCTTAAACGATATTGAAACCGGTGATATCAGCAAAAATCCCACATCTGTGTAGCCTGTCGCCCAGAGAGTGGGTGGCACATCTTTAAACTCAACAGGAAGGGGTGCATCTTTGGACAAACACTGCTTAGCACGTGCTACATCTGGACCCATTGTCATATAGATAACTGCCAGAGAACAATAGATGGTGGCATGGTGGCATGCAAATCCAAACTCATCAAATTTCCACCACAATTAGATGTCAACAAGAATGGCGAGTCCACAGTGAAAGGACCAATAGTCAGCACAAGAGGTTTAGAAATGGGGCTTACAACCGGTACACCAGAGAAACCAACTGATACATTATAATGGCCAGACAGAGCCGCCCCAGGGACCATGTTTCGAGAAACAGAACTTTTTGTCGCACCTGTGTCCACCAAAAACTCCTTATTTGAACCTTGCAGTTCTGCTGTTACATAAGGACACCGCTGGCCTACAGGCATCAGAACCAGTCCCTCACTCTGCCCCTGGCTGTCCTAACTGTAAGACATCCTTGTCACTTCTTCCATGTCATAATCAACATAATAGCACTGTCCATCTCGAGGGTCATCAAAATAAGTATTATCTGAACGACCCTGTGAGGCTGTAGCACTCTGTGCCCTATCAGCCCCACCAGCTCCACGACCACGAGAACCTCGTCCTCTAGGGGCTGCTACCTTCTGCAAAAGCACAGGACACTCGCTATGCCAATGTCCCTCCTCTTTACAATACCCACACTGAGTCGGACCCAAGGGCGTAGTTGTTGGCGGCCTACTAGTGCATGGAAGCTGTCAGGCAGGACCACCATGTCCCCTTCCATTCCCTCTAAAAGCCTGCTGTAACGACACCTTCGTCTTTAAAACCTCATGTCTCTTCCCTGTCCTCTCCTTTTCCTCATTTTCCCTATGCTCATAATATTGTGCCATATTCAAAATAACAGAGGGAGAGGAGGTGGACCAGGTACTCTCAGAAGCTTGCAATCGAGTCGCAATTTCAGGAAGCAAGTTAGAAATGAATCTATTGACAAACAACCGAACACCTCCTTGATGGACAAATCCTGTCCACCATAATCTAAAAATTTACCTTCAAATCGAGTGAAAAAATCGGACACACTCACATCTTTGTTCTGCCGACAGGCCGATAATTTATCCCAATCCACCTTTCTTGGCGGGATAAGAGAATGCATATACGTAATTATGCAACTTGGCAACGCTATAGTCTCCGCTCAAGGCTTATCACCGGGCTTCCTTTCCTGATCCCATGCCCTAATTTGCTCCCAAGTACCACTCAACTCTGGAACATGATCTTGAGTATGAACCTTCCTCCAAATATCGACCGGAACAAGAAGACCAAAGAACATTTCAATATCAGCGAGAGTCATC
The DNA here is from genome assembly GCA_963921515.1 of Calotriton arnoldi. NCBI lineage: Eukaryota > Metazoa > Chordata > Amphibia > Caudata > Salamandridae > Calotriton > Calotriton arnoldi. The sequence continues at coordinate 296,676 of CAWUFW010012849.1, read as the reverse complement.
ACCATGAAAGAAGCAGCTTCAGTCAGTTCTTTTTAATAAGCAGTGGGATTTTTCCTAGGGTCAGTCAAATGAGTTTTAAGGAATAAAACCTCACTTCTTTTCCACGGAGTATAAACCCATTGTTCTTGAAACCAGACTGCTACTGCCGCTCGAGTCACATTATCTCGCCCATCCGTTAACTCTGGTATCTCTGGGTGATATATAGGATGAACCTCTCACATCGGAAACTGGGATACCGACTTGGGGCTTCTCTCATGCAGTCTTCCCCTATAAGCTATGATTGTCGTAACATTAGCAAAGACTTGTTTTGGCCCCAATTCACTAATATACACTCGGTCTCTAATGTCATATAGAATTTGAGGCGCCTCCACTCCAAAGTACTGTTGCCAAAGACCAATCAGAGTAGCAGACATGTGTTTAAGAGCATGTTGCTGTATAAAAGGCTCAAAATCTCTCATAGTCGCCCAGACATCCTCTACACTATAAATAGGATTACGGGCCCACTGCGCAGCCTGATTGGCTATTACCTGTTTCTCTTCATCACTCACATCAGACCTCACTAACGGTCCCAAGCGTTCTTAAAACTTCGTCCAATCCCTATCCTCAAATCCACGCACCGGCATCCCTCTACTTACTAATGTCGGAGGATGAAAAAGCACAGTGGGAGAGGCAACAGTAGTAACAGGCACTATCGTTGATGGGGGTTGTGTCATGGGGTAAAGAGTTGTCGAAAGGGATGCTGAGTCAATAGGTGCAACAGGAGTACTAACAGTCACAGTTGATACAGACGGCAGAGAAACAGAGGGAGAAGGGGGAGGAGGAGCTGTAGCCACAGCTGTTGACGTAACAATGATGGATGCAGGGACAGAGACAGTAGACGCAACTGTAACAGGCGGCTGCAAGGGTGCCGGAACAGTAGGATATATTCTCTGCGGGGCAAATGGAGGTGGGGGTTGGGCATCCAACAATTCTTCCACAAAAGTAAAATTTTCCTCCTGAGCCACATATGATTTGTCAATATGCAATCGAAACCTTCTATCTTCACATTAAATACCCTTCTCCTGCTTTTCCTTGTCATATGCTACAGCCTTCTGAGTCAGCGCCTGCATTCTCCCTTCCCGGGCCTCTTTCTCTGCTTTCATTCGTCTCTGCTTAGCTGCTTTTTGCCAGGTTCTGAGCGTATCAAACATAGACTGCCTACTTCTTTTCTTAAACAACTGTTCTTGCAAATACTCAATCTTTTGTTCATCGAACGTGCCCATCAACGGCCACTGCAATTCGGCATTGTCCCTCGTATATTTGTGCCGTAATGTAATAAACATAATAGGGCCAAGACCATGCTTCACATATATATCAAAAATCGGAGTGCCTTCTGGAGGCGCCGTCTGACTTTCTTCCAATCGAGCATCAGTTGAGCAACAACGACAGCACAAGACAAACAATTTACTGAACCTAGGCATTTTGAAAAGAGAACAAATTCACTATTCTATGCCTAGCAAATTGCTTTTGTCCCAAAGACGGTCCTTAGACCATACCAAATACAAACCAAAATGGTACCAAATCCACAAAGAACCAAAACAAACTCACCTGATATGCAGGTCAAAACAAATCTATTCTCCACTGCCGACTCTTCAAGCCAAACGGTCAGATCCAAGGGTTTTGCTGTTCAGGACTCCTGTCGGGATGACCACTGGGCGAGGCACCAACCGGCCAGACAATAGGGGCAGCTGCGAGTATCAGAAACTCTTCGTGCAGGGATCCCTGATCCGTCCATCCGACCCGACGAAGGCCTCGACCTTCCCCCCGTCCGCGGAAGGGGAAGGGCCACTCATCCGAAGGAGTCCCTGTTCGGGTGCCAACATGAAGGAAGTGGTCTGATTCGGGTCACTCGGGTCACTCACGACCACCTCTCTGCCTTCTATGAACTGAAGAGTCGGTCATACAGTAGAGAATACAAACCAATAACAGTTTATTCAAAGTTTGCTCAGAGTGGAGCCCTGTCTGCCCAGTCGCTAAGAGTGTTGCAGAGAATCTGACTTCAGCAAGTATAACGATACATTATGTACATTTCAGAATCAATGAAAACACGCCCACCATGGAATTTTCCAGAGAAACACAGCTGGACAGTAAATTACAAAGGAGTAAGTTTCAGTTCTGAAGCCGGGCACACATTATCTATCAGTCAAGGCTATTCCACCTGTGCCCACCACTAGACAAGTGGGAGAAGGCTTACATCTAAAGGAAAGGTATGCGCTGATAAGAACAGTGCATTCATTAGTGTGGTAGAACGCAGTTCCGAAGAAACATAACCTAGAAAAGGCCGCTTCTCGGAAATGGCAGAGAATTAGTTTTGATCAAGATACAAAATGGCGCTGGTACACAAAATGGCGCCGTGAATACTAACTTACGCAAAACAATACAAAAGCATAATTTGTATTCTAACACCCCCTTATGCCTTATTTGACTCCATCCTCAAGGCAGAAATAGCACAACCCATAATTCTTTATCAATAATATTGGTTCGGTTAATAGCTTTGCTACAGTGTGGGAGACCTTTAAGGTCTACATCAAGGGTATTACAATTTCAAAGCATGCAGGTGTCCTCAGATCGCTAAGAAGTAGACCAAGCCACTTAGAAAAAGAAAAAATAGCAAACATGGAGTCGAGACATCTGAGCACAGGTGAGGGCTTTATCTTCAGGGACATCAAGACTAAGGTAGAAGAGTACCATAAAATAGCCAACAGTGAAGTAAAACCCAGGACAAATATGCAGTCACAAGGATGTATGGGGAGGGAGAATGCTGGAGGGCCACATTGGCCACCTTGATGTACCCAAAGAGAGAAGCAGAGGTGATCATGGAAATCCAAGATGAAAGCGTGCAGCCATTGCATGATACAGATCAAATAGCAGAAAGGTTCCGCAGATATTATGCTGATCTGTATTAAGAGTTATTCCCCCCGGGCGAAGACGCCACTACCAACTGCCTAGAACACATAGCAGTGACATGGCTTACTGCAGAGCATTGGGAGCATCTGAATGGACCACTGAATCCCATAGAAATATGCATTGCAGTCACAAGCATGCAAGCTAGGACGGCTGCGGACACTGACGGGCTCAAGGTGGCCTTCTATAAGGCCTACCAGGACATACTTATACCACACCTAGTCACACTATATGAAGAAATAGTACAAACTTGCGTAATGCCCCCTTCAATGCGTGAAGCCCTGATAGTAACTTTCTTGAAACCTGGTAAGCAACCCAACAATTGCTCCTTGTACAGGCCTTTGTTCCTATTAAATGTTGATGCTAAATTATTTGCCAAAGTACTGGCAAATAGACTGGCCCTAATATTACTGGGGTTGGTGTGCCCGGAGCAGGCCTGATTTGTGCCGGGAGGCAGTAAACCTAGCAACCTCAGAACATTGTTTGGTGCCATGCAGCACGTGGATCCAGAAGTAAAGGCGACTGCCATCTTTTTGGAGACCGAAAAGGCGTTCAACTTTGTCGAATGGGAGTTCATGCAAGCTGCACTCTGTCGGATTGGAGTGGGAGAGCTATTTGTACAATTACGGTATCATATACTGCACCGGTGGCCCTGAACCGTGTTAGTAACATTATTACATCCACAATCATGATCACAAGAGGCACCAAACAGGGCTGCCCCATCACACTTATAATAAGCGCTAGTGGCGGAGCTATTGGCATGTGACCTTCAGGAGTATCATGGGTGTAGAGGGCTGCATTTCCCTGGTTCCAGCATTATAATATAAGCATACGCTGATGACACACTGTTATATATCCAAGACCTGGACAGAAACCTTTCATAAGGAAGTGGTGAAGTTCGGAGGAATCTCGGGCCTCAGCGTAAACTGGGACAAATCCATCATTTTCCCACTTACCCCTCTATGTCACCAACAATGCTAGAATTCCCTCTGAAATGGACAACAAAGTCAGTGCGTTATCTGGCAATACAGATTCACACAGACCCAGCTATAGTTCTATTAGCTAATTATGGGAAGTCGATACAAAAACTGGAGGAAGATGTAAATCGCTGGATCAGGTTGCCATTGTCCCTAATGAGACTTATAGCCCTCATGAAAAGGGTTGCACTCCCCAGATTTCTGTTCCTGGTTCAACATATCCCAATGCGCCTACAGTGAGCGGTATTTACTTCTTTCCGTTCTATGATGATCAAGCTGGCATGGGCCAGGAAGCAACCAAGTGTGCGATGAGAAGTCCCAACTCTGCCTTACAACATGGGTGGGTGGCCTAAATGCACCAGATTTGGAATTATAATATAAAGCAGCACAGAGCTCATTTGCACATTGCAGGATCCATGGCCCACAGACATGCCCCATCTATATATTGAGAGAGGCACCACAGGCCCTCACACACTCCCTCAGATAGTATTTTGCAACACGACATGACACCACAGTATATTTGATTCCTTGAACACCACAATACATTCCTGGTGGATTTTAATGGAGAAACAGTCTGGCTTTCTACTGTACTCCCCACATGTCTCACTAGAATGGTGCTCCTGGTTCCTGGTGGGGCAGGAAAAGGGCGTTACGAAGGAATTGCACGCATTGGGAATAAATAAGATGGGAAATCTCTTCCAAGGTGGTGTGGTATGTGAATGGGAGGCTAGGGAGAATGTGCCATAAACTCTCACTTGCTATCAATATTATAGGGCCAGATATGCATTACGCGACTTGCTGGGAGACCAAATGCAGGAAACACCGGATATGCCAGCACTTTCATATCTAATTCAGAAGGTCACTCCTGTTAAACTGGTAACAACATTCTACGCTTTTGCTCAATACGCACGTAGGCCTGGCATGACAAAGGCACAATTAGAATGGAAGAGAGATCTAGATAGGGCCGTTGACAATAACTGTTGGCGGGTCCGCTGTACCATGACAAAAAAGATATTGATGAATGGGTGGCACTGACTAACACATTTTAAGTATGTTAACCAAGTTTGCTATATACGAGAGAGACTTTTATGTTACAGATTGGGCTACTCAGCAGAATTCAAACAATGCCATGAGTGGGAGGCTGGGTTCATGCACACTGCATTGTACTGCTGGGGGTACATGAGTTCTGGAGAAAGATCTTCCAAGAGTTGGGAGATAATGTTGGCTTTTTAATAGAGATGGACCCGATACTTGCTCTGCTAGGCTATGACAGGGAAGCGGACAAGACGGCTAGGAGGCTGGTTGCCATCGGCCTGCAGCTAGCCTAAGCCGAGTGGCGATGTGATGGACTAGGGGTCCTGTTCCAACACTAGAGGAATGGCATACAGACATGGTATACTGTAACATGCAATCAGATGTATATAGTGAGCCCCGTCAGCTGCAGAGCCATCCCAAGAACTACTGGAGTCCATACCAGGGGTATTTGGTGGGCAAAAAAGTGGGAGAAGCAGAGGGAGGACAAGCAGAAGTGCTGTGAAAATCTGGTCAATGGCAGGGAGGGAGTTGTATAAGTATTAAGAGTTTGTATGTAAAGTTGTTGTGCTACAATAACGGGAATGATATGGCCTAAGCTGGCAAAGGTGACTTATGCTAGAAGAGAAACCATTATGTAACTGACTGCCTTATACCTATTTGAAGGAATGGCACCATACCATACCTGTTCAGTCACCCAGAGTACTAACCACTTGAAGGTACGCCACTGTGACCAATGCTCTGTGCCACACTGTAATGTGCAAGTACGAAATTGAAATGTTACGGTCAAGATGTATCCAGCCAGATTGTATACTTATCATCATTTTGCCAATAAATAAAATAACATTAAAAAAAAGTCCAATGGATTCCTCAGAACCTCCATCCTATCGCTGTGTAAGCTGTATGGTACAGGTTTTGTACACTCAAAGTCAGTGACAGCCATTCCCAGGAACAATCCAAGTCCACTTCGTACATCCAAACAGCATCATATACTTGCTAATGTCACAGCTCTGAAATGTCCAAATGAAGATGCCATGGTGAAAGTACATAAAACATACCAAAACAAAGACATTAGTTATAAAACCATAAATATGACACAATTCAAATAGTCAACTTCTGGAGAACACAGTCCATGACAAAAAACTAAGCTCAACAAAGCAACACTAACAAAATGGCAATGTGTCGAAACCTTCCTCCACAAACATCTTTCACCGGAATTTGCCAGAGCTTTAGCTTCCTAATATTTTCCCTAAACATATTCCTCACACCATCACAACAATAGTTGCTTTAATAGTCAAAGTCATGACATCTTGCAACATACTTTCACTCAAGAGAAGAAGTTGTCGATAAGATCTTGACGCAAGTCAGCTCCTTCTTCTTCCTCTTCATCACCAACATTATCATTTAGCATTTCAGGATCCTCACCTGGTGGCACTTCATGGTCTCCATCCTCTGCGCTTTAAGGGATGTTTCGTTGCCAGGCGATGTTGTGCAGCATGACGCAGGCCACAGTGATTTTACACACCTTCCCGGGTAAGTAGAAGAGGGCTCCCCAAGTCTTGTCCAGACATCTAAATCTGGCCTTTAGGATCCCAAAAGCCCACTCCACTGGCCTGTGTGTTCTTCCATGGGCCTCATTGAAGCCGACTTCCCCTGGTGTAGTTGGATACCTCAGCAGTGCCAACAACCTTGGACGGTTGGGATACGCTGAGTTTTCTAGGTGGAAGACAGACATAAGTTCAACAATAAGTTACACAATTTCTGACCATACTACCTGACATCACCCACCCAAAGTTAGGACAGATCAAAGTTACCAACAAGCCAGGCCCTCTGTGGTAGTAGTTTTGATATGAGCTTGGGTATGGTGCTATTCTGCAGTATGAAGGAATCATGGGCTGATCCTGGGAACTGAGCACAGACGTTTGGGATGTACAAATCCGCTGAGCAGACAACTTGCACGTTGATAGAATGGAAGTGCTTCCTGTTACAGTAAACTTGTTTCCTGGATTGTTGTGGTACTAAGGCAATATGGGTGCCACCAATGGCTCCAACCACATCTGGGATGCGACCAAGTCAACCTTCATGTTGGCTAAATCCTCACGTTTTGGGGAACTGAATATAGCTGTCAATGTGACTCATCATTACTGAAAGCACGTATTGTAGTACACCACTGAACATTGCTTGTGACATACCACCAGACATAGCCACAGTGTATTGAAAGGAACCTGTGGCCAGAAAATTCAATACTGCCATAAGTCTCACAATAGCTGGGATACATGTGGGATTAGTGTTTTGATGAAGGATAACAGGCTCCAACTGAAGACATAAATCCTGTATTGTTTGCCTATTCAAGCAAAACATCTTGATGGCATCCCTTTCTTCCATGGTATGGAGGTCTGGAAATGGGAGGTACACTGGAGGCTGTAATCGCCTCGCTCTCCCAGAGTACCTATGTGAGGCGTGACAACAACTTTGAACATTGGTCACAGAGTCCAGAGTAACATATATGTAGAGTAAGCCAAAAGTAATGTGAGAAAACATAACTAGTTCAGAAAGCATTACACATAATTCACATAATAATTGTCTACTGTCCAACATCCACCTTTAATCCCCGTTGTGGTCTTCACATGTGTCTGCAACAGAAATGTGCACATTATACAGCCAAAAATGTAGGATGAGCACCCTAATATTTTAAAGTTTGAATAGTACTCCTAAAGTACTGCCACCGTTGGTGTCCAGTGCACCGCGGTAATTAAGCATTTATGCACAGTAATGCACTACAATGATGTTTGTGTAAAGAAAATTATCAAGACATGGAGTAATACATCATGTAAATATGTTTCAATACAAATGTAGTGGTGGTGATGGATTTAACAGTCACCAATACTGTAGTTCCAACCTCTAAGATGCCAGAAGCCTGACCTCGCATGTCGGACATTCTGAACCTCCCACCGTCTGCGGAACCGACCGAGTGGTGGACACAGCCATAGGCTTACATTGGTGATTGTGACAGTCACAACCCAATGGCTGTGTCCATCTACGTTGACTACCACGCCACGGTTTGAAAAATAACTCACTTGTCTCCTCACACTGCTGCTATCAACACCTTCTCCATTTTAGCTCCTCTTTGCCATCTCTGTGAGCAATCATGTCAGGCCAAGTAGGTGTGAAGGCCCCTGCTTTCTCTCCATAGGCGCTGGAGAAACTTGTTGAAGAGTTCCTTCCCCTGTATAGCCAGCTCTAGGAACAGGTAAACATCTCATATAGATGTTGTACTCTGTTTAACTCAATCCTTTCCATTCCCACAGACTATAATGTGCCTCTGAGTCCCAGAGTGAATTCAGATGACTGTTGTAACATTTTGTGGCCTCTACTTAGGACAATCATTTAATGGAATATGTATCTTGTGTACTTTGCGTACTTAACATCACCATTGTGATGTGTGTTGCGTAATAAGCCTCATATCCTATTTGTGTTGCATGCACATATGTATTCAAGTATACTTTTCATGGTACATATGGTATATTTGCAAATCAGATCATGGTAAATGTGCAAAAAAATATAGAGGCTTTACAGCATGAACTGTGTATGTATATTGTAAGATGCCGTTGAGGATGAGGTTGGTTGTGTGCACAGTCCCACATATCACTCAGCCCAGATCAGGGCTCACCAAACTGTTGTCTGGGAGCTAGCTATACCTCACAGACCCCTTCAGAGAGCCACACCACCTTGAGGTCTCTTATTGAATGGCCACACGATATACTGTTATGTATTAAATTGGTGGAAATGTGATGTTTATGTATGATCAGTATGCTCAGCCTGCAGAGAGCAAGGCATGACAATGAGTTGTGCCCAGTCTGGGCCATGGCCTAGGCTGGGGCAGAGTTACTATGGCAATCCAGCTGATGCACAGAGTAATCACCCTGTAGACCTGCAGATACTTAGATGTTCCCAAAATGAGTTTTCTGAACCAATATTAGCCCTGATTGTTTTTACATGGACTACATTTGGAATGGTGACAGAGGTGGTTGTTTGCTAGTAGTACCTGTTTCACGGTCCGTCTGCCGCTTGCTGGAGGGAGCTCCAGGGAGCCTGGGGGCCATCCGCCTCCCATGAGGAGCTGCCTAACATTGCGGAGGTCTCCCGCTGCTGCCTTTGACAGCGGCTACACTCTGGTGGGACTCGGAGTCCCAGAGTGCAACGCCGCTAATCACCCACACCTGTCGAGGGCGGAGGCGCCTCCATCGCGCTACAAAGCGCTGCCTCGCGCCTCGCAGAGCGGGGGTTGTTTGCTAGTAGTACCTGTTTCACAGTCCGTCTGCCGCTTGCTGGAGGGAGCACCAGGGAGCCTGGGGGCAATCTGCCTCCCGTGAGGAGCTGCCTAACATCGCGGAGGTCTCCCGCTGCTGCCTTTGACAGCGGCTACACGCTGGTGGGACTCGGAGTCCCAGAGTGCAACGCCGCTAATCACCCACACCTGTCGAGGGCGGAGGCGACTCCATCGCGCTACAAAGTGCTGCCTCGCGCCTCGCAGAGCGGGGGTTGTTTGCTAGAGTACCTGTTTCACGGTCCGTCTGCCACTTGCTGGAGAGAGCACCAGGGAGCCTGGGGGCAATCCGCCTCCCGTGAGGAGCTGCCTAACATCGCGGAGGTCTCCCGCTGCTGCCTTTGACAGCGGCTACACTCTGGTGGGACTCGGAGTCCCAGAGTGCAATGCCGCTAATCACCCACACCTGTCGAGGGCGGAGGCGACTCCATCGCGCTACAAAGCGCTGCCTCGCACCCCGCTGCGCGGGACGTGCCGGGCAAAGCCCGGGCCAAGGGCGGGCCCGTCTGAGCCCGTCTGAGACCGATTGAGGCTGGGCTGGGCCACCCCCCTTAAATTTGCTCCCTACTAGCCCTAACGTTTGCTTATTGGCTCTCATAGAGCAATCTGGTTTGGGGACACCACTCGGGGGTCTCATAGAGAGAAATTCCAGACTTTAAAACTTGTGGAGGCCAGTGGGGTCAGCGTTTGCCCTAATCTAACTTACTGATTAATACCATTAAATATTGTTGTGGGCTGGGGAGGCCTTGACATTGAATAACCATGGGAAAACGTACCCCCCGCTCACAAGGCCAACCACCAGGCAGAAAGCCCCCATGCTAACCCCCATTGCCCAACCGACTGCTATTGACAAAATGCTGCAGCAGGCAATAGGAGCCGTTTCCAGCTAAATAGAATGCACTGAGAGACGTCTCTTCTTAACACCGATGTTTCCAAACATGTCACCAACTATGGAGCCAGAGCTACCTTACTCACCCCAAACGTCAACTGTCCCCACTAACTCAGAACTGTTGTGCATCCAAGAATCCATAGTTCCGGATAACACTATTATGACCAGCACGGGTGGGGGGGCAAAAAAGAAAGGAGGACCTCGGAAGCAAACTGTCCACAAGGGAGGGAAGCATGCGAAACATACTCCCGGGATGGCATCAAACCAACCACTAGGGGGACACGTTGCTGATGAGAGTAGTCATAAAACTTCGGAGCCCCCACCATGGGTATCTCATCTGGCATTGGAACTTAAAACATATTTTGAACAGTTTATAAAATCTGAATTTGAAGTTGCAATGAGACGCATTGATAACCTAACAACATTGATGGACTCATGGGGGAGTAAAATTGATGTCATCTTGCACACCATTGAAACTACTAAATCCCCAAATATGGAAATGGCTCCCGAATGAAACCAGGTAACTCCACTTGTCTATATACCACCATCTCTTCCTGAAGGGCATAAAGTACCTGTGCAAATGAACGCGTCTACTGGGACTAAACCTCCAGTCCCACAAAATCAGGACCCAGCTATTCTCCAACACAGGTCTTCCTATTGCCCTGATAACGCTCATGATTCTAGGCCTATAGCAACCACACCAGGTCTGCTATTAAAACAACAGGCACAAAGAACTTGCGATGCTGACATTAGGAACCCAACCCACCCTAAACCAAGCGAACCAAATCCTACACTTCCCTGTATTGATCTGCCCCCAGCCTCCACTCCCTATGTTGTTATATTAGCTGGAGTACCTGAGCTGGAACTAGGTCGAGGGGAGTCATATCTTGAACTGAAAAACAAAATCACTTTTTGGTTAAATAAATATAGACCACTCCCACATCTAGTACAAAGTGAAATCCTATTTACACGCAGGGTTAATTGGCTGGGGCAGAGGCGTAAGGAAATTCCGGGGGATTGTGTTTTGATCAATTTTAGAGATAGTAGGGTGGTCCAACATATTCTTGAATGGGGATACTCTAGGGAGTCAGGAGGCATTCAGACACTGCCCTTGGGTTATTTCTATCCCGCAAGCCTCCTGCTAGACAAAGCGGGAACTGCGTACAAAAAGTGGGAACCGAGAGCCCAGAGTGGTAGCATGCTAAACATGGGCCGGGGATGCCAAAACACTATGGCATTTAATATCCCCGTCAGTAATAGATTTAGTCCCCTGGATCTGGTTGATTGACTAAATCCTAATTGTAAAAGTTCGACCTATATTAACAAACAGTTAGCTGAGCCCCAAAATGGTGGAAGACCCGAGAATGGTGATCAATTCGTTGAGAAAATCTATGAGGCTACCACTCCAATTAGTACTCCCAGCGCTTCTAGTAAGATGCATTGCGACCTTGACTGTAGCCCACAGATTGAGGCAGGGAATTATGGCCAAGCCAAGACTACGTACCAAGCAACACAACAGGATAGGTGTTCCCCGCACACTCAGATAGCCATCCTAGATGGAATACAGAACACCAAGATTTTATCCTGGAACATTGCAGGTCTTAGCTCAAAATTAAACCTCCCAGATTGGGGAAATTATATAGACACCCATGAGCTATGCCTCTTTCAGGAAACATGGTCAAGGCTAGACCTACATAGAGTAGGATATGTTACATACTGCATTCCAGCAGCCCAGGGGGCCAGGGGGAGACCATCAGGGAGCCTATGTACCTGGGTCGCTATACATCTGGGATGTAGTATTAAAATGATAGACACCCTCTCCCCTGATATTTTGTGCATCCTTCTCTCTTTTCATAACACCTTCCAGATTGCTATCATCAATATCTATTCTCGTCCAGTGAGGCAGGGGCAAACCTCACAGACTTTAGACTGTCTCGCCACCTTTCTCTACACTCTACCAGAGAACACCCATGCAATTATGGGTGGGGATTTCAATTGCCACTTTGAGCCCCTAAATGGCATTACTACTACCATCACAAGTGAGGAAGATTCGGCTTGGTCAATCCCTGAAAGTAACATCTACCCAATTAGGGGTTGGACCCCACTAGTTCTACAGATGAATTCAGTTACACTTAGCCACTCACTAAGGGCAAGCAATGGTCGATTCCCCTCTGACAGCCCGGGTAACTTCACCTTCAATAAGTTGGGACAGGCATCTATAATCGACTATATTTTGGTAGATGTTGAATTATGGCACAAAACTAAAGATTTCTCGGTTAAACCCCGACATGAAAGCGACCATAATCCGTTGGTGTTAGAAATAGCCCTCCCTGTGCCCAAGGATCACCACAGCACACCCACACAACCCGCTCCAAATTTAGTTGCAATAGAAGGAGGTAGAAGAGTACTTTGGGGAACATTTGCACAGTCGACGGAAAAAGTGGCCATCTTGTACAAACAAATCATTCCTTTTTTAGAAACTGCATTTCGATTGTTTGAAAACAGTCGTGGTCCTGAATCCCTGTTGTTAATCCCTTGACCGCGATCGGAATTCCACTCGTGTGCTGGACATTCCGATCGCGGGTGGGGTCGTGACGAGCTCAGCTCGTCATGCGCACAGTGCTACCGCGCAGCATGACGAGCTGAGCTCGTCATGAGCACGGAAGGGGTTAATAGGAAAGAATCATCAGGACATGTTCTCAAAATTGGCAGAGATTTTTTATATTAGCGACAAGACTAGATCTGACCCTAATCCCTGGTACAATAAAATGTGTAGGAAAGCTAAACACGCTCTATTAATGGGGATTAAAGAGAATGACAATCCACGTATTAAAGAAACCAGGGCACAATATAAAAAAACCCTAGCTGAAGCAAAAACTAGCTGGGAGATAGACAAATGGGAAGCAATCAAAACAGCTTTAGATAACCGAGAAATGAGAGGCTTTTGGAACCTAGTTAAAACTGGGAAGTCCATAGGCAACTCAGCTATCGAACAAAACTTGGGGGAAGAAGTCTGGAGATCCCATTTTAAAATGTTATACTCAAGGGCCTTAGATGGAGCTGCAGTCGCCAGGGAAGTATTAGCAGATACAAACCCCCCAAATATTAGCGCCCCCCCTGCACAATGAAAGAGGTTATAGTGGCATTGGGTAATTTGCTTCCAGCCAAGGCACCTGGGCTGGATAGAATTCCAGGTGACCTATTCAGAAATGAGCAAGCAGTGTGGGCACCCTATCTATGGACATTATTTAACGCAATCTTACAAGGCATGGCGCTGCCCCCGACTTGGGCAGGGGCAGAAATTATCCCTATTTATAAAAAAGGCACCCCGCTCAATCCAGCAAACTACCGTCCAATAAGTCTTATAGACGTTACCCAAAAGATATTTGCCCGTGTTCTCCTTGGTCGTTTGCAAATATGGATGGAAGAAAACAATGTATTAACACCTTTACAAGCTGGCTTTAGGACTAAAACCTCAACTATCGACCAGATCTTCAGATTGCAATTGATCCATTGGAAAACTGTGATCTTGAAAGGTGGCAGTCTTTACCTAACCTTTGTGGATCTTAAATCCGCATTTGATATGGTGCAGCGTGATCAGCTATGGGGCCTACTCCGTGACATGGGAGTTCCAGCTTACCTATGCCACCAGCTGAAGCGCTTGCATCAGGATACGTATGCGAGAATAAGATACAGAAAAAAAGGTGAATTGACAGCTCCCTTCCCTGTAGAGAAAGGGGTGAGACAGGGATGCGTTTTAGCCCCGACCCTGTTCTCCCTCTTTTTAAACGGTTTAATCGAAACTCTACTGGCAGTAAAAGATATAGATTCACCGAGGTTAGCGAACCGCAAAATTCCAGCTTTAATGTTTGCGGACGATACGCTGCTACTCTCGAAGTCTCCCATGGGCATGCAGCGGGTATTGGAGGAGTTTTGTGCATTTTGCAGGAAGAGGGATTTGGAGATAAACCTTCAAAAAACAAAATACATGGTTTTCCATGCCAATACTATCAATTGCCCACACCCCCAAATGGAAGGCAGGGCCTTAGAGAGGATGTCCATCTTCGATTACTTGGGCCTTACACTTAATGATAAGATGGACTGGGGGACCCAAGTAAAGAAAGCCAATTTAAAACTGACACAGTCCATAGGGGGTATCTTAAAAGTACACAAAAACTGCACTCAGAAAGTGGTAGGCCCCCCAGCAGAAATATATAAAATACAGGCAAGGGGAGCGTCACTATATGGAGCAGAACTCTGGGGTCACTGTCCATCTAATACACTATCTATAACAGAGAACACCTTCCTTAGGCAGTTGCTGGGCCTCCCCAAGAGCACCCCCTTAATACCATTAAGGATGGACCTGGGTATTGGCCCTATTGCTGACATAATTGCCTTTCGACCACTCCTATTCTGGCACCGTCTCTGGAGCACCCCTAAGCTAGCCAATTATAGGGAGGAATTAAAGGATGTTATGACCATCTTGGGAGCAGGGAACATACCATGGTTGTCTTACATTAGGAATACATGCCAAGCACTGGGGAGGGCAAACATGTGGTCAACACCAGAAGAGACCTGTCCCTCCATTCCCAAAAAGTCTCTATTCCTTGCCTATAGAGAACACAAATTTGCCCAACTATGCCAGAGCTTCAACTCAAGCAGTCTGACCTCCAGGTTTCTGGATATCAAACAGCAATATAAGATAGAGCTGGCTCTGGATAGCATTCAACCTTTCTTGGCGAAGAAATTGTTCCTTCAATTTAGACATGGGGTGCTCCCGCTCCGAGCACACACAAATACATGGAAGGGAGCTATAAAATTAGATTGCCCAGGGTGTGACTTGGTCGAAGAAAAAGAACTTCATGTCCTTCTATTTTGTCCCGCCTATAGAAGGCCAAGGTCCAAGTGGGTGCTCCAGCTTTGTAGAAATGTGGGGATTAGGCACCACAACGAGGCCTTCAGGCTACTAAAATATGAGACACACCCACTATTTGTATTTGCCGTTTCTAGGTTTCTATTTACGATGTGGTGCATACGTAGGGGCATTATAAAGAAAAAGAGCTTGGAAATAACCTAACTGTGCTCACCCACTAATTATGCTGCTAAGCTATGTTTGCACAATTCCCCAGCAAGAAAAACTGCTTTGAAACCTTTACTCTTGAGCTGCTCTATCTTTTTATTCTTTTTTTAAATGTATATATTGTAATAATCTTGTACATAGATTACCAGGCAAAGACAGATATCTAAGGTTGTTAATAACAAGGAGATCAGATGTGGCTGAGTAAGAAAATACTGTAAAATTTGTATTTACACTACCTCCCTTGGTTTTATGGATATTTTGTATTATTTTGTGCATTTGTTTTTTGTACTATATGCTTGTATTATATGTAATTGTACAATTATATGTGCTTTTATGGCTGTATAGCTGAAATAAAGTTTTTTTGACTGACTGACTGACTGACAGAGGTAACCCCTTGACCTGAGCCTTCTTTCCATTGATCCACATTGTCAATGTGTGACATTTACTAATGCCCCTTACTCCCACAGGTCTGTTGTCACTTTTCCATAATTCATGCTTGCATTGTACAGGCCTATTGCACATGCAACACATTAACAGTGCAGATAGTTGGTTACTTCAGAAGAGATTTTGATATGTGAATCACCAGCTTTGTTACAATCAACCAATCAAACAAAACATAGAATGGCATGTTGAATGTCATCCCTGTAACAGTGCCACATATGGCAAAAGGTGTGTAATGTGATAGCAGTACATACCACACAAACTCAATCTGACATAGTATGATATCCCATTATGTAGTCAACATGTCCACACATCTACAGAAAGGAAGCTCTCAGTGATACACATGCCAGCCCTTTCATTGTGACCTAAGTCTTAGGATGTAGTTTAACCCCTTGACTGCGATCGGAATTCCGCTCGTGTGCTGGACATTCCGATCGCGGGTGTGGTCGTGACGAGCTCAGCTCGTCATGCGCACAGCGCTACCGCGCAGCATGACGAGCTGAGCTCGTCACGCGCATCGAAGGGGTTAAACTATGCTACCAGCCTGTATGGACTGTATGCATCAAGTCAATGGGCCTGGCTGAAAAGGTGTCTATACAGCCATGCACAAGTAGTTTATCCTTCAGAATGTCACAATGGTGTGTTGTGTTTCATAGAAGCTCATATCACAGTACATGTAGGATGGTCATCGGCTACCTCTACATGATGTTAGCAGGCTGGCTTAGTCAGAGTAGGACATAACCAGGGTGAGGATAGTCAGCAGATGACTACACAAATGTGTATCCATGTCTTTGTAGTGCTTAGCATATGAGAATTACACATGTAGTGTGTTAACTAATAATTAGTGCTTGCGTTAGGAGTATACAAAATGTGTGTCAATCAAGCAGATATCCTAAAACTTGCAGTTCTTATCTGTGGTTGTGAGACAAAAAGGTACGGTAATGGGACTTCCTATTAGGACACAGGTTAAACCACCTCTTCATGTAATGGAGATTCCTTAGCCTCAACAACCTTCGCTGGGCTATTGACTTTTAGTTATGCAATGTAAGAATGATGTTTTCACCAGTACCAATCTGGACTATGGATGTCCCTAGGCCCAGCTGATTAATTATGCTGTGGATATTTGTAGACAAATCTCTCATATATTTAGTCCGGATTGTCTCCAGTCCATTTTTCTCTGCTAAATGTAATACATAGTGAAGCTACTTAAGTACAGCGAACAGTGGACATATGAGGAAGTTGCAATAAACCAATTTTATATGCCATTTCAGATTCATCCAGGGCAAGCGGAGGAGAAGGAGCCAACATTGTTTGGGACACAGATAGTCACAGTGGTTCTGGTCATGAGAGAACAGACATGGAGGGACCCGGTGACCGAGAGGGTGTGAGGAGTGCCACTGAAGCTTGACTTCTTCATCATCAGAGTCATCCTCCAGTGGACACTCCCAAATGGTGGTGGACCCCACAGGATTTGTTCCACCTTCAACCTTTTCCGCCACCCCCATTTCCATCTCCACCCTCCCTGTTGCTCCACACCCAGTTGGCCGGGCCCGCACTCCTAGAGGAGAGCCGCCTCCTTCGCTCCAGGCACCTTAGCCCCTGTTACACCCACTGCTCTGAGTGAGGAGACTATTAACCTCCTGAAAAACATCTCTGTGGGTCAGACGGCACTACTGCATGCCATCCATGTGCAAGGCAGCCATCTGCAATAGATGGTGGCCTACCTGGAATGTATCCATAGTGCTATGTCTGTTTTACAGAGCTCTTTTCAGACTCTGGCCTCCTTCCTCACGATAGCCTTCCGACCATCTCAAACTTCCACCCCACCTCCTGCCTCTTCCTGATCCAAATTCCTTATTCCTGTGCCTGTCCAAAGCACACTCACACATACTCATGCACACACGTCAACAGCCCAAGCAGCACACACAGGAGAAACACCAGAAAATACACAAGCATGCAACCACTCACATGACACTCACCCCTCACCACCACTCACTTCCCAATGTACCCTCAGATACCCCACCAGCACCCACAGACCCATCCTCAACACCAAGCATTCCCCGAGATGCACACCCATAACTTGCAAATGAAAGTTATAAATATAACTTTAGAATTTTTAAAGTTTGTGTAGTTTAAGTTTGGTTTGTATAACTAAGCTTTTACCTTTGATTTTGTAATTGAATTTCAATGTTTTTTACATTTGTAATAAAATTGGTTTTCAAATCATAAAGTACAGTGTCATAGAGTGGAGTGTTGTTAAGCGGTGTTTCGTACAGTACAATGGAGAACAGTGTTGTAAAGTCTACTGTCATAGAGTGGAGCATTGTAGAGTGCTGTAGAGTAGATTGAAGTGGCGTATCGTACAGTGAAGTAAAGTGTTATATGGTGTAGTGACATGTTGTCTCATAAAGAGGAGTCAAGTATCATTGAACGAAGCGGTGAGGTGTACAGTGACCTGGCATGTCATAAAGTAGGGTAGGATGTTGCAGACTTTCATAGAGCATAGTAGAGTGTTTTAGAGTGGATTAGGGTAAAGTAGAGTGGAGTATTGTCAAGTGGAGTGTCATAGAGTACAATTGGGGAGAGTGTCATAGAGTGGGGTAGCGTAGCGTAGAGAGCTGAGGCGTGGTGTGCCATTGAGTGCCCTACAGTGTAGTGCAGTGGCATAGAGTAGATTGGCATAATGTCGAGTAGAGTGGCATAGAGTGTAGTACAGTTCTGCAGAGTGGAGTTGTATACAAATGAGAAGAGTGTTGGACAGTGGAGCGACATAGAGTGGAGTATGAGTGGAGTATGGTACAGTGGTGTAGAGTGGGAAAAAGTGTAGTAGAATGGACTATAGCAGAGTGGAGTACACTGAAGTGGGGTAACATTGAGTGCAGTAAAGTGTCATAGAGTGGAGTTGCATGTCAGAATATAGTGGTGTAGAGTGCAATAAAGTGGAGTGGCATAGCATAAAGTTAAGTAAAGTGTCATAAACTGGAGTAATATGTTGTACAGTAGAGTGTAGTGGCATGTCATATAGTATTGGAAAGTGTTGTAGACTACAGTAGAGTAAAGTGGCATACAGTCTAGTTGAGTTTGTAAAGTGAAGTGGTGTTTTGTGCTGTGCAGTACAGTACGATGTTGTAGAATGGATTGGCATACAGTGTTACAGAGTAAAATGACAGAATGGTGTAGAGTGGGGTGGTCTACAGTGGAGTAGTGGACTAGAGTGGAGTACTGTGTCATAGCATGGAGTGAGGTAAAGTGGGGTGCAGTGGCATACAAAAGTTGCATACAGTGTCACATAGTGGACTAGAGTATCGTAGAGTGGCATGGAGTAGAGTACAATGGTTTATGGTATAGTACAGTGTTGTAAAGTGGAGTGTAGGGGTATAGACAGGAGTAAAGTGTTTGAGAGTGACATACAGTGAAGTAGAGTGTTGTAGAGTGGAGTTGCTCAGAGTACAGTAGTGTATCAAACAATGGAGCTGCGTAGAGTGAATTATTGTGCAATAGCATAGAGTGAGGTAAAGTCTAGTACAGTGGAGTGGTGTAACGTAGTCTGGAGTAAAGTATAATAGAGTGTATTGGCATGGTGTAGACTAGAGTGAAATGGAGAGGAGTGTAGTGGAATAGCTTAGGTAGTAAACTGTCATAAATTGAAGTGGAGTCTCATAGAGTAGAGTGCTGTGTCATGGAGTATATAAAAGTGTTGTTTAGTGTAATAGAGTGTTGTACGGTCATAGAGTGGAGTAGAGAGTTGGATAGTGGAGTGTACTCGGATAGAGTGGAGTAGAGTATCATAGAGTGCATAAAGTGAAGTAGACATTTACAGAGCGGAGTTATATATAGTGGAGGAGAGTGCTGTACAGGGGAGTGGTGTAGAGTGGAGTGGCATACACTGTAGCGGCGTAGAGTGGATTACTGTACAAAGGAGTAGCATACAGTGGGAGAGTGTACAGTGGAGTTCTGTACAGTGGAGTGTAGAAGAGTGGAGTGGTATAGAGCAGAATAGCATAGTGTGGAGTGCTGTACAGTGGTGTGGTGTAGAGTGGAGTAGGGTATAGTGGATTAGCATTGAGTGGAGTGGCATACATTGAAGTGGCATAGTGCAGAGTTGAGGAAAATGTTATAAATTGGAGTGGCGTCTCATACAGTAGAGTGGAGTGCTGTGTCGTACAGTGTTGAATACTATTGTAAAGTGGAGTAGAGTGTTGTACAGTAGAGGGTATTGCATAGAGATGAGTACAAATGTGGACAGTGGAGTGAATGGGGATAGAGAGGAGTACTGTCTAGTAGGCTGGCATATAATGTAATAGAATTGTGTAGTGTTGAGTTATATAGAGTGGAGGAGAGTACACTGAAATGGCATAGAGTGAAAGACCGTACAGTGGAGTGGCATTCAGTTGAATAGCATACAGTGGGGTGGCATAGAGTGTAATAGCATGTAGTGGAGTAGTGCACAGTCGAGTGGCATACAGTTAAGTAGCGTGGACCAAAGTGGCGTAGAGTAGAGTGTTGTACAGTGGGGTGGCGTAGAGTGCAATAGCATACAGTGGAGTGGCATGCAGTGGATTGGTTTAGACTGGGGTGGGGTATAGTGGAGAGGGCTAGAGTGTAATAGCATACAATGAAGTGGCATATATTGGAGTGATGTCCAAGTGAATAGATTAGAATGGTGTGGCATACTGTGGAGTGGGGTAGAGTGGAATAGCATACAGGAGAGTGCTGATGATTGAAGTTGCGTAACGTGTAATAGAGTAGAGTGGAGTGGTGTACAGTGGAATAACATAGAGTGGAATAGTGTACAGTGAAGTGGCATACAGTGGAGTGGCGTAGACAAGAGTGGTGTACAGTGGAGTGGGGTAGAGTGGAGTAGCATACAGTGGAGTGGTGTAGAGTGAAGTTGGGTCCTATGAATTAGTGTAGAATTGAGTGGCGAACACTGGAGTGGCATAGAGTGGAGTAGCATATAGTCATATAGTGGAGTACTGGAGAGCACAGTGCCGCACAGTGAAGCGGTGTAGACTGGAGTGGAATACACTGGAGTTGGGTAGAGTGTAATAGCATGCAATGGAGTGGCATCCAATGGAATAGTAAAGAATGGAGTGGTGTAGAGTGGAGTGGCATACACAGGAGTGGCATTGACTGGAGTAGCGTACAGTGTAGTGGGATACAGTGAGATAGTATATATTGGAGTGTTGTACAGTGGAGTGGGGTCGAGTGGGATAGCATACAGTGGATTGGTGTGGAGTGAACTTGCGTCCAATGGACCAGCGTAGAATGGAGTGACATACAGTGGAGTGGCGTTCACTGGAGTGGTGTAGAGTGGAGAAGCATATAGTGGAGTAGCGTACAGTGCATTGGTAAACAGTGAAGTGGTGTAGGCTGGAGTGGCATACACCGGACTGGGGTAGAGTGTAATAGCATACAGTAGAGTGGCATCCAATGGGATAGCATAGAATGGAGTGGCATAGTGTGACGTGGCATAGACTGGAGTAGCGTACTGTGCAGTGGGATAAATTAAAATAGCATACAGTGGAGTGTTGTACAGTAGAGTGGCATACAGTGGAATAGTATAGAGTGGAGTGGCGCACATTGGAGTGGCAGACACTGAAGTGATGTAAAGTGGAGTTGTGTACAGTATAATAGCATACATTGGAGTGGCGTAGAGTGGAGTGTGTAAAGTGGGGTGGCGTAGAGTGTAATAGCGTACAGTGGAGTAGCATACCCTGGAGTGGCGTACAGTGGAGTGTTAAAGACAGTGTAATAGCATACTGTGGAGGGGCATACATTGGAGTAGTGTCCAATGGAATAGCATAGCATGAAGTGGCGTGTAGTGGCGAGCCATACACTGATGTGGCATATAAAGGGGTAGCATACAGTTGGGTGGCATACAGTGAAATAGCCGACAGTGGCATGTTGTAGAGTGGAGTGGCATACAGTGGATTAGCGTAGAGTGGAGTGGCGTACAGTGACATGCCTTAGAGCGGAATAGCATATAGTGGAGAAACATCCAATGGAATGGCATACAGTGAAGTGGCTTAAACTGGAGGTGTGTACAGTGTGAAAGTGTAGAGTGTAGTGGCGTACAGTGGAGTTGGGTACAGTGTAATGGCATAGAATGGAGTGGTGTAGAGTGGAGTCTTGTACAGTGGAAAGGCATAGAGTGGAGTGGCATTATTTGGAATACTGTATGGTGGAGTGGCGTACAGTAGCGTGACATTGAGTGGAGTGGAGTGGCGCAGAGTAGAGTGGTGCACACTGGAGTGGCATATTTTATTAAAGTGATAATAGGTAGCGAAATGTATTTATATGTTATTACATATTTTAAAATGGGTTTATGGAGTACTGTGCTAATTAGTACTGTATTTTTTATTAAATGTTTCTTTTTTGACATTTTTTCCAAATGGTGCAGTATTTATGCCGTACTTTGTAGGTATTTCTATGGTACTCCATACACTTTTTTTACAGAATTAAATATGTTAAAAATTGTAATTACATTGTACTACACTATATTTGTGAACTATAATGTATTAAATTGTTTTAAAACTTTTTTAAGATATATATTTTTTTTAAGTACTGCAGTACTTCCTAGGTAGTACTGCGGTACTCTGTAACATTTTTTAAAATACATAGAAACTCATAATTATTTTTCCCTACCTATTATCACTTTACTAAAGTGGTAATAGTTAGGGAAAAATATAAAACCTAATACTTACCTTTATCTAAGGCCCTACACCAGAACTCTAGGAAAGTGGCATTAAAACAACATGGTTGCCTTATACTTTTATAAAGGCAGTCATTATCCAATCAGAAAATGACTTGTCATCACCATGTATCATGCTAGTTTCATGAAATTTCATAAGATTCTGCGAGTAGAATCGTCACAGATATCACTAAGTTTAAATGCCTTATAACTCAGAAAATATTTACCCTACTTACCTGCAGTGCCCAAAAAGGATCATCTGCACTTCACAATGTATAACACTGCCCAATTTCATGCTAATTCATTCAGCCATTCCCACTCTACTTCAGATACAATTGTCTATAGGAGATGCATTGCAGGAAAACACGTTTTGGGTCTCCCTTATATCTTTGCAGCCCCCTTAATGATTCACCACAAAAATTTATATCATCACAAAATGTAGAAAATTTTACGGGTCTGGAAAGTTTCGTGGTGATTTGTCAAACGTGTGGAAAGTTACCAGGGAGAAAAAATCACAGAAATCCCTATCTCTGGGATTCCTAATTATAACTACAGAGTGGTAATCAGATTTAATGTGATTTCTTGCTCATTATCTAATGTATTTGTTATGCATTTGTTTATTGATTTACATAATCATGTGACCATGCATGTGTTTTTTAGTTGTTCATGTGGTAATTGAAACTTTACGTATGCAGCCTAGTTAATTTTTCCGGCTTCCTTGCTACTTTTAGTAGGATTGCGCTACATTTGAAAGCCAAAGTTAATGAAAGCTAATCATTGTTGTTGTTATAAAGATTGAAATTATAATTTTTGTTCCCCGGAGCCAATCACCACGTCCTCCAAATAGCAGTTTGTGTAGCTCACTGCTAGGCCACTTTTCCATTTTGTTGCACAGGAGTGCATAAGGAAGATGGTTTTTGTATGGCTTGTTGGGGACAGTTTTATTTTGTGAGCCAGAGAGCATGCAAAGAAAACTTACGTAGATTAAGATGTATCCTATTTGCTATGTATTTGTTTATTGGTTTCAATTAGCATGTGACCATGGGCCTTTTAGTTTGTCATGTAGTAAATCTGAAACTTTACATATGCAGTCTAGTTTATTTTTTGGGCTTCCTTCCTACTTTTAGTAGGATGTTGCCACTGAGATATCACTAAGATGTTAGCCCTTATAACTTCATAAGCACTTCATAACATCATTTCCAATAGCAAAAAGGATCATCTATATCTTCTAATGTACGTTGCTGTGAAATTTCATTACAATCTTTCCAGCTGTTTTGCTGTTACCTCCATACAAAAATTCTACGTAAAATGCATTGGGGTCAAAAATCTGTTTTGAGCCCCCCTCTTTTTCTTTGCTCCCCCTGACCAAACGCCATGAAACCTTCCATCTTCCACCAATGCAATGAGGGCAATAGGTCTGGAAAGTTTTGTGGACAAATTATTTTTGGGTGCAAAGTTATTAAGGGGCAAAAATCCGAGCAATTCCTATCTCTCGCAACCCTAACTATAACTGCAGAGTGGCTACCACACTCTGTAATATAAATGGATATAGATATACATAGATATTTGCCACTGGGTAGTTATAGTTAGGGCCACGTTTCCATAGGAAAAGCATTTTTTGTTTGATTATACATTTGGTGCTATTTGACAAATCTTCAAGAAGCTTTCCAAATCAAGACTCATCCACCTCAGCTCCTTCCTGGAAAGTTTTAGGGTGAGCCATCAATCGGGGGTCATGAAACATAGGTGGTCCAAAAATATGTTTTGCCCATTCATGCTTCCATAGGAAAATTAGACACAGCTACAGCCGAAATGGCTGAACGGAATTACAGCAGATTTGGCAGACAACCATGTATTGAACCATAAAGCATGTTTTTTAGTGTTAAGTATAAATCATTTACAAAGTTTTTGAGAATGAAGGTTTAAAATGTATAGCTATTTCCTGCTACAGAGGATCTGCGGAGTTGACAGATCTCTGGATAAGATATGATTGGCTACCCCCACATCGACAAAGATGTGGTGGCAGCCATTTTAGGACTCAGTGACTCAGTCCCCTGTCCTGACAAAAAGAAAAAGGAAAACATATGGGAGGGCAGGGTAGACATACCCTGCCCTCCTAGGTGGATCTCAGAGGTACCCTTCCTTGGGCCAAAAACGTTTAATTATACCGCAAATTTGTGGAGTATCTGCAATAACAAATTTAAAAACTGCCTTTTTTTTTTTAAAAAAAACCATGGTGGGCCACAGCCAGTGAGGTCGGCACACCATATTTTGAGAGGGAGGGGCATGGAGCCTCCTTCAGCTCAGTTAAGCATCCCTTCAGTGTACTTCAGCACAAAGGGTTGGGCACAGGGCATGTGCAGTGGGAAGTTGGGCGCCAGAGCCAACCCCTGCTGGTGTACACAGCTGACTATGTGTAAGAATATAAAGGGTGTTATTTTAAGCCAGACAAACATACAGGCCTTGTCATAATTCAACATTAACTATAATGAAATGTATATTTCCTAAATTCCCACATTGCAATGATTAATAGCAGTGATTGCTATAAAATATTTTGTATAAAGCTGTTTTAAAAAAAAAAATAATAATAGAGCTTTTGTAACATTTTTCAACCACCAGAGATCTCCACACTCCAGCTAAAGAGCATGTAGCTCTAAGTTGGAGTGCTTTTAAAAATATGGTAAGTTCCCCTTGGGTCATGGGTTTAATGACATAAGTGACTTACTGCTTTTTTTTTACTCTTGCTGGCGGGCTGCTGCACTCCCTACTGTCCTGTACAACATAAAAAATGTTTGTTGGTCCCTCTGCCTGTACTTGGAGCACCACCAGCAAGACAATATGTTGGGTGAGCATACCCTAGGGCAATATGGGGCACTCCTTGCTAGGAGCAGTGAATAATAAATGTGGTGCCACTCTTTTATTATTCATCTTGCCATTTTTTTTTTATTGGGGAGGAGCTGTTGAAAATAACCCATAGATCTTGAAGAAATTGTACTAATGAGGATATAGCTAGTATGTTGCCCTCAGCTTCGATAGATATGGTGGGCCACTCATCTGTAGAGGAAGATCATTTCGATCCCTAGCAGCAGCCATCAATATAGCTCGACCACCAGTGGAGGGAGTCAGGAAGGCATTGCTGTTTTCTAAACAAAAGATAATGTACACTGTCCATTATTAAAAAAATAACAAAAATGTATCATGCCTAAAATAGATCGGTGACTTTTAAAAAAAATGCCACAAGTATCTGCACAATCAACAAACTGTAGTTCTGAGGCCCACGTTGGTGTGCTTGCTCGTATCCCTGTCATTTCTGCTGTGTTTTTAAGCAAGGTTCCTTCCTGTACCCTCTTTTATCCCTTAACGGCTCTAGAATTGAAAAGACATCTGTGTTTATGTAAGGGGCACAGAGGTGCCAATGTCCTGACATTTTAGGGCATGTCTCTTGTAGTCCTTTGAATGCCTGCATTGGAGAGCTGATCAATAAGCGGTCTATCTCGTGATCTCCTTATGAATTATTCATTGAATATTTTAACTGCAGTTTTAAAGGCATTAGAGGCCTCCCATCATTCTGTCTGCAGAGATATAATTTCCATTTGATTCATACCGCCTTTAGAAATGTTGAAATCAAAAGCTGAAGCATCATGCATTTTAGAAGAATGATCTTTTTAACTCTAAAAACGACCTCTGTTTGTATTTAACCGTCGGCCCGAAGTTATTCGTGTTTCTGCTTCTGCTTTCTACTCAGAGATTTCTATTTTTATATCATACTCATTCCGTTTTCCTAGAGTGTAACCAACTGGGTTTATTTAATGGGCATCTGGAGCGCATTGTCTTGCTGTCTACTGATGTATAATCAAAAGCTAAAATACAACCTCTTTAAAAAAAAATACATGGTTGTTAGATTGTGGCAACTTTGCAACCAGTTTTTCTCAGGTTTCGTTTTGGCCTTCTGTTTCTTAATGGTATTCTCTTCGCACATGCTTCTTATTCGTTTTCTCAGCCTGGACAAGTTATCCAGAAGCATGCAGATAGATGCCTCTTCATTTTTATCATCTGGCTGAATTTCATAACATTTCTGTGAATCAGAGTAGAAAGAGGCAGGCTTACATGGCCTATAACTAGGGGTGTACGACATTTACATAATTTGTTTTTGCATTATTAAGAGTAGGTTCAGGAAAATTATGCTAAATAATGTGTAATTACATGACATGCAAATCCATCATTTTGAGCTATATTTTACCTCAAAATGTGTCCTTGCGTTCCATTTGAAAGCGTGTACGCATTTTATGCTAACAAATACTACGAAACAACACAAATGCAGCAAACAATGGCCACTCACGTTCTAGTGTTTCACGTTCTTGCACTCCTGCATTATGATTTTACCACAAAAATGGCGCAATTACTTGGCGTGGCACAGTTTTTGTGATTTTGCGTGATAAGTGTAATTCGAAATTCCCAAAATTACGGTGGCATAGTTTAAATTTTACCTGGCTCTATTACTTTCATATCTGCACATCCATAATTCCTCTACTATTTTTCCTTCTCTTTCGAACTCCAAATTCAGGGGCATATGTACAAGGAAGTGGCGGAGTGGGGCGTTAGCCGTCATGGCTTAACGCCTCACTCCGCCACTTCTGAAAAGCAAGGCTGCACCATATTTACATGGGTATGGTGCAGCCTGGCGTTTCCACCTGCGCTGGCGCTACACTTAGCAGTGTAGCGCCAACGCAGGCACCCTTGCACCATAGTGCAAGGTTGTCTGCGTGCAGAAAAAAGATTGTTTATGTACAGGAAGGGGGACCTTCCTGTACATAGACAATATTTAAATGCCATTTTGTCACTTCTATGTGTGCTGCTTAATGCAGCACACATGGAAGTCACAACATTAATTTTTTTTAAAAAGATTGTTTAAGATTGTGCACAAGGCAGCACACATGGAAAAAGCAAAAACGAGGAGAAATAATGCATTTCTCCTCGTTTCGCCAAGTTAAGACCAGGTTTTCCATGGTCTTAATTTTGGAGCTGCCTCCCATTTACGCTGCCTTGTAAATAGGGCGATACAAAAGGGGATGATGGACGGAACATTTGAGCCAATCAAACACTCACCCCCAGTCAACTGATCTGGGTTTAATCCATCATCATTCTTTAGCTCACTCCACCACCCCAGTTCAGACATGGCCATATGCAAATCAGTCTGACCCTGTGCCTCATGGGAACAGTCCAGCCCGAACTGCCAAGCCATGTCTTCCCTGGACCGGAAACAAGCATCCTAGGACCGGTTTCTGGCATTCCAGCCGTCATCAGCCAGGCTTGCTTGAATCCAGTGGCAAAGTGAGCAAGGGACCCACGTCTGGGCATACCCCCGCCAACTTAGTAAATAGGGGACAGCGTCAGAAGCAATGGGTGTTGCTGTGGAATGCCCACCGCAACACCCACTGCCCACCCCTTTCACGCTAAGTATAGCGTGGAAGGGGGCCTTATGTACAAGGCAGCGTTAAGCCACGTTAAGTGGCTTAACGCTATCTTGTAAATAAGGTAAAGCCCCTATCGCCCCTATCGCCACCACAACATCGTAAAAAGTGACTTTGTGGTGGCGATAGGGGTTTGTACATATGCCCCTCAATGTTTGTGGTCTGGTATATTTGTATTGTTTCACACACTTACTTGGATGATCGAAATATGTGGTGCAGATCATTTTGTGAAAAACATATTTTTTAATGAGGACACATTTGGAAATTAGCAGTATATTAAGCAGATTACAAGCTGTCTTCACCAGTGAAAATGTGCATAAGCATCATAAAGGATGGAGGAGTGAGAAGGCTTAGGTCAGTCAACCACCCAGTCTTTTTGTACCCTTGAATTTGGAGAATGCACATTGGAGCCTGCCAATTTCCAAATCTCCTTTCAATCAAACTGATCTAAAGATAACGCACTACATGCAGCCCTAGTTCAGTGACCACGTTTTCTAATACTTCTGACGACCTTACTCTTCACCAAAGCTCTCCCTCTTTTATTGTCAATTTCTCCATACAATTTTGCTTCTCATCAAAGCGCCAGGAAGCTGAATTTTAGTCTAGGGGTTCCATCTTTACAGGAGCCTCAAAATAAATACTAGTGAATTGAAATAAAATCATTAACTACTGATGAAGTAAAGAACAGAGGTCCTCATTTACAATATTTTGGCATAGGGCAGCGCTGCAAGCCTTCCTGCTGCACTGCCATACATCAAAAGAAAAGGTCAAGAATGCACCATATCTATGAGATACAGTGCATTCCTGTCCTAACAGCGATGGCGCACAAATGGCTGCCACCAGCCAACGTAGTTTCTGCATTGAATTGAGGTTGTTTTCATGGGGGAAGAAAATCCTTCCCACACAAAAACAACCCTTACGCCACCCCTGTGTGTTACGTGGGAACACACACCGTAATGCCTATGGCACGCCTCCCCATCACAGTGTGAGGCCATGAAAAGCCACGGAGGCTTACTTTACGTGCCCACGTAGATATGGGTAAGCCCAGTGGCTGAGTTTGCATCACAAATTAAATAAGAAGGGTTATAAGAAATGTCTCATGGCCTGGCAAGAGGCATTTCTATGACAGATCACTTCAGAGGAGGATGAAGACGTTAAAGAGTCACCAAAGCAGAGGGAGGATTTACCTCAAGGAGCAGCTTCACATGTGATCGAGAGGGTTGGTAGCAGTTAGACTCTTGCAATTTGATTCCATTTGATCTACAGGCCACAGAATGGCATATGAGAATAAGACTGAGATGGACTTGAAACAGCAAATAGCTTCTCTTGACCCAGAGGAGAAAAAGTCTGTGTAGGAGACAAGGGCAGCTCAGGCTTTGGAGGAGAAAGAGGTAGCAATTGCCCTTGAAGAGTTGAGGCTGGCAGCTGAGAAGAAAAGGCAGCTGGAGCCCTCAATGCTGAGTAAAAGTGGACAGCAGTAGCCCTTCCACTGGTGCTGATAGGCCTTAGAGTATCAGAATGCTGAGAGGAGCCACAACAATATGGGCTTCACGTTCAGAAGAACACTGGAGTCCAGCGCGAACAGTGACAGTGATAAAGAGGTACCTGCCAGGAATCATCACTCCATAGTGCTTGTGAAGAGGAATCTCAGGAAATTTTGCTTATTATTGCTTTCTGGATGCGGGACACTGATATTCCAAAGCCACTCATGCTGAGTTCATCTCGGACAAGGAACGGCTGTAGGCCTTTACAGAGTGTAGGCTCGGTCTAGTGCAGACGTCTTCAATCTGCGGGGCGCGACCCCCAGGGGGCCGTGGGGTCCTTGGAAGGGGGTCGCGCATTCCCTAGCCTCACTTGTGCCTGGATTCTAAAACTTTTGCTTTTATTTTGGAAAAAAGACAGCCCTCCTGGGACAGCTTATTTCGATCGTTTAAAATGCTTCAGCTGAGTCTCCTGTGCTGTGAAAAGCTTTCGTGCCAGGGTGCCTGGTCTCCTGAAAGAAATGCAAATGTGCCCCATTAGTTAATCAGCAAGTGTAAAGGGTGCTTGGGACTCGAGAATCACTCCAACCTTTGTGATGACAAAGAGTTGTTTTTTTGAATGGTAGTGCAGAGAGTTAACAACTGGGAGGTGAAGTGCTTGCTTTTAATTGTAACTGTATTTTCCCAGCCCTTAGTACCCCTAAGGAGGTGTTGAAGGGACAGTTATGTAAAAAAAGAAATTGCAATACATACGCCCTGGTATTACTAAAATCTACATTTTGGAAGCACAATTTTATTTTAAAACTATTTACACATTTTGTATCAGTCTATATTTTACTGTGTGTAATATAATGCAAGTGTAAAATAATGACTTACATACCCACAGTGCTTTCTGTCACAGGCTGTGACCTTGTAGCACTAAAAATACACTATTCTCCACTGCACCAACCAAGATTTAATTTTGTGTCTCTCTGGTTACACACAAACCTCTGCAGTGCATTAACTAATTGAGGTTTCATAATGCTTTTCCCACTGAGTAACAATTTTTTACATTTATTTTTCATTAACACTGCCCATTATTTTATATGTAGGTACCTGTTGGTGAAAGACCTAAAAACGTAAAGAATATTTTGGGGCTTATTTATGAGAGGCTTGCGCCACCAGAGCATCAGTTTTTTTACGCTCTGGTGGTGCAAGCATCTCAACCATACCTGTGAGGCAGTACAAAGTCACCCTGCATGGCTTTGCAAGGCCTAATAGATATGGAGTAAGACAAAGTAGGGCAAGTCGCTGCCTTGCCTAACTCTGCATCAAGGAGGTGTTCCACGGGACCTGTGTGGGGGTTCCCACGCAACACCCATGGATTTTGATGCTGCCCCATATTTACAAGACCACGTAAACCTGGAGCACCACCAAAAACGTACATCTCCCTAGTGAAAACATTTCTCCTCTCTTTTTCCTCTTTCCATGTGTGCTGCATTCTACAGCGCACATAGAAAGAGGAAAACACCTTTCAGGATTGTTTTGGGGAGGGACGGTGCCCCTTCCTGACAAAAACAATCCTGCCTATGTTGGTGCTAGGCAGCAATTTGTGCGCCAACGCAAGGGGAAAGGACAGGAATGCACCATATTTCATAAATATGGTGCATTCCTGCCCTTCACATTGGCGTAGGGCAGCGCAGAAAGAAGACTTGGGGTGCTGCCCTATGCCAATTCCTCATAAATGAGGCCCTTTGTTTTAGCTACACCTTTGACCACGCCCCCACGCTCACTGACCTTTGGTTTGCTAAACACTGTTTAATATTATTTCCCCACTGTAAAAATTATTTTGTGTGGGAATTGGGGGCATTTATGGTTGTTGATGAGGAGTCCCAGGTACTAGAAATGTTTTTGTCAGGAGGGGGTCCTTACGCCTAAAAAGTTTGACAAGGGGGTCTCGGCATCAAAAAGTTTGAAGATCTCTGGTCTAGTGTGAGGCTTTGTGTAATTGGCCAATGCACCACAAAATAGACCCCTGATGATGAATTACATTTCCCGGCGATCTATGAACTCTTTCGATTGTTTGGACATGGCAGCGGCTATCTTCCAATATCATGTGTGCCTTTCCTCATTTTCTATGTTATCCTTGCCTGGCAATGATGCTGCACCCTGGACATTAATACGTGGATTAAAAATGTCCTTTTGCAAAGAACAGATGCTTCCTTTGGAGTTCAGTGTTCTGAAAATCAAATTACTTTAAGACAATGAACATTGCTGCCCCTACCGGTATTGATACCGGCATCTCCCTGGTGGGACTCGTAGTCCCAGGGACAAACACACCTTCTACCTTTGCAGCTGCTGCAGGGGGAGGAGACAACCCTAGCACTTATAGTGCCATCACCCTCCCGGCGGCGTGGGAAGCATTGCTGCCGCTAATGGTACTGACACCATCATCTCCCTGGTGGGACTCATGGCCCCAGGGATCAACATGCATTTAGTCTTCACAGTTGCTGCAGGTGGGAGGAGTCATCCCTAGTGCTTATAGCGCCATCACACTCCCTGCGGCACGGGAAGCATTACTGCTGCTACCAGTACTGATACTGGCATCTCCCTTTTGGTACTCGTAGTCCCAGGGACCAACACACCTTCACAGCTGCTGCAGGGGGAGGAGCCATCCCCAGCACTTATAGCACTGTCACTCTCCTGTGGCGCAGGCTGTGCCTGGGCCATGCCAGGGCAAAGCCTGGGCCAAGGACGGGCCCATCTGCACCCGTCCGCAGGCGGACATGGGTGGGCTGGGCCACAATTTTGACGTTAGTCATTATTGAGACTGCACATTTTGGATAATAGAGGTGTGCGCTCTTATATAGAACCCCATCATCATGGGCAAACATAAAGCAATCGGACGCTCAATACCGCCACATAAACCTGCAGGCATGATATTAGAGTGAGTTATAGAGGCCACAGCTAACTGAATAGCCCTAACGGAGCACAGATTATCAATGGGGCATGGGAGTACTCCAGGAGAACTAACCCACAACACTTGCGCACTTACTGTTGAAGCTCGTAGTCCAGGGGTGGAAGTTGCTGAAGAGGGCATTGAGGGGCCATCTTCCATCCAACTGTTATAAGTGAGCCTGCGCCCAAGAGGGACAATCCCTGTATTTGCCCGGCACCCTAAACATCAACAGCTCTAATTGTTCCCTTGAATCAGTTGTTAATCGAAAAAAGGCTAGTAGTCCCGCACCGCACATGAAAACTCAAACAACCCAGGGAACCATTGAAAAAGAGCTGGCCCCAGTGCCACCTAGAGGCATTAATGTTGATGGGTAATGTAATGCTTTTGCTAAGATCCTGGAAAATCATTTTCGCCTGATAATGGAGTGATTGGTAACAATTGAAAGAAATGTAAATGCTGTGTTAAAACCTCAAGCTCTCCACAGCAATCAGCCTAAACCCATCAAAGGTCTTGTCAATCCTTCCAGTGTCTGTAATCCCCATGTGAATGCGCTAGTTCATCTCCCTCAGGACCTGTTAATGCTCCAGACCAGGACTCTTAGGTGGAATGATCCTGTAAATAGTGCTGTGACCTCTTCTGTCGTGGACCGTGGTGCAGAGGGAGCTATTACTTACTTGGTTACTAATCCTCCACAGACCACAGCAGTAGCAGAGCAATAAAGGATCTCGCCACATCCGTGCAATAGAGCTATGGATATTAAACCCAGCACAGAGATTTTAAGCTTACCACCAGAGGCCTGCCCTCATGTCCTAATAATGGCAGGAGTAACACCCTTGAAATACACCCAAACGGAGTCATGGGAACAGGCCTGAAATAAGGTTGTGCATTAGCTTTGGGCACACAGAAATTTTAACCCTGTAAATGGAAACAATCTCTTAATGGTCCAAAGGTAAGCTGGATTGGCACCGCAACACAAGACATATCTGAAGGCTGCATAGTTGTCAACTTTAGGCGCCCACGCAACGTTGGAACCTTGTTAGTTATGAATACTATGATAGCACCAGGGGGATCTAAAATTGTTACACTGCCGCTGCACTATTTCAACAAGTCGCCCATCCAGGCTGCCTGCACATTTTCATATGCCCATCAGCTCCAGTTACCAGGGGGCCTAAAATGTAGCAATACGTATTCCATGCTACTGGACTGGAATGATATCGATTGGCACAACTGGGCCAGACCAAAATTGGAG
Organism: Calotriton arnoldi; assembly: GCA_963921515.1. Lineage (NCBI taxonomy): Eukaryota > Metazoa > Chordata > Amphibia > Caudata > Salamandridae > Calotriton > Calotriton arnoldi. The sequence goes on along the minus strand of CAWUFW010012849.1, from coordinate 263,154 downwards.
GTAGCCCAGATGACCGGGCAAGGGAGTATAAATGAACATCGAGTTAAAGGCGAATTGCCACTGTGTCGGGCACACATTGTCCACCCTGAGCCTGCAGCCCCAATTGACTCAGACAGCCGAGTTGGCACTTCTAAGCCTTTATCTCTGGAAAATGTGTTGTCAACAGATCTCGCACAAGTCGAATTTGGTCGATTGAGAATATTAGGTTGGAACATTGCAGGACTCCATGCTAAGATAGCACTCCCAGACTGACAACTGTGTATAAGGCCATACGATATCCTGCTCATGCAGGAAACCTGGGACATTAATCCCATATTATTTGAAGGCTTCCTATGTTTCAGCCTAGTAGCTGTTCTTTCTCTCTCAGGCCAACAAATGGCTTGGCTGCCATGCTGAGCCTTTAAGTACTCCAGGCGACAATTTTCAAGTGGTACTTTTTGAGGGGGCCTTAACTTTGTATCTTATTAACTTTTATAATAGTGCTTTTTTTAAGGTGCCCAACCAAAGAGTTTCCGCTCTTTTTGATTACATCTCCACTACAGTGGAGGAAAAATCAAATAAGGACCAGCAAGCTCCTATCGACTCATGCAATGGGGCAGATATTATTGTGGAGCAAACTCCAATGGCAAAGAGCATAAGGCTTTCCTCACCTCCTCGGATCTGCATAATGCATTACATGTTGTTGGCACCAATGGTTTAGGGGTGCCTGTCTTTAGGGAAAGGAGTTGTCTGTCAGTAATTGATGACGTTTTTGTTTCTCGCAGCTTAAGACACCATCTGTTACATGGTGTAATTTTGTATACAAACTTCGGTGATCACAATCCAATTGAAATAACCTTGCACTCACTTTTTCGGGAGAACTTCCATACCATAGTGGGTCTCAGTAACCTATTACCATCTACAGATAATCTCAGGCTCCATTGGAAATTGTCAAATCCTCTCCAATTTCTGGGAAAAGTAATTTCAGAAAATACTGAACTTGTTATGGATTGTCTAGTGGAGGCCGAGGGATCTATCTAACATGATAGTTCGTTCTTTTGTGGTTCTTTGTAATAGGATGAGACACTCCTCTTTAAACCCCCTAGACCAGTGTATCAGGCCCCTTGCTGGTTTGACCCCAAGTGTTTTCTGTCAAATTGCCTATTGCACAGAGCCTGAAGTACGAGGCCCAGAGACCAGGCTGCAGTGGCCACCCTGCGGAGGCAATACAAAACAATAACATCTATGCGGCGGAAAGAAGTCATCATCCAACACTGGGACATTTTAACACGCACGGCCCGGTCAAAGGACAGCAAATCCTTCGGCAAAGCTGTCTCTAGTATGCAATCTTTTGACCAGGTAACCACCTCGATTAGCTGCCACATAAATAGCGAGGTATGAGTGGAGCACTTTTCTCGAGTTTACTTAGCTACTGAGCCAAACTCAACATCACCAGCTTGAAAGGATCTTTCCCCATTTCCGCTGATTTCCATACAAGAGTCTGTGACGCTATACGGCAGAGTGCAGGGGGTAAATCCCCAGGGCCAGATGGTGTTCCCATAGTTTTAATCAAATGCAATACGAACCTCTGGGCCCCTCTGTTGACTAATGTGTTGCATAACCTAAGCCATTCCATCATACCAAAATCTTGGGTAAGCTCAGTCATCGTCCCAATCTTTAAAAAAGGGGATCATTCTGAACCCCATTGTTACCATCCCATTTCACTGATCGATATCCCAGCTAAAATCTTAGGGCGAGTTCTTTTCAATAGGATTCAGGGTGTAGGTCAAGGGCAACAACATTCTAAAGGGCTTATTTACAAGCCCCTTGCGCCACTTTTAGCGTCATTTTTGCGTCATTTTTAACATGGGAAAAGTGACACAAAAGTGGCGCAAGGGCTTGTAAATAAGCCCCTAAGGGGTATATTCACAAGAACGTGTGATAACTATCGCAAGAGTAGCGTAATGCAACTTTCAATAACGCAGCCCATCACGGGAAAATAACCCTGTGTCAACGTGGAATTCACATCAAGGCGGTACCATGCGATAGCCTGCCGAAACCGCAGACAAAGTCCACGATACAACCACCACGATGGAGATAAAAAATACAAACCACAACACCAAAAAACACGCAATGGGCCAAAGCTCTATGAGGAAATCAGCGACAAGCTGCGCCAGGCCTGCAACACACACCTGGCAGGCGTCAGAAACCTCCATAAAAGCAGAAAAAAAAACCCACATACAAACTGACCAACACACAAGCACCATGGAGGCAGCCGGAGCAGGCGCAGAGGACGAGCGCAACCCCACAAGCACCCCGGACGACCAGCCTGGGACCTCGGGGACAGGAAAGAGCAAGGACAAGAAGACCAGGAAGACCAAGTTCAGTCCGCAGGCGAACCGGATCATAGTCACGGAGGTGATGGAACACCATCAACAACTCTTCCTCACCTCCAACGTGTCATTGGGCACCAAACATGGAATATGGCGGGACATCGTCGACAAGGTGAATGCCGTCGGAGAGCACAAGCAGACAATGGACGAGGTCAAGAGGCGATGGAATGACATCAAGCGGAAGACCAAGGATAAACTCTCCGCCAACCTGAAGGCAGCAATGCAGACCGGAGGTGGGGGCCCAGCGCCACAGCTGGAGCTGGATGACATGGAGGAGCTGGTGTCGACAGTCATCAGTGTGGAGACTGTGGCCAGAGTCGGGGGACCGGACACTGCTCGACAGGACACAACACAACCGCAACAGGGTGAGTGACCACCAGGTACTGGGGGACGGGGGAGATGGCCACAATGGCACACATGCACAAGCAAGCAGGGCACAGTGCACACCCACAATCACTCTGGGTCCTCGCCCAGACCCACAGACTGTCACAATGTACAATGCCATGCTGTCTGAATGTCAACCTGTACCATGCGGCTACATACATGCGGACACATTATAATACACCATCTCCCCTTCACATCGCAGGGGCATCTTCAACACCTCCTGCAGAGCAGTCACAGCCACTCTTCACTGATGACGAGGAGGAGGACAACACCAGCATCGACATCCAAACCATCCAAGACCTCATTGACCACCTCCGCAACTCACCTCCAGGATCAGGGCAGCCCAGCTACATCCATGAGACCCCACCCACCACCCAAACCACCCAGCAGGAGGCACCCACAGCCCCGGCACCCTCCCAAGACCCCCAGGAACAACAAATGGCCTTCCAACGCCGTGTGCTGGAGGGCCAGAGGGAGACGGCCGAGCAGGTCCGGGTGGGGTTCGAGCTCATGGCTAACAAACTGGATGCCATCTTGGGTGTCTATGTCCGCCCCATGGTCTCCAGCGAGCCCTGACTGACATCTCTGGAGTCATGACGTGGAGGGAAGAATACCTGTCCGCTCACAGTGGCCCCAGCGATGCCAGCCTTGAGCTGGCACACATGCGGAGGCTCATGGAGGACATGGTGCGGATGGAGGCGGAAAGGATGGCAGCCTCCGCTGCACATCAGCGTAATGTAGCTGGGATCTACTGTGCTCTGCATGTCCTCATCATGGCATTGCTGCCACAAGACGTGGCGATGATGAATGCTGCTGCCCCCACACCATCCACATCTCCGCCCCCTGGTGTGTCAGTGCCTCCCAGTGCGGCAGGCGTATCCACTCCGGCACCTGATGTGTCACTGCCACACAGTGCGGCCGACAATCCTCCTCAGGCCCCTGATGAGTCAGTGGCACACAGTGCCGCAGCCGGCAATGCAACACCCACAGGTGGGGCAGGGCACACACCCGGGGACGAGGATGTGGATGGGACTGTGGTCAGGAGGACCAGGCACTAGCATCCATTACCGCCACCTTGCCTGTTTCTGCTTGGTGCCGCACATGGCCTCAAGACCTACCATTGACCCCTGATACACTCCGAGGCACTCACCTAGGACAGCGACATGGACTGCCACATGCTGTTTGATGACCAATGACACGGCGGACAGACTGCGGACTGTACCCTTCCTCTTCCGCAGTACAGGTCATCCCTGGATGGACACTGGCTGGCCCTCCATGGGCCCATATTGTGTGGTGTGCTCGGCATTGCCCTGTACCGCTCCAGCTGCATGACTGCACTGGATGTGCAAATAAACATCCAGTGACGCACTGCTGTGCGATGTCTTACGTCATTCTTGTGTGGATGAATGTGGGGACAGTGCCTTCCCTTGCGTCAATGATGTTCATCCTGTGGGATGCCAGTAAGGGGGTGCGACATTGCATCTTGTGTAGCGGGTTCCGTGAACACTGCAGCAGGGACACACGCATCAGTCACTTCCTTGTCCGGACATGGACTGGACCACGCCCAGAGCCCACGAGTCATTGTTGCAGGCCCTGCGCTGGTCTGTCGTATGGCAGGCCAGTCCACTCCGCTTACGCACCGAGGGGGGCCCTCATTGCTACCCGTCGCAGCCGTACTCGCTGGTGGTGTGCGGGTCACTGGTCTAGTTGTCAGCATGTCACGGCCTCTCCCTGAGGGCAGGTTTTCACACACACCACACCCATCCGGCACAGGCGTCACAGGCCATGTGACTCCGCCAACATAAGGGTCCGACGACGTCACATTCCCCTCTTCCGGTGGTGACTGGATGACGGACGCCCCACGGTTCACACTCATATAGGGCCCATGAGTTGCTGAACACAGGGTTAGTGGCATCTGAGGCCTGGAGTACGGCACGGGCCTACCACCACGTGGCGCAGACTGGGGTTGCACAGGGTTAGTGGCATCTGAGGCCTTGCGGATGGCACAGGCACCCCGCCACGGGACGGTGACTTTGGGTGCACTGAGTCAGTGGCACCTTGAGCTGCTGAGCGGGTGTGCAGCCTGCGATGATGCCCCGTCCCGGTGGTCCAGACAGCTCAGGTTTTGTGTGCCCTGCTGGACCACAGTGTAGGCCAGAGCCAGCGGGCAGCGCGGGCCTACCACCCCGTGGCGTCGCTTCCGGGATGCCAGAGTTGGTGGCACCCATTGGGCTGAGCGGGTGTGCAGCCTGCGACGATGCCGGGTGCACTGGTATGTCCTCTGCCATGGAGTAATCAAGACCCAGCACCAAACGTGAGACCTGGTGGCCTGAGGAGCGGGGCTGCTTGATGTGGAGGGTGCCCTGTCCGCGGGCCCCGGGCTTGTGGCTTGCAGCGGCACGTGGTGGGACGTCCTGTCTATGCGCCGGTGGTGGAAGGTGAGCATTGAGGCCTGGGTGTGCTGGGCGGGCATGCTCCGATGGGCGGCGGGAGGGGTTGGGGTGCCTCTGCCTGGGTGTGCATGGGCGGGCAGGTGATGTTGTCTTGTGCAAGTGTGTGTACTGTGCCAGTCATGTATCTGGGCTCTGTTTCAGCTGACGGCTCTGAATGAGATGTGTGACCTGGTGAACTGCCCTACATACCGGCACGTGGTTGGAGAAACACCAGTGGCAGCAGGTGAGCAGTGTGGCTTGGGTGCGCAGGGGCGGCACTCTCTCTCTCTCCCTCTCTTCCTCTCTCTCTCTCCCTCTCTCTTCCTCTCTCTCTCCTCTTCTCTCTCTCTCGCCCTCTCTTCCTCTCTCTCTCCTCTTCCCTCTCTCTCTCTCCCTCTCTTCCTCTCTCCCTCTCTTCCTCTCTCTCTCTCTCTTCTCTCTCTCTCTCTCTCCCTCTCTTCCTCTCTCTCTATCTCCCTCTCTTCCTCTCTCTCTCTCCCTCTCTTCCTCTCTCTCTCTCCCTCTCTCTTCCTCTCTCTCTCTCTCTCTCTCTCTCTCTCTCTCTTCCTCTCTCTCTCCTTCACTCTCTCTCTGTCCTCTGATGTGCGCAGGACACACCTTCTCATCATGTTTTTTGTCTTACAGGCTGTGACCTACGTATTGTCCGGAGGGAGCAGCCATGTGTCTTCATTTCATTTCGTTGATAATTTTAATAAAGTTTCTTTTTTTGCTTCGAAAGTGAATGTGTGCTGGTCATTTCTGTGACGACACATCCAGTCACCAGTTGTGATTGTGCGGCATCAGGCGGAATATTTTGTACATGTTTAGGTGTGGCTGTTGTGGCATGTCTTTGGTCGGGGGGTGCCAGGGAGGGGTGGTCTTGGGGTGGTGGCGGTGGGTGTTGTGGCCCTCTTGGGTGTCCGGGCCGCATGATGTGTGGCTCCATGGCATCTGTTGCCCTTCGGATTTGGCCCTGGGATGTGCTCCCTTTTGTGGTGCTGGCTGCCGTCCGACTTTACACCAGGTCAGAGCTGGTGTAGATTTCCTGGTGCTAACGCGCCTTAACGCCTGTTTTGTGTTTTTATCGCGGATGTGGCTGGTTGTTGTGAATGTTGAGGTGTGCTGTTGTCTCGGCTTTAGTCACGGGAACGCCTACTCTGCATCTCATTAGCGATATTTGCGAGGGTCCTCTGTGGCGATGTTTTTGCGGCTGCTATCGTGGGTAAACTGGTGCTGTGGGCTGTTAACACCGGCTTGTGAATGGGGGGTACATTTATCACGACTTTGGCTGCGATAAAGTGCCGTTAATTCGGTGATAGCTCCTTGTGAATATGCCCCTAAGTGTTTGTCAGTATCGTTTCCATACTGGCATTGGCATGGTGAAGCAATGGCTAAATTTGAAATTCGTTATTAGGAAATACACAGAGGCAAAGCAGACTTCTTTTTATCTTGCTTTTATGGACATGTCCATGGCTTTTGAGTGTGGTTAACTGGTCGAAGCTGTGACAAATCTTAGAGATGAGGCTGGACGAGTCTCTCGTGCACTCACTAGTATCACTCCACATAAACACAAAAGCCAGGCCCAGGTTCTGACAAAATGGTGAGGTATCAGACAAAATTAATATTGGCCATGGATGCGTGCTTGCACCTTTGCTATTTATTCTATACATTAACAAACTCAGCTCTCAGTTGATTCTGAAAACTTCAAATGTCCCTAAAATCAACTTACTTACAGCTCTGCTTTATACGGATGATGCCGTACTAATCGCCCACACTCCCAATGCCCTTCCTCTATTAGCGCATTCATTTGGGAACATGACAGCAAATTTTGCTAAAACCTTTATAATGACGAGAGGCCACAAGCGAAACTCAACTGACAAGTATTACAGTTGGTCCTAACACCTTATCAAGCACTAGAACTTTTTCTTACCTGGGCGTCACCTTCAGCTCCTCTGGATCTTGGGCCCCACACATTTCCCAATGCAGGGCAAACCTATCTAGAGTGGCCGGATAACTCCTTAGTCTCCCACACCCCCCCAAGATGGCAGGGCACTGGCACCTATGTTGCAGATATGTGCCACCCAATGTGCCCCAACAACATCTTATGGTGCGAGTATCTGGGGTACTGGAGACTGCACAGCCCTGCAAAGTGAAGAAAATCTATTTTGTAGGAAAATCCAGCCTGTTCCCTTATCCACATAGCGCTACATCTGTCATACTGATTTGGGCGTAACATATTTGAGTGACCATGTCCATATTAATCCCCCCTTATTGTGGCTATCTATTTGGCAGACAGAGGAAGCATCATTGGCAAGGGATATAATTACCAATTGCCTGGCCTGCAATAAGAGTCTGGCCCACGTCAAAAAATCTTTCGAAGGACTAGGTCTAACTCACATTTTTTCTGACCTAGCATTACATGCTTCCCCCGGCACAAAGCATGTACAGGCTTTACTATTACCTCTGATGCAAGCAGACAGGGTAAGAGATGAGACCTCAAAACCAACAGCTGCAATTTATCTGCACTTAAATCCCGAGATCTCTCCTATTGGTTATTTGTGGAATACCAATGGAATTTGGGTACTCTCACTGCTGTTCTGTTTTAGAGCTGACACTACTGTATATTTACTCTGCTTCCCTCTTGGGTATCAGCATAATTTTGATTTAAGAGCCTGCCCATGCAATGGCGTTTCTAACCAAACAATGTTACATTTTCTCTTTTGTTGTGATTTCTACAAAAGATATTCCAAAAAGTAGCTTTCATAAGGTTCCAAAAACTTCCGCATTCTATTCAGGCCTGTCACTATTTATAAAAAATTATCTGATGAAGAGACTTGTACTTTTGTGGGCTCATTTTATTGTGCAGCTGTATGTTCTCAGGGTACAATGAATTCTGATTAAAATAGTTTTTATATTGTTTTTTAACCATTTTTACAGAAACGGACTGATGGTGTTATGTCTTGTATACATTTTCTGAAAGTATAATGTAATGCAGAAGGACTGTTTGTCTGGCATGAGGGTGTTTTTTAAATATGCTGCTAATACTGTTCTTATTGTACATACATTCTTTTTTAAAATTGGCCTTGTACATAATGTTATCTTAATTAATCACTTTTATACTGTGTGTATGTTTTATCTACTATGAATGATTATGTTACTTTTATGGATGTTTTAGCATCCAAATAAAGATCTTTTCTGATTCTGAACTTTGAATTATTTTGAACTTTTAAATTTGCACATTACTAAAGACTATAAAAACTTTTATTTATGCTTGGGGTTTGATCTTATGACAGAACAGGAAGAACTTCCATGAGAAGATAATGTTATATGTGATATATATTAATGATTATGGATAAGTCATTAGGAGTTCTAAATTGTTAAGCTAAGAACCATGGGGCATATTAGCAAGGGCGTTATCGCCGCTTTAGCGGCACTTTTTGCAGCTAAAGCGGCGATATTTCTATCGCCCTATTAGCAAGCTGTCGCTAACAGCTGTTAGCAACAGCTTCATGGCGAAAGCGACCGTTTTGGTGCCGCTTTGCATGTCAGCGATATTTATCGCTAATGACATGCAAAGTAGGCGTTCCCAACTAAAAGCGACTGCAAACAGTCGCAAACACAACTTCCCCTATTACCAATGTCCGCGAAGCGATAAAAAAGTCGCGCTAACAGCGATTATCGCTGGAATTAAACACCTGCTAAAAACCTGACTTAACCATTCTTGTCAATGGGAGGTGGATTGTAAGGTTAAGTCCTCACCTGCCTATTAGCAAGCTTTTCATTAGCGCAGTGAATTTTTCGCTGGATTTCTCGCGCTATTGCTGGGTTTTGCCGCTATCGCTGGATTTTCTATCGCCTTGGAGATAAGCGTTGATAATAACGGGTTATCTCCGCGATGAAATCCAGCGATAGCCGGCGATAAAAAAACAGCGCTAAGCGCGCTTTGCGATAATTATCGCAAATCCTTGGTAATATCCCCTATATAACTTAATATCTGTTAATTACATTTCAGTGTCAAAAGAGTAAATTGGGAACTAAGAGGGTCTTCAGTAGTGAATGCATAGTTATAAGGCTTAGTTATCATACTAATAGGAATAAGTGTTAATGAGCATGTATCTCAGCTACTCATCTTGCATCGGTCTGTTTATGAATAAAAAGTTTCAGAAGGAAAACACAGAGAGTTGGTTCAATATAGCTAAAGGTCAGGAATATATATTCACTCTTCTAGTCAGAGGGAGGACTTTTATGCAGGCTACTATGAAAGCTTTTATTGCCTTTACATACTCACTTGGGCTTGCAGACATCAGTCTCAGCAGACCTTTTGAGTCAGAATGGTTTTGTCTGGTTTCTGTGTTTCCGCTCTTCCCCAATTCCCTTTTCTCCATTTCTACTACCGACCCTCATATTCTTGCTGATATATAGTGACTGGTGTGGGTAAGTACTTTCTGAAGTCTTCCTAAAAGAAAAGTGTCTAGCTATGTGGTTGAGGGTGATATTGACATTAGATTACTGCCTCTGCGAGTACCTTAAAAGTTCATAGGATAGCTGAGGAGTATTAGGGAGCTGCAATATGGAATTACATTCCTGTCATGGGAGGAATGTCATCGTTAAAATAGAGAGGTCAGAATATGTTTAATATCCACATATGAAGGCAGCCTTAATTCAAAATTGCTCCTGAAAACTATGCCAAAATGTTCAGAGACTCCCCTAATGTGTCCCAGCAGTCATTGAACTGTTTTGTAGATGCGGAAGGCAATGGATGGCTGGATGAAGGACAGCAAGGTAAATGACCATAATGGACTTTATGCTTTTTTATGTGAGAGCACATTTTGAGTCACTATTATACAGAGTTGCACCAATACTAAATATATTCAAAGCTCACTGATCTCAGAGAGCTTAGGATGAAGGCTGACCTCTGACGTAGCGGCTCAGGCTGCTAGCAGAAGTAGTAGTGGGGAGCAAGGGTCATAAGAAGGAGATCTTTAAACAACACCAAAAGTGCCCAAAAGGGTGGTGTCTTAATCCATGTTTTGGCAGATAGGGGCAAGTAGAGGATGAAGAAGTCCTTGGACCCCTCATTGAAAGGTTGGGACTATGATTGTCTCCATACAGAGCGCCGGAGAGGGAGTCTACTTACTTTAACATCCTTCCCAGCCATGAATAGTCCACGCAGATTGTGAGTGAATAGCTTGGTGTGGTCCTGGGTCAGCAAAAGGGTTGGTGATCTCTTAATGCTGAATGACCGTCCTACTGGATTTGGCTCATAATGTACTTTGTTTGGACATCTCAAGTAGGCCAAAGCTTTTGACAGGTTGGCCAACAGTTTTTACTGACACTAGATAGGACCAAAGAAAGATGAGTTCTGCATCTCCCCCATTACTTGCCAAGCCTGTCACTAACCAGGAGGAAAATATCAGGCTCCCTCTAGGAATGTCCTTTGGCAGGGTAGGAGTGGATTATGTCAGGCACATCGACCATGGCAGATTCAGGGAAAAATGTCATCCTTGTGGAGATAGATCATGCCACATGGTGTTCTGAACTACTCTACTGCTGACACTAACTTCACCAATGGTGGCCAGGGCCCTACCGAATATCTTTCCCAGAGTTGAGTTATCCAAGTAATACATTTCTAACAAGGAGGAACTTCATCACAGCATGCATGAAGTATATAAGAGATGAGTGTGTGGTCACTTACAAGTTTAGCAAGCCTTATCATACCCAGTATGTTAGAAATTGGGGTTTCTGGTTGGCAGGGGTATGCACCCTGTCCAAGCAGGAACCACAATCCTAGTCAGGGTAAGTCACAACACAATCTAAATTATCCTGTACTCACCCACTGATACTTTGGCACAGAGCAGTCATGATTAACTTAAGAGGCAATGTATAAAGTATTTGTGAAACACTTCATACAACAACGCAGTGATAACACCACAGAAAGACTCCAGACTGTAGAAGTCGAGAAATTAATGTTTTAAAGTATAAATGCCAAAATAGTGCTTAGAAGCAATAAGCATTTAAATGGGTTATCGGGTCGCGCTAAGCCAGGCCAATGTCAAATGTTCAGACCAACCACAATGGAGCATGGGCCAGATACAGACACCCCCTTGGGCCTGCTGAACCAAAGTATCTTGATCCGGGGTGCGTCGTTGACGATGGTGAGAGGTGCAGCCGAAGAGATGCGTCGGTGTCAAGCCACTCAGTGGACGAGATGCATCGTTTTTCTCCACGCAACTGCATCAGTGCATTGGTTTTGAGTGCAAGCTCTGGTTCAGGATGCAATGTGCGACTGCTGCTCCCGCAGTTGGAGATGCATTGATGCAGAAGGCAATTCGCTGGTGACAAGGTAAATGCAGCAGGTCCGCTCCATGCATCAACGAGGTTGCTTTGGTTCAGAGGGTCATGCGTCAGGTTGCTCCCTGCAAAGACAAGGATGCACTAGTTCCAAGGCAATGCACAGGGTCCGCTCCCTGCAATGACAGGATGTGCTGGTTCTGACTCATGCAAAGGTGAAGATGCTCTGGTTCCGATGAGGATGCGTGGGTTCTAGATGTAGAGCACCTTAGGGCTCACTTCCAAGGATCCAGGACTGGGACAACAACACTTGGCAGGGCAGACCACAGTTTGAAAAGTCCAGGTGCAGATGCGGTGATTCAGGTCTTAGATATCCCTGAGACTTGGGAACAGGAGGCAATCCAGTAAGCCCTTGGAGCACTCTAGGTTCAAGTGATGCAGGTCCAGTCCTTCTCACCCAGGCAGGAAAACAGCAGGCAGCAGGCCAGCTCAGCAAGGCAAGAACACAGCAAGGCAGAATTCAGCAAAGCAGCAGTCCTGCAGAGGAGCAGTCCTTTCAGCAGCACAGCAGCTCTTCTTCCTTGCAGAGTAGTCACAGGTCCAGAAGTATACTGATTTGATAGTGCCGGAGATCCATTACGTATACCCAGTGGTGCCTTTGACGGGGGCACACTACAGGGGGTAATCAATACTTTATGTGGAGACAGGACACACCCCTTTCAGGTGTAAGTGCCAGCTCCTCCCTCCGATCCTGCTCAGGATGGCCCATATGCATGCAGATGATCACTCAGGCAAACCTACCCTTCTTTTTTGTGTGACTTTCCAAAGGGAATGCAGGAAGCCAACTGTCATCCACCCCAGACATATATTCTAGAGACAGGCAGAAGGCACCAAATGGTTAATGCAAGTAAATGCCAACTTTCTAAAAGTGCCATTTGCTAAACTGGAATTTTAAATTCAACTTCACCATAAATTGTGAGTTTAGTGACACTAAACTTGAAAAGTCTGTCTCTTCACAATTGGGAGTTACAAGCAAAAGATGTAATAAGGTGATCCCTATGTTATCCTATGGGAGAGATAGGCCTTGCGGTAGTGAAAAATGTTTTAACTACCAAGACATGAAAAGTTTAAAAGTACATGTCCTTCCTTTTAAATACACTGCCCCCTCCCCCGTGCATTATACAGGCCCTAACTTAGGCATGACATATGTATAAAAAGGAAAGGTTTAGGCCTGGCAAGAGGGTTCACTTGCCAGGTCGACATGGCTGTGTGAAACTGCACACCCAGGCTCTGCCGTGGTAGGCCTGAGACTTGGTTAAGGGGCAACGTATGTTGGTGGTAAAATCAGGGCTGTCGGCCCACTAGTGGCATTTAATTTACAGGCCCTGGGAACATGTAGTGTACTTTACCAGGGACTTTTAAATAAATTAAATATGCCCATTGGGGATGAACCAATTTTACAATTTTTAGGGAAGAAGGCACAAGCACTTTAGCACTGCTAAGCATTGGTAAAGTGCACAGAGTCCTAAAGCCGACAAACCATGGTCAGCAAAATGGATGAAGGCAGACAAAAAGTTGGGAGAAGCCCACTCCAAGGCTGTCAGGTCTAACAAAGTCTAATGGGCTTGTTGAATGATTAAAGAATACCCTGAAAGTCATGAATATGGACTAGATTACACCGTGGTATAAGTGGAACATTTTACTCTTAGGACTTGATGATGTCATGTTGCAGCCTTGTATTACAAACCAATCAAAGGACTATGGTCTCAACCGAGACCTACGATTTAGTGTTTTTACTCACACCTGTGGGGCGAACCTTTCAGACACCTTCTTTCCTTGGTCTTGTAGGAGGTGCAAGAACAGGATAGCTTGGCCCATCATACTGTCCCCCTTGCTAACTTCCCATGTGAAAACCTCAAAAGGGAGTAGCACCTGTGTCATGCATTTGACTAGGACCCATCTGTCCGCATACATGGTCGTAGCTTTCCCAACTGCATCCCCTCCTCTTTGAATGTCATAGTCATTGATCTGTTTGTACTGCATAAAACAGACGTTGCAACATATAAAAGGTGAAGTTCTAACGCGTTGGCACCTCCTGTATCAGTGCTTTAACTGGTTCTCCTTTATTACACTGAATAATCCGCAACTGTTTCTGGGCTTTAAAAGAATGGCTGAAATGAATGCAGATTCTTCTGCAGGTGGTCAGTATGTTTCTGACTATGTCTTCTTTCTTGACGAAGTCTTGCACCACCAGGTTGATGCAATGGGACAAACACAGGACTCTGAAATAACCTCCGTATGACATGGCCTTGACTATGTTACTACTATTGTCCATGGCAAACAAATCCAAATCTGAGACCTCTGGTTCGCAGCCATTCATACATCTTGCTGTAAAATCCCTCCAAGATTTTTACAGCTGTATGTGATTTCTCCATGGCAACATGGCCACTTTTACATGCAGCGGAACACTCTTACAACTTTTTTAGGGCCAAGACCTGCAGATATCTTTATCTTTACCCCTGCAAAAGAGATCTAGTGTGCAGTGCTGCACATGTAATCAATCGCCTGACAACTGGTCCACATGTCTGTCGTCAGGTGGATGGTGAGAACAACACTTTGCTGCAAAGCTTGTCCAACCAACTGCAGCACATCCTGATGCAGCACAGTAACAGCAACTCTGGCAAAATAGGTCCTACTTGGTATCTTCCATTTTGGGCAGATGGCTGCCACAAATTCTAAGAATCCCACTCCTTCCACAAAAGAAAAAGGGTGGAGGTCAAGCGCTAACATTTTTGCCAGCTCCCCATTGTACAAACATGCGGCTGGGTGGTTTCGCTCGTAGAGCCCCCCTGCCTAAACATGCCCGTAATAGTAGCCTGGATTTTCTTCTTTTTTTGAGACACTGACACAGGCATCTTTTCAGAAGAAGATGGTAGTAGTAGACTCAACGTGCATTGTGGTGGGGCAGTCACAATATGCCGTAGTGTCTCCATCTCACTCTGAGTCTTCTTGTACCATTGTGAAGTTGCTGAGGTGGGTGAATCTGCTAGCGCACTGCTGCGGACAGGGTTGCTTTGTGTGAAGATGTCATCCTCTTCTTTCTCATCATCATCACCTTCCACCATGAGTGGACTTGTAGCTGATATAGCCATCCTGAAGCTATCAGTTGACAGTGACACTCAGCTTCACAAGATGAAGAGAGGCCCGTGTTGCGTAGTCAGTCACCCGTCACGTCGTGCACAGGCCATCTGTCTTGCAGTACTGTGGATGATGTCTCTTCTCTTGTGCACCTAAAAGCAAACAAGCAAGAAGAATATCAGTGTTGCAATTCAGGTAGTAGTACAAACAAACAATATCATTTAGCGTGGTTACTTAAGTTATTTTAAATAATTAGCAATACAGTCTAACTATCCATTCATAAAACCACATCAACATAAATTTTCATTGTGTGCAGTACACTCAGGAAGGATCAGAAAGAGCAACAACAACATACAGATGTAACTTTTTGCTTTATGTGCATCACTTTGGAATGTGGCACTCAGGGAGGTGCAGGTGACAATGGAATATTCCTTAGATAATGAATGCTGTTGTGCAGTTCACCTATAGCAGTCATGGGATTGATGCCAAATGTAAGAATAATGGGGGAAAAGATTTAATGAAAATTTTATAATAATTAAGTTAAAAACAAGTAAATAAAATATATATATATATATATATATATATTTTGAATGCAAAAGTAAAACAAATGTAAAAAAATAAAATTAAAAATTAAAACATTAAAATAAAAAATTAAATAAATAAACTAAAATTAAAAAAATTACAAAATTAAAAATAAAAATATGTGAAATTATCCACAAGCATATTACTTTATTAAACTGCTATCATTCTCAACCATCCATGCAAGCCTATCACAAAGGGCCACACTGGCTGGTCAGCTTGGACGCACAAAATGGCTGTCAGTCAGTGCCACATGGTCATCAACAACAACTAACACTGAGGAAGGAGGCATGGCCACAAAGAAAGAAGACATGCAGGCCTATGGCAAAAGCAGACTTGCTGGCTACACAAAATGGCCGCCAGCCACATGGTCAGAAGAACAACAACAACCAGCAAGAAGGCATGGCCACAACAAAGAAGACATGCAGGCCTATGGCAAAACCACACTGGCTGGCTACACAAAACGTCCGTAAACCACGTGGTCACAACAACAAGCAGGAGGCCTGGAAAACTAAGAACACATGCAGGCCTATGGACAGCGACTATATACAATGGCCCCTGGCCACATGCCATGGGGAACAAAGACAAATGGTGGCCTATGGCACACACATTAACACACTGGCCAGACAAAGGAGGCATGGTAACACAGAGAACACAGCATTGATTTAGCAATGCCAAAAACAAAAATTAACAGGGCTAAAAAGGTTTAGAACAACACAAATCCTCCACAGGCATTACCCCAATTATACACTGTTTGCAGAAAAATAAAATGTGAAATACCACTAAAAAACATTTTTATAGTTTAATCCAATGCTATCCATGGCCTAAATGATGTTTCAATTCAACAGACACCACAGAAACAGTTGTTTCGTGCACCCATGACTAGTACAGGGCCTACTGGCTGGAAGGCACATTGGCAGACTAGGCCACATAGTGAAATAAATCAATATTGCACATTTTTTTAAAAACATGGAGAACATGTAGTAAAGTATGCAACATTTTTCCTTTTCAAAAGAAGAAAAATTAAATGCAAGCTGTTTTGCGATCGCCTCTGCACTGGACTTGAGCCCTGCCAATTGAAACCAATACAACAGAAAGGTTGGGTCCGGTCCTTCTGTTGCTGTGGTTGCCAGTTTTCTAGTTGATGGTGTATTTGGCTGCTGTGAGATAAGATCGCCCTCTCTGAAAGTTGATGGCGGCACACCAAAGTTCCAGCTGTTTTTCTTCCAAGTCTGCGGCTTGATTTACAATCCACCTCTTGTATTTTAAAACATCCCCTTCAGAAAGAGGAATGAAAGTGGGCAGATTTTTTTGTACTCTTTGGACTCAATGTTGCAGCCTTATATTAGAAGCCAAGCTAAGGACTAAGATCTCAACCAAGGCATGCGCTTCTGTGTTTTTATTCAAACCTTCGGGGCGAACCTTTCAGACGCCTTCTTTACCTGATCTTGTAGGAGATGCAACAACCAGATAGCTTGGTCCATTGTACTGTCCTCCTTGCTAACTTCCCATGTGAAAAACTCAAAAGGGAGTAGCATCTGTGTCAGGCATTTGACTAGGCCCCATGTGTCTGCATCCATGGTCATAGGTTTCCCAACTGCATCTTCTCCTCTTTGAATGACATAGTCATTGATCCATTTGCACTGCTCAAACAGACGTTTCTGCACATAAAAGGTGGAGTTCCAACGTGTTGGCACCTCCTGTATCAGGAATTCGTGCTCTATTATTACGCTGAATAGTCTGCAGTTGCTTCCGGGCTTTTTTAAAAAGAATGGCTGAAATTAGTGCAGATTATTCTGCAGGCGGTCAGTATGTTGCTGAACTATGTCCTCCTTTTTGAGGAAGTCTTGCACCACCAGGTTGATGCAATGAGCCAAACACAGGACCCTGAAATAGCCTCCGTCTGACATGGCCTTGACTATGTTACTGCCATGGTCTGTGGCAACAAATCCAATTCTAAGACCTTTGGGTCGCTGCCATTCATACATCTTGCTGTTGAATTCCTCCAATATGTTTACAGCTGTATGTGATCTCTCCATCACGAACATGGCCACTGTTGCATGCTGCCAAACGCTCTTAAAACTTTCTTCAGGGCCAAGACCTGAAGATATTGTTTGCTTTACCCCTGCAAAAGAGATCCAGTGTGCAGTGATGCACATTTAATCAGTCGCCTGACAACTGGTCCACATGTCTGTCATCAGGTGGATGGTGTGAACAACACTTTGCTGCAAAGCTTGTCCAACCAACTGCAGCACGTCTTGATGCAGTTCTGGAACAGCCACTCTGTCAAAATAGGTCCTACTTGGTACCTTCCATTTTAGGCTGCCTCAAATTCTAAGAATCCCACTCCTTCCACAAAAGAAAAAGGGAGGAGGTCCAGCGCTAACATTTTTGCCAGCTTCCCATTGTACAAACGTACAGTTGTGTGGTTTCGCGCATAGGGCCCCTCCTGCCAAAACATGCCTGTAATAGTAGCCTGGATTTTCATCTTTTCTTGGGGCACTGACACAGGCATCGTTTGAGAAGTAGATGCTAGTGGTAGACTCAATGTGTGTCATGGTGGTGGGGCAGTCACTATATGCCATGGTGTCTCCATCTCACTCTGAATATTCTTGTGCCATTGTGAAGTTGCTCAGGTGGGTGAATCTGCTGGCACACTGCTGGGGACAAGGCTGCTTTGCATGAAGATGTTACCCTCTTCTTCCTCATCATCACCTTCCACCATGATTAGACTTGTAGCTGATGTTCCCCAACTCTCCCCACCACCATGACCACGTTCAGCAATTATTTTAGGGTGCTCCTAGAACTTGATTTTGTGTTGTTTTTCCATATGGGTCATCTGGCCTCCAGTACCATAATTTGCACCAGTCTTACCTCGATGAACATCTGTGTGGCAAATGGTGCATACTGCAATGTGCTCCACCTCTTTGCTAGCTGTAAAAAAGTCCCAAACTGGGGAGGAGTACTTTTTATGGGGCCACTGCCAATGCCTGAAGAAGAATTGGAGGTAGGTGGGCCTGTCGATTACCTCTCTGCTTCTACTGAGACAGGGGTCGGTGCAGGTCTCAGCTGGGGCTTTGCAAATATGGGAGATGGTGGCAATGCTACTTATGCCACATCCCTCAGAGCTGGTTGAATATCAATGTCAGATTCCTCTGTGTCACCTTCCACCATGACTACCTCGTCATCGTCATCCTCCCTCTTTATCCCCTTCCATAAGTCTAAGTCTTTCTGGAACTTTTCTTTTACTTTGCCTCTCTTTGCTATCATTGTCAACCATCCATGCAAGCCTATGGCAAAGGGCCACACTGGCTGGACGCACAAAATGGCTGCTAGCCAGTGCAACATGGTCACCAACAACAACTAAAAACTGAGCAAGGAGGCATGGCCACAACTTCAGAGAAGACATGCAGGCGTATTTTCAATAGCACATTGGCTGGCTACATAAAATGGCCGCCAGCCACACGTTCACAACAACAACAACCAGTAAGAAGGCATGGCCACAAACAAAGAAGACATGCAGGCCTATGGGGAATCACACTGGCTAGCTACACAAAATGGGCGCCAGTCACCTGGTCAGAATAACAACAACCAGCAAGGAGGCATGGTCCCAAACAGAGAAGACGTGCAGGCCTTAGCAAAGCACACTGGCTGGCTACACAAAATGGCCACCACCCACATGGTCTTAACAACCAGCAAGAAGGCATGGCCACAAACAAAGAAGACATGCAGGCCTATGGGATAAGCACACTGGCTGGCTACACAGAATGGCCACCAGCCACATGGTCAAAACAACAACAACTAGCAAGAAGGCATGTCCGCAAACAGAGAAGACATGCAGCACCCATGGCAAAAGCACACTGGCTTGCTACACAAAGGGGCCGATTCCGATCTCGGCCGGTAGGGCTCCGAATCGGATTCGGCTTAACCGGATCCACTCGGAGCCCTATTTCCCGACCGATTCGTACGCGCGTCCGGGCGAGCGAGTACGATGCGAAATAGCCGACCGACTCGTCCGGGCGTCCCGACTGCTCCGACCAACTCGTTCCCGGGTCTAACCGCACCGACCGACTCGCTCGGACTCGACTCGCACCGCGCAATGGAGACGTTCCCCGGCCGGGTAAGTACGATGCGCGCCGCGAGCAGTCCGGCTCCAAAGAGCAGTCGGAGCCGTACTTTGGGGGTCCGTGTCTGACCCCCTGTATGTGTAGCCATGCGAGTCGCACACAGGGGGACCCATGGGTCCCCCTACCTGTGCGTGTACGGCGCGAGTCGCTTCGCCGCATAAACGCTGTAGGGGCGCCCTTGTCCGCCTCGCACCCATTGAGTCAATGGGAGCCCGCGTACGTGTTGTACGACAGGCTCCCATTGACTTCAATGGTAGTCCGACCGAATAGAGTCCGATGGCATACGTGCGCATTGTACTCATTCGGTCGGACTGCACGGGTCCGATTCGGTCGGTAATCTCTCCGGGTCCGGCTCGGTCGGAGAGATTTCCGGCCCGAATCGGAATTGGCCCCAAAGTGTCTGCCAGCCAAATGGTCACAACAACAAGGAGGATGCCTGAAAAGCAAAGAACACATGCAGGCCTAGGGTGGACACTGACTATATAAAATGAACTCTGGCCACATGGCATAATAAAAACAAAGGCAAATGGTGGCCTATGGCAAACACACGTACACACACACTGGGCAGACAAAAGAGGCATGGTAACACAGAGAACACAGCATTAATTCAGCAATGCCAAAAAATGAAAATTAACAGGGCTACAAATGTTTACAACAACATACATCCTCCAAAGCCATTACCCCACCTAAACACTGTTTGCAAGGAAAAAAAGTGAAGTACCACTAAAAATTGTTTTTTTATTTTAATCCAATGTCATCCATGGCCTACATGATGTTTCAATTCAACAGACACCAGAGAAACCGTTGTTTCATGCACCCATGAACAATGCAGGGCCTACTGACTGGAAGGCCCATTGGCAGACTAGGCCACAAAGTGAATGAAATCAATATTGCACATTTTTTTAAAAATGGGTAAAAAATTTAGTAAACTATGCAACATTTCCCTTTCACAAAAGAAGAAAAATGTAATGCAAAAATATAACTAGACCCATACTAAAACTGCAGGCCACCCACCACAATAAATATTAAAAATCTAATAAAAGTACAAATAAATCCACATGCATGCCCCCAATCAAACAAACAACACCCATATACACCAGTTTTTCAATTTACTTGTGATATCTCAAAAACAAAGTCCTTACATCCAATGGTATATATGCAGCACACAAGGAGAATGATCCTTCCAGCTCGAAATCCCAATGAAAAGTGACCAGGAGAGGGACAAAGCACTGGGAGGAGCCTGCGGGACAGGAAATGGAAGTTGGAATCTCTGGTGCACTTCCTTCTGGTTTGAAAAAAAAAGTTTTCAAAAACAACTCCAATGGCCAGTTTGGGTAGAAAATCCACTAAATGCCTCTAAGTTGCATTCTCAAGCAGAAAAGCTGTTCGACCGCTCTGTTTGCGATCACAATCAGCACTACGGATGCTAGATAGGTGCTGTCCCAGCCGTAAGCCGTGTGAGTGAGTGTAAAGTCTCTCGCGCACTCGCCAGCAGCACGAGAGTCTTGGCGTTTGCGGCTGAGAGCCAAAAGAAAACTCTAGAGCGAACAGAAAAAAACCTGCACTTCACGCCTGAATGGCAAAATTCAGGAATTTCACATTCCTCCGCGGAGCGCGGAGTGCCCGAATTCCGTAAACTCCGCGAGCAGAGTAGAGTTTACTACCCTGGCTTACATTACACTTCATGAAAATCTTCTGACTCACATCCAAAATCGAGGGTTTTTATACATTTTTTTTTGCATGCTAAATTAAAAGAACTGCAGAATCACTGCGGTTTTGCACAGTCATTGTCCCCATTGTCATTAATTCAGAGTTTATCAGTGTTATAGCACCAGCGGTATTCAAAGCAAGCCGGTCCACCAGCGTAGAAAATTGCACAATATTTACATCATTTATAGCCACACTTATAGATAGAATCATAGCTCCTAATACTCTCTGCCCACATTTATGTTTCACACTCTACAAACCAACAGCATCATTCATTCCACTCACATGATGAACACTAGGAACCAGTAAGGCAAGATAAAAGGAATCCGCCCTGTTACGTGGCAGGTTGCAGCCCAGTCACATGGCAGATTGAAATAAGCATTCTTACCAGGCACATAACAAATTTCCCCCAGAATTGGTCCTTCACCAACCAGGAAATCATCACTGACAACATAACTTCTTTTACAACTCACTCTTCCCCACATATTTAACTGACCTAACTCCTGTAGGTTCATGAAGCACCATACACAACTCACCCTGTCTGTCATGTTCCATTCTCAGTCTTCGGTGCAAATTCAGAAATCTAAATTCTTCTTCATCCTGAACCTGCTCACCTTGTCACCTTCCTCTCATTATTTTACCTGGCAAACTCACTCTCTTCTATACTTAAACCACACACTTACTCCTGTTAAGTCTGATTAGTATTCGGTTAACTGTACTCATAAATTTACCATATATTCCCCCATTGTTAGCACCTTGAAAGACCAGAAGAGTATCGATCAAAATCTTCAAATCCAACTGATAAGGCAATAGAAACTCATTTCTGTTAAATAAAATAACAAACACTGTACAAGAAAGACCATAAGACATCGGAAGCTGCACCTTCACCTGCAGAAGATGAGAGTAAAGCACACACACAGCAATCCTTGATCCCCATGATATTCACATACTTACCCAACATTTTAGTATAAACTTTATCATGAAATCTTCTAAATAAGCTTTCCCTAGTTGTACATGTATTAGATCCAACAGCATTATGTACTGTGGTTAATTAAACATTTGTGGGCACATATCTCACCTGAGAAATGAGGTACAACAATAAAACAATTAAAACATTTAGGGCCCGATTCTGATGCGGTTTGGAAATCTTCCGGACCAAATGGACTTGGGAATGGTTACCGATCGACTCGGATCGGGAGAGTACGACGACTGAGTACGATGCATCCGGATGCTTCCAGGTACGATTTGGTCAGACTCTCACCGAGCGAATGCATAGGCTCCCATTGAAGAAAGGGATGGCTGGGGAAAATCGGGCACCCTGTGGCGGGCACCCCCTGGTGCCTGCCACACTGTACATGGCTGGTAAGGGGGGACCCATGTGTACCCCCACGGGCCCGATTGGGAAGGCTCCGGGTACAGGCGGGCCCACTTTGGGCCCTCAAAGTTTGATTCCAACTGCTGATTCGAGTCGGACAGCACGATTCAAAAAGGCTGTCCGAATACAGCACCGTACTCAGTCGTTTGGAAATGCGGCTCGTAGAGACGTACGTTTCTGCTCTGTACGGCTTGGTCATACCAAATTTCGTCGGGTTCGGATCGGGATATTCCTAACGCCTAATTCGCATCGTACTCAGGGCCCGATTCTGATGCGGTTTGGAAAGGTTCCCGACCAAATGGGTTTGGGAATGGTTTCCGACCGAATCGGATCAGGAGAGTCCAACCGACCGAGTACGATGCATTCGGATGCTTCCAGATACGATTTGGTTGGACTCCCATTGACTTCAATGCAAGCCTTTGTTCCGACCGAATGCATAGGCTCCCATTGAAGAAAGGACTAGCTGGGGAAAGTCAGGCACCCTGTGGTGGGCACCCCCTGGTGCCTGCAACACTGTGCATGGCTGGTAAGGGGGACCCATGGGTACCCCCTTGGGCCCGATTGGGAAGGCTCACTACAGTCCCCCAAAGTCTGATTCCGACTGCCGATTCGAGTCAGACGGCACGATTCTGAAAGGCTGTCCAAATTCAGCATCATACTCGGTCGTTCAGAAACGCGGCCCATAGAGATGTACAATTCTGCTCCGTACGGCTCGGTCATTCCAAATGCTATCGGGTTCGGATTGGGATATTCCTAACGCCTTACTCGCATTGTACTCGGTTGGTTGGAAACCTTTCCGAGTCAGTCGGAACGACACGTTCCCGATCCGATTTGGACGGAGCAAATGCCGTTAGGAGGCATTCCTAACCACATCAGAATCAAGCCCTCAGTTGGGTGGACACCTTTCCGAGTCGGTCGGAAAGACACGTTCCCGATCCGATTCGGACGGAGCAAATGCAGTTAGGAGACCTTCCTAACCGCATCGGAATCGGGGCCTTAGTGTCATTATCAAGGAGATTAAGCCAATAATTTTGCAATATTTGCTATATGCAAAAACAAAAAGGAACATCAAACTTCAAAAACCGAAAGGGACTTGAAACTTCAAAAATCAACAAAACTGTTCTTTCAAAACAAGAATAAAATGTTAAACAACAGGATGTGGGAGCACACCGCTGACCTCTCAGGCAAGGTTCACCCCTGGCATTCTGGGAAATGCAGTCTCTTGTAGCACGCTCCGATATTTTCGAGTGTTTCGCCAAGGTTGGCGCAGATAGTGCTGATCTCTAGACACGTGTTTCTGGTTTATTAACCGTCATCAGTAGAGAATACAGTCTTGTATTTTGGGGTTTGCTGAGTAGGCTGCCAAACATTATATCAGGTCCGGTACCTCTCACTGGCGCACAGGTGCTTCATCCACGAGCTCGACAGCTCAATGACTCACGGGAGTACTTTAAATAAACAACAGGATGTGGGAGCACACCGCTGACCTCTCAGGCAAGGTTCACCCCTGGCATTCTGGGAAATGCAGTCTCTTGTAGCACGCTCCGATATTTTCGAGTGTTTCGCCAAGGTTGGCGCAGATAGTGCTGATCTCTAGACACGTGTTTCTGGTTTATTAACCGTCATCAGTAGAGAATACAGTCTTGTATTTTGGGGTTTGCTGAGTAGGCTGCCAAACATTATATCAGGTCCGGTACCTCTCCCTGGCGCGCAGGTGCTTCATCCACGAGCTCGTCAGCTCAATGACTCACGGGAGTACTTTAAAAAAACAACAAGATGTGGGAGCACACCGCTGACCTCTCAGGCAAGGTTCACCCCTGGCATTCTGGGAAATGCAGTCTCTTGTAGCACGCTCCGATATTTTCGAGTGTTTCGCCAAGGTTGGAGCAGATAGTGCTGATCTCTAGACACGTGTTTCTGGTTTATTAACAGTCATCAGTAGAGAATACAGTCTTGTATTTTGAGGTTTGCTGAGTAGGCTGCCAAACATTATATCAGGTCCGGTACCTCTCACTGGCGCGCAGGTGCTTCATCCACGAGCTGGTCAGCTCAATGACTCACGGAAGTACTTTAACTTTAAATAAACAACAGGATGTGGGAGCACACCGCTGACCTCTCAGGCAAGGTTCACCCCTGGCATTCTGGGAAATGCAGTCTCTTGTAGCACGCTCCGATATTTTCGAGTGTTTCGTCAAGGTTGGCGCAGATAGTGCTGATCTCTAGACACGTGTTTCTGGTTTATTAACCGTCATCAGTAGAGAATACAGTCTTGTATTTTGGGGTTTGCTGAGTAGGCTGCCAAACATTATATCAGGTCCGGTACCTCTCACTGGCGCGCAGGGGCTTCATCCACGAGCTCGTCAGCTCAATGATTCCCGGGAGTACTTTAAATAAACAACAGGATGTGGGAGCACACCGCTGACCTCTCAGGCAAGGTTCACCCCTGGCATTCTGGGAAATGCAGTTTCTTGTAGCACGCTCCGATATTTTTGAGTGTTTCGCCAAGGTTGGCGCAGATAATGCTGATCTCTAGACACGTGTTTCTGGTTTATTAACCGTCATCAGTAGAGAATACAGTCTTGTATTTTGGGGTTTGCTGAGTAGGCTGCCAAACATTATATCAGGTCCGGTACCTCTCACTGGCGCACAGGTGCTTCATCCACGAGCTCGTCAGCTCAATGACTCACGGGAGTACTTTAAATAAACAACAGGATGTGGGAGCACACCGCTGACCTCTCAGGCAAGGTTCACCCCTGGCATTCTGGGAAATGCAGTCTCTTGTAGCACGCTCCGATATTTTCAAGTGTTTCGCCAAGGTTGGCGCAGATAGTGCTGATCTCTAGACACTTGTTTCTGGTTTATTAACCGTCATCAGTAGAGAATACAGTCTTGTATTTTGGGGTTTGCTGAGTAGGCTGCCAAACATTATATCAGGTCCGGTACCTCTCACTGGCGCGCAGGTGCTTCATCCACGAGCTCATCAGCTCAATGACTCACGGGAGTACTTTAAATAAACAACAGGATGTGAGAGCACACCGCTGACCTCTCAGGCAAGGTTCACCCCTGGCATTCTGGGAAATGCAGTCTCTTGTAGCACGCTCCGATATTTTTGAGTGTTTCGCCAAGGTTGGAGCAGATAGTGCTGATCTCTAGACACGTGTTTCTGGTTTATTAACCGTCATCAGTAGAGAATACAGTCTTGTATTTTGAGGTTTGCTGAGTAGGCTGCCAAACATTATATCAGGTCCGGTACCACTCACTGGCGCGCAGGTGCTTCATCCACGAGCTCGTCATCTCAATGACTCACGGGAGTACTTTAAATAAACAACAGGATGTGGGAGCACACCGCTGACCTCTCAGGCAAGGTTCACCCCTGGCATTCTGGGAAATGCAGTCTCTTGTAGAACGCTCCGATATTTTCGAGTGTTTCGCCAAGGTTGGAGCAGATAGTGCTGATCTCTAGACACGTGTTTCTGGTTTATTAACCGTCATCAGTAGAGAATACAGTCTTGTATTTTGGGGTTTGCTGAGTAGGCTGCCAAACATTATATCAGGTCCGGTACCTCTCACTCGCACGCAGGTGCTTCATCCACGAGCTCGTCAGCTCAATGACTCACGGGAGTACTTTAACTTTAAATAAACAACAGGATGTGGGAGCACACCGCTGACCTCTCAGGCAAGGTTCACCCCTGGCATTCTGGGAAATGCAGTTTCTTGTAGCACGCTCCGATATTTTCGAGTGTTTCGCCAAGGTTGGCGCAGATAGTGCTGATCTCTAGACACGTGTTTCTGGTTTATTAACCGTCATCAGTAGAGAATACAGTCTTGTATTTTGGGGTTTGCTGAGTAGGCTGCCAAACATTATATCAGGTCCGGTACCTCTCACTGGCGCGCAGGTGCTTCATCCATGAGCTCGTCAGCTCAATGACTCACGGGAGTACTTTAAATAAACAACAGGATGTGGGAGCACACTGCTGACCTCTCAGGCAAGGTTCACCCCTTGCATTCTGGGAAATGCAGTCTCTTGTAGCACGCTCTGATATTTTCGAGGGTTTCGCCAAGGTTGGAGCAGATAGTGTTGATCTCTAGACACGTGTTTCTGGTTTATTAACCGTCATCAGTAGAGAATACAGCGTTGTATTTTGAGGTTTGCTGAGTAGGCTGCCAAACATTATATCAGGTCCGGTACCTCTCACTGGTGTGCAGGTGCTTCATCCACAAGCTCGTCAGCTCAATGACTCACGGGAGTACTTTAAATAAACAACAGGATGTGGGAGCACACCGCTGACCTTCCAGGCAAGATTCACCCCTGGCATTCTGGGAAATGCAGTCTCTTGTAGCACGCTCCGATATTTTCGAGTGTTTCGCCAAGGTTGGCGCAGATAGTGCTGATCTCTAGAATAAAATGTTACTTCTTTATTTAAAGTAATTATCGCAAAGAGTAAACAAATATAGAGTTCATAGGGCCTCATTACTATGGCGTCGGTGGCAGTATTATGATGGTGGGGGGAAGTGTGGCGGTCTGAAAGACCGACCGCCACGGTCCAGACGGGCGGATCAAATCCGATCACCCGTCGGGCCAACTGCTCATCTCTGCATTGTCGTGGTGCCTTTCAGGCACTGCCGTAGGAATTATGATATACCTTTCCCCCGGTCGTTCTACGGCTGTCAACCTGCCGCAAAACGGCTGGCGGAAACGGATTTGAGGGCCCGTCGCTTTCCTCCCTTAATCCCTGGGGCAGGGACATGTATCCTGGGGGGCACCTATGGTGCCCCCTACATAGCCGTGCACCATTTGGCAGGCACCGCATGGTGCCTGCCACGTAGTGCAGGGATATGTCTGCACCCTGTTTTTTGTTTTGTGGTGGGGGCTGCTGACTGCATCCCCGCCACAATACAAAATATAGGCAATACGACCGCCATGGTGGTGGTCGCATCATAATTTGGATGGTGGGTAGGCCACCTCATAGGTGGCCGGCCCTAAATCCGATACGATGGTGGATGGACTGAAGTCCATCTGCCATCGTAATGACCCCCATAGCTTTTTATCAGCTCTTTTGATTCCATTAATTCAGTTCATATTCTTAAACTCTTTCGTTTAGGATTCTTTTTCAAAATTCAAAGTGATTATGCCATTGTCAGTCTTTTCTCTTAATATTCAAAGGAGCTCATCTTCCTCCAGTTTCTTTTCGAAAATGAATTGGCAACAGTTTATTGGACTGAAGATCTCTGTGTCTGACCATTCTTCAATCAGACACAGATGCTAGATATGCCCATTCAGCTGAAACATACTTTCTGTTTGTAATTCTCTTTCTTGCTGGTCTTTTAGCAATTGGAGACTCACTTTTACTGTTCTATGAGTCAATTTCAGTTATTTCAGGCTCTTCTTTGGTTTGCTTTAGTCATTCATTCTGCCAGAGCTTTCCTTTGCAGATTCTCTTTACTGCTTTTCTTGCATCAACTTCTGCATTTTCACTTGTTACTACTGCTGAAACATCCCCACTCACTGATGGACTTGAGCTTTGATTCACGTCAGCAGCTTGACTCGCTGTCAACTGCTTTCTTCCTCTGGAGGTTCTTGAGACTCGAATTTTCAACTCCAGTCTTTCATTGGCCAGATCAGAGACTATTTCTTCTTGCTGCTGCTCGTGACTTTGCAACAGCTTTTCCATTCAGTCTTTGAATTGAAACCGGCCACTGCTACTGAAACCTTCAACATGATCTTCACTTTCATCAGTCAAAATATCGAGTTTGAAATGTCGACTTACACTAATATTGAGTTTTAAATACCGTGACACAGAAATATCAACAGCAAGAATATCGTGGTCAAGAATATCGACTTTAAGGTAAGAAATATCGATTTTCAAATTATAGAAGTCATTAATCTTAATTGCAAAAATATAGTTGTTTAAAATATCGATTTTTTAATTAGTATTTAGTACATATTTTAAATGTATGTGATGTATTTTTTGTATAAGTATTGTTTATGTTTATTAAAATAGGTGTTTCATTCTTAGTAATTTTATTATAATTACATTTGGCGTTTTTAGTTCCGTAGCGGGTTGCGGGTTTATAGGGGAAAAGTGTGGGAAGAAATGTAATTATAATAACTAAATAAATATATTTATTTATTAATATTTTTTTAATTGAGATTTCATGTTAATTGTGTTTTTATTTTTTTGGGGTAAATTTTAGGTGTGGGATGTGGGGTTTATAGGAGTAAAGGGTGGGAAGTAATTTATTTTTAATGAATTATTAATTAGTTGTTAATTAAAATTAATTAATTGATTGACAATTAATTATGGCAATTGTGTAATTGATTTTAGATGCGGGTTGTGGGGTTTATAGGGATAAAGGGTGGGAAGTAATTTCTATTTCTATTAATTAGTTATTAATTAATATTTATTAATTAATTAACAATTATTTATGGTAATTGTGTAATTAATTTTAGGTGCGGGTTGTGGGTTGTATAGGGGTAAAGGATGGGAAGTAATTTATTTTTAACTATTAATAATTAGTTGTTAATTAATGTTAAATGATTAATTGACAATTAATTATAATAATTGTGTAATTAATTTTAGGTGCGGGTTGTGGGGTTTTTA
Source organism: Calotriton arnoldi (assembly GCA_963921515.1). Lineage (NCBI taxonomy): Eukaryota > Metazoa > Chordata > Amphibia > Caudata > Salamandridae > Calotriton > Calotriton arnoldi. The sequence continues at coordinate 234,147 of CAWUFW010012849.1, read as the reverse complement.
GGGGTAAAGGGTGGGAAGTAATTTATTTTTAATTAATGATTAGTTGATGATTAATGTTAATTAATTGATAATTAATTAGTTTAATTGTTTAATTATTTTTTCTTGTGTGGGTTTTGGGTTTATAGGGGTGAAGGGTGGGGAGTAAATTAATTTTGCTTACTTTATAATTAGTTGTTAAATACTATTGGGAAGAGGTATGCAGCAGCGGCCAGGGTGACTGACTCCGGAACCCGGGGGCTCACGGTTCAATCCCCGGTGCCAGCAGCAGATCAGCCATGTGAATCTGGGCAATAGCTTGCTTAATCTTCCCAACGGCCCCCAGCGCCTTGACACCTTCGGGTAATTGTTTGCGCTTTACAAATACTGGACATTTACATTTATTAGTTATTTAATTGTAAAAGATTTTTAATTGTGTAATTATTTTTTTTACAGTTTAATTTTAGGTGTGGGTTGTGAGGATTATAGGTGTAAAGGGTGGGAAGTTAATTACATTTTATGTGTTTTCATTTGTTTTTTTAATTAATAATATTTGTTGAATTGATAATTAATTATGTTAATTATGCAAATATATTATTTTTATTTTCGTTGTGAGTTGTGTGGTGTTATAGGGTAGGAAGTAAATAGACTAAATTTATGTTATAATAATGTTTTTGTTAATAAATAATTTTCAAAATATTTATTTGTTTGAAAATTATTTTTTTCTTTTATTTAATATAATAGGTATTTGTGATATGTATTTAACATTATAATGTTTTTTTATATTAAATATATTTTTATTTTTAACAGATTTATATATTTTTAATTTACTTAAAAAAAAAAAATATTTTGTTGATGATATTTTGTTTGTTTTGATTTTTGAGCTGACTGGAGTGAGAATAACAAATTGTACCCCTCCGCAATCCAACACTTTCCCTATTGATGCAGTGACTGGAGTGGGAATAGTAAATTTTGTCCCTCCACTATCCAACACTTCCCTATTAATGCACTGACTGGAGTGGGAATAGTAGATTTTATCCCTCTGCTATCCAACACTTTCCCTACTGTTGCACCCACTGGAGTAGGAATAGTAATTTTTACCCTTCCGCTATCCAACACTTTCTCGACTGTCGCACTAACTGGAGTGGGAATAGTAATTATTACCCATCTGCTATCCAACATTTTCCCTCCTGTTGCACTCACTGGAGTGGGAATAGTACATTTTATCCCTCCGCTATCAAACACTTTCCCTACTGTTGCACTCACTGGAGTGGGAATAGTAAATTGTATCCCTCCTCGATCCAACACTTTCCCTACTGTTGCACTCACTGGAGTAGGCATAGTAATTTTACCCCTTTGCTATCCAACACTTTCCCTACTGTTGCACTCACTAGAGTGGGAATAGTAACTGTTACCCCTCCGCTATCCAACACTTTCCCTACTGTTGCACTCACTGGAGTGGGAATAGGACATTTCATCCCTCCACATTCTAACACTTTCCCTACTGTTGCACTCATTGGAGTGGGAATAGTAATTATTACCCCTCTGCTAGCCAACACTTTCCCTACTGTTGCATTGACTTGAGTGGGAATAGTAAGTTTCATCCCTCCGCTATCCAACACTTTCCATACTATTGCACTAATTGGAGTGGGAATAGTAATTTTTACCCCTCCGCTATCCAACACTTTCCCTGCTGTTGCACTCACTGGAGTGGGAATAGTAATTTTTACCCCTCAGCTATCCAACACTTTCCATACTGTTGCACTCACTGGAGTGGGAATAGTAAATTTTATCTCTCCGCTATCTAACACTTTCCCTACTGTTTCACTCATTAGAGTGGGAATAGTCATTTTTACCCCTCTGCTATCCAACACTTTCCCTACTGTTGCACTCTTGGGAGAGGGAATAGTAATTTTTACCCCACCACTATCCAACACTTTCCCTACTGTTGCACTCACTGGAGTGGGAATAGTAAATTGTATCCCTCCTCTATCCTACACTTTCCCTACTGTTGCACTCACTGGAGTAGGGAAAGTAATTTTACCCCTCCGCAATCCAACACTTTCCCTACTGTTGCACTCACTAGAGTGGGAATAGTAATTGTTACCCCTCCGCTATCCAACACTTTCCCTACTGTTGCACTCACTGGAGTGGGAATAGTACATTTCATCCCTCCGCTATCTAACACTTTCCCTACTGTTGCACTCTTGGGAGAGGGAATAGTAATGCTTACCCCTCCGCTATCCAACACTTTCCCTACTGTTGCACTCACTGGAGTGGGAATAGTAAATTTTATCCCTCCACAATCTAACACGTTCCCTACTGTTGCACCAATTGGAGTGGGAATTGTAATTTTTGCCACTCTGCTATCCAACACTTTCCCTACTGTTGCACTCACTGAAGTGGGAATAGTACATTTTATCCCTCCGCTATCCAACACTTTACCTACTGTTGCACTCACTGGAGTAGCAATAGTAATTTTTACCTCTCCGCTATCCAACTCTTTCCCTGCTGTTGCACTCATTGGAGTGGGAATAGTAATTTTTGCCCCTCCGCTATCCAACTCTTTCCCTACTGTTGCACTCACTGGAGTGGGAAATTTAAGTTTAGATTTTTAAATAATTTAATATTTTAATAAATAATAGAATGTTTTTTTAAATAGATTTTATGTTATTGGTACCAGGAAGACCCATTATTTCAGCTCAACGTAGTCTTTTAGAACCGGTGTCAAAATACGTAGACTATTATCTTCATGAATTTGTAGAGGGTCTTCCATCATTTATCAAAGATACGGGGCATTTTTTGTCAAAACTGCAAAATGTTGTATGGCAAGAGGATTACCGATTTATTGTAATGGATATCAGTGCTCTTTACACTAGCACCAACCATTCAGATGGCATCAAGGCAGTCAAGTACTACCTGGGCAATCGCAACATTGAATTTTATGAGCATAATTTGATGATTTGCAAAATGATTGAGATATGTCTTACTAATAATGTTTTCTTGTTCAACAAGTTGACCTATCAACAGCTATGGGGGTGGCGATGGGGGCTTGTTTCGCCCCCAGCTACGCGTGTCTTCACGTTGGCTGGTGGGAGGAACAGGTCCTTAAAGTCGTCCACAAGGCTATGTATGATTCACACGTTCTCCATTGGTGGAGATTTATTGATGACGTGTGTGTCATTTGGAAGGGTTCTGAGGTTTCTGCTCAAAAATATGTTAGTGACATCAATGACAACTATTTGAATCTAGCTTTCACTGACAATATCAGTACCAGTTGTGTCCAATTCTTAGATGTGGAATTGTATGTTAACAACAACACCATTGAAACTAAGCTTTACAGAACGAGCACTGCAGGCAACTCTATTTTGCATGCCAGCAGTGCTCATCCCCACCATCTTATTCGCAGTATCCCATATGGGGAATTTCTGCGCATCAGGAGGATTTGCAGTTCTGAAGCAGACCTCAATCTCTGTCAGGCGGATGCCTTTCAGAGATTTTTGGCAAGAGGTTATAAAGCGAAAGATTTAGAAGAGGCTTGAGTCAGGGCCAATAACTACATCAGTGAGGAATTCTTGCCGGGCCAAACAGCTGCTACAAGAGCAACTATTATATCCTCAGGTCAGTTATCCAATACTGCAGACTCGGTCAGGTTAATAACTTCATACAGCTGCCAAGACAGACAAATAAGGAAGATTATTTACAGACACCGGCCGATCATTTTATCAGATCTGACATTATCACAGATCATGTCTAGCCTTCCTACACTCACATTCAGACGCGCTCCCTCGATGCGGGATGCGCTGGTTAGAAATAGCCCCAAGGTGGTTGTGTCTAACACTTGGTTGTCACCAAGGTCAGGTTTTTTAAATGTACATCGTGTAGAGCCTGTAAGTTTGGGAAAAACACCACTGAGTACACCACTGCATTTGAGGAGAAGACGGTTAAGATCCAGGGTCACTATACATGTCGAACTGAGTTTGCAGTATATGTATTAGAGTGTACCTGTCAACTCAAATACGTTGGAAGCACAAAGCTTCAGGTTTTTAACAGAATCCTCCAGCATTTACGTGCGTTGGTCAACTCTGACCCTAACTATTTATTTGAGTTTTATATAGCGCTGGCTAGACCCGGAGGTATCAGAGCGCTTTACATAAGGTTCCACAAAGTTACAAAATTACATCAGTTACAAGTTACATCAGTTGCTATAAAAACATTTCAAGTGCGTAGAAGACGAGATAAATGGAGCTTAGAAGGGAAAGGGGTAGGGTAAAGAGGTAGGAGGGAAATAGGATGGAGAGACGAAGGAGAGTCTGCCCAAAGTCCGGCTGGGTAGGTGACGGCCGAGGGAAAGTCCACAGCCCATCTCCTCTATAGCTCCACTGGGCATCGGCCAAATAGCTAGGTCTAAACTGGAAAACATTTAAAGAGCATAGGGGATGAGATAAATGGAACATAGAGGGGGAAAGGGGGTAGGGTAAAGGGGTAGGAGGGAGAATACGATGGAGAGACGAAGGAAAGTCTGCCCAAAGTCCGGCTGGGTAGGTGACGGCCAAGGGGGAAGTCCATAGCCCATCTCCTCTTTAGCTATCAGGTAGCTCCACCGGGCATCGGCCAAAAAGCTAGGTCTCCACGGTCAGAGGTAAGTTAATAGATTCAGTATCCTGATGTGTAGGCCGGATGGGGGATGGGTTGGAGGTCTGGTCGATGTCCGGTTTTTTCCCAGAGTAGTAGCACAATGTGGTAGGGGCCACTGTGGCAGCCATCTTGGGTCAGGCAAGGGATTCTGGCCTTGATGTAAAACTCAGACCTCTCCTTCGGCACAACTGCCCAGTGGCTCGCCATTTTAAACTTGTACATGGTAACAACCTGAATGATTTAAGTTATTTTGTAATTGGATCTGTGCCGAAGTCAGTTCGAGGAGGTAATAGAGAAAAACTATTGCGTCAGCTGGAATCTCATTACATTGTACTATTGGATACTAAGATGCCGAATGGTCTTAATACAGGGGAGGAGCTGCATAATTTTTTATAACAATGTTTTAGAAATTTAATTTTTATGAGGAATACGTAATCTTTCATAAATTTTGTAGTAATGTTTTATGAATTTTTTATGAATTTGTAAAGATTTTTTTATGAATTTTAATGAATGTCTCAAGATCATCATGAAACTTGTTTGGTGCCCCTCTGTATTAGTATAGTCAAATTTAGATCCCAATGTGATTCTTGTTCTGGCACTAACTGAATGACTTGTCACAGTTGATTAACCTTTTGAACTGACTATCTAGTGAATGATTCTGACCTGGCAGCTCTCTCTAATCTCTCGGCCCTGGATTTTTTATCTCTAACATCGATCGATTTTATTATCTCTAACATTTATGGGTATTTGTAGTTGAACCAGTTTACCTTGTCGATTTTGCACCATTCATCATATGATTGTGCACTTGCACTTTATTCCTAGTGAATTGGGATATTTAGCTGTTGCCACGGCCTAAGATTTTATGTCAAGTATTTTGCACATTTAGCGACTTTTGCACTTTTTTGCACTTGCACTTTAGGTTTTGGTAACAAGCATGGTTACAATAATATTACTTGGGACCCTCTAATCTGTTGAACGACTGATGTAATTTCATTGTTTAGGAAGGACTATGTCTTCGATTTTATGGTTTAATTCAGCTGTACAATATATTTGCAGCAGCCAACACATGTCTTTAACCTATATTTTTTACAGCGTCTACATATATAAAAACATTTTATTACATATTTTTTAGCTGTATAATTATATGTGTCGTTTTGAATATAAAGATAAACATTTTAGATTGTTCTTATGTTTTAATGAATGAGGTTCACCCATGTTAACATCAAGTCTTTCTATTATTGTTATTGCTCAGGGGAGTGGCTATTTTTGTTGGTTTCACTATAATTATGTCTGCATTGGTCCAGCGCGTCATGTGATCAAGACCGCGGCAACGCGTCAGGCTGGACACTTGTCTCTGCACTATAGTTGCTATTATATTTTACCTGCAATAAAATTTCACTGCAACGAATGCGCTGTGGTCCGTTCCTGCTTTCCTCGCCATGCATCCGGTGATCCAGGAGTTTGGTTTATATATATATATATATATATATATATATATATATTTTTTGTAATCCTAGGCTCGAAGCTTTGCAGGACACACTCGACCGCCAGCTGGTTGGGAACTGTGTCCTAAACCCGTGGGTACAGTCAGCTTGGGAAAATTGGCTGCATCGACAATTTGGACCCTACTAAGGGAAAAAATTCAAAATAATTGAAACAGACTCACAAAGCCCACTGAGGGTGAAACACTGTTGTAAAGAGGACTACCAGTCCCAGCATTCAATGAGTGACGGTATGGGGCGTGGCCCGTTGGGGGCCAATTAACAACTATCCGAAGAGGAAGAATAAAACGTGAAGCCCATTCCTCTGTGAACCGTTTTGGAATAAAGTAGCCCAAGAATAAGGGGCAATGAGCCTTGAAACGCGTTGGGTTTTAAATGACAGGATTACCGGAATGCCGAAGCAGGTCCCGTTCAAGAAAATAGCCTGATGGTAAGGCTGGCGGTCGAGCCTAGGATTACAAAAATATATATATATATATATATTCCAAAAAATGCCCTGCATTAGAGACGCACTCCTCCAGCCAGCAAATTTTCACAACTCATTTATTTCAGGAACAGGCATTTTCATTCTGCTTTTATACATCCTCCTGCCTGACGCGTTTCAGAGCATTCACGCTCTTTCTTCAGAGGCAATTTGACTGCACACAATGTTTTGGCTCCCACAGTTCTCTGCGTTTTCACATTTTATAGGCCTCCGGTGTGCCTTACTTGATAGATTTAATCCTGGTGTATGCTGGAACTTGTGGTTTGGCTCCATTAATTTATATATATATAGCGAAAACTCCTCTCCAGAAAATCAGGTAAGGAAGGAGCCACTCCGGTTTTGAATGCTTCAAAATTGTTTATTCGGCAGAGAAACAAGACGCGTTTCGACCTCACACGGGGTCTTGGTCACATGACCTTGTATTACAGCTGCGGTCTTTTAAACCTGTCCAACATGACGGACTGTTCAATAGACATAGAAAAAAGTGCAAATATAGTTGTGTACAGGTGATAAAGTGCAGTCGTTAGACTTTTTAAATTTTTACAATATTTAAAATAAATTAAAAATAAAACGTGTTTCATGTAATTTGGTAATGTCCCTGTATTACAAAATTATATTTGATTATAAACATATAGGGGCCCATTACAATGTCGGGCGGAAGCACTACCGCCGTGCTGTCGGAGGCAAAACCACTAGTTACCGTCCGCCCGCCGCGGCCCACACGCCCGCCCAATTAGGATGTGTAAAACCAGCCAAACACCGCCCGTAAGCCCGCGACGCCGCCCGCCATCAAAGTGCGCCCGTTCACATAGAGGCGCCAGCCAATGGAGGCACACCGTCCGACGAAATCACGTACCGCCCGGCGTACAAATTACGATGCCGCAAACAAACAGCTCCCCCGGCTAAGAGACACCGTACGAGATACCAAGGCGGAAACTCGACCGCACGAGTACGGACACCAAAAAGGCGGCCCACCCCGACATGAATCCTGAACTCCAGGCCATCCCCATGCTGTACCTGATGCAGCACCTAGGAGTCAACGCGCCGCGGCGACGCAGGTAGGCAGACACACAACAAGGGCACGCAAACACCGCACACAGTGCAAGGGCGGAAAAACTGAACATGGCCCCCTAGACACCCCTGTGTGGACAGGACACATCCACCACTGCACCCACAAATGTCACACCATGCAAAATGAAACAACTCGCAACTACCGGGCACACACTACCCGGGACCAGGAACTGACGTCCCCGTCACGGCAACGCAGCGCAGCGGCGATGACGCAGCTACACATGTGCACAACGCAGAGGCCAACTACAGCACCATGCATGGGCCGCACACAAATAACACAGGCACACAACTACACACACCACACACCAGCCCCACCCTGAACGCACATGTCACGTGGCATTCCTGCATCAGTCATGTCCCCAACCGGCAACTCACAGGTGCCAACATGACGCCACACAAGTGTACCGAACAGGGCAGTGACGTCACGCCAAAATAGGACATACCCTTGTGTGCATAACATGGCGAAGCACACAGCGGCTGCGACATCACGCCGCAGAATATGTACCTTGTCCGCAAAAGGCACGCCAGTACCATACAAAAATACTAATACCATCCTGCACCCAATACCAATACATGCAATACGTAACATGAAAAAACCCGGGTGCCTGACAACAGGTGTTACCAATTACAACACACACACACAAGGCCCAACGTATAGCGGAAGCGCAGCGTGCCGCCCACATACGGGAAAGCAGATAGCACTGAATGGCCTTCCATTCCTACTCTGAAACCACATTTCGACTAAACAAGCCGGAGAATACAGCCATTGTCCCAACAACAAACCAAACAGAGGCATGCCGAGGAAACCGTCCAATGTGCAGATAGCGCACAACATGAAAGAACTTCTGACCACAAAAAGAAATAAGACCACTCCTCCATGTGGTTCACATGCAAGTAATCTGGAAGGAGTCAGACACCACTGACCTTGACCATTCATAGAAGCATGTGGGATGAGGAACTGTGTCCTCCGCACAAGCTACTATAACCCAAACCCTGCCTCTGTACGACTATTCCAGATTTCCCAGCATCGTCGGAGGGTGCACTCTGCTGACTGCACAGCCGGCTGGAGCACGCCATCACATCGCCCTGTAGCAAAATGGCAGTCGCACCACACCTACCCAACTACGCCGGACAGATGCAGCTCTACATGGACAGCCTGCTACAGATAGTGGTCTGTGAAAACCTGGCCACGCTGAACGTAAGTTACCGAGTAACTTACCGCATCGCAATGTTCAGCTGCGTCATCCCCGTCTTCTTCTGTCGGAGGTGTCCCTTCCACTGTCCTGTGGATTTATGTCTCTCCAACCCGGCATGTCCAAAGGCGGACCTGGTACAACTGCTCGCCCCCCTGGACGCACACGACAGGATCTGTTCAGTCTATGGGGGCATGGCGTATGTGGCTGCAATCGGACACACACTGCAATGGGACATGTGTGCCTCCACACAACGGATTCTGGATCACAGTTTCATCGAATGTCATCCAACATGTCCCATCAGGCTCCTACAAGGGACAACTTACGATGAACACATTGACAGCCACCATCCGCTTCATTGGATGGCATCCATGTATAACACCAATGCCATGGAAGCCCTGCTGGAAGGTATCGCATACCTGACAACTTGTCAATTCGTCGGGCCCCGACGCAATACCCCCAATTGAACAATGAGGTTCAACACCGTACCTATGCTTGGCTTTCGCACGGACTGGGCAGTTACCTGTACAACAACTATACCATACAACCTGCAACAAACACCACACTATCAACTCCACTGCCATGACATCGGACATTTTCGGGACATTCTCTCTGTTCCTCACCACATCCAATATCTCTGCATGAACAGGGGAGGCAGAGGTATGTGACTTGTGTACAGTAACCACATGTACAATACTGCATGAACAACTATGCTACAATATGTATCCTGCGCACATGAACATATGCACCGGTCAGTGCACACTAATCTGTCAGCTGTATCACGTGAGAACTGTCACCTCACCTTTGTCTGTACTTCCGTGCCAGGACTTTTGCATGGACAACAAATGCATCCCCCAACAACATGACCCCAGTGAATGTGACATGTTCAGTAGCCACCACATTGCAACAACTAGTGACACGCTGCTGCATGCACGTAGGCTCATGCTCTGATGTCACCCCTCACGCACGTGTGTCGTAGTAACTACTGTAGTAAACCTGTACCATGGAACTGAGATGTACTGTACCTATGATGTCAAGCTGTCTCGTAGGCAAAATGATTACTGTCTGTGTCAAACTCGAGAGCTCCTCAGTAACTAACAAATGTACATTAGCATAGCAAGGGCAAGGCAGTTGTAACTCTGAAGCCCTCATTCCACAGTCAACAACTAATCACATCTACCCCTAACCCCTTTTGTATGTGTAATCATGCTAAGTAGATCCTCCACATGCATTTCGCTGCCAGTAGTGTCCACTATACTGCATCACAGAGGACGTAAATCCAAATACATGGCTTGAAGCAAAAATGTGACTCCGCTGAATCATTTCACAAACACAAGTACGAATGAGAGAGCATGAGAGTGTGTGAAGTACACGACAGTCGTGAGATGACCATGTAGTCCACTGTCACTGGATGTCAACGCAAATGAGTAGCCGCAACAGTGGCCACAGTGCAATACCACAGCTCCTGGAGCAGGACATGTCAGACTCTGAAGGTGCCCGATAGATCATCACATCAACACTGACGGCCTGGTCAATACAAAGCACAGTCCTACAAATGTCTACAATTTCCCACACAGTCTGACCACACACTCAGCAACAAGAAGTAGGAGCCACGCAAAAGCATGCCACAGCAATGCCTGTCAATATACACACACAACATCAGTTTGGGTGGGCAGCACTGCACAATGAGTAAGAACTGCAGAAAATCTGACATGCACAATTGAACTAGGCACAATCTTGACAGTGACACACCCTGCACACACACAACGTCTGAACCATAACAAGTAGGCGTCATCCTGAACTGCAAGGACACACCCACACACTGCATTGTTATTTAATTGTAAAAGATTTTTAATTGTGTAATTAATTTTTTTACAGTTTAATTTTAGGTGTGGGTTGTGAGGATTATAGGTGTAAAGGGTGGGAAGTTAATTACATTTTATGTGTTTTCATTTGTTTTTTTAATTAATAATATTTGTTGAATTGATAATTAATTATGTTAATTATGCAAATATATTATTTTTATTTTCGTTGTGAGTTGTGTGGTGTTATAGGGTAGGAAGTAAATAGACTAAATTTATGTAATAATAATGTTTTTGTTAATAAATAATTTTCAAAATATTTATTTGTTTGAAAATTATTTTTTTCTTTTATTTAATATAATAGGTATTTGTGATATGTATTTAACATTATAATATGTTTTTTTATATTAAATATATTTTTATTTTTAACAGATTTATATATTTTTAATTTACTTTAAAAAAAATATATATTTTGTTGATGATATTTTGTTTGTTTTGATTTTTGAGCTGACTGGAGTGAGAATAACAAATTGTACCCCTCCGCAATCCAACACTTTCCCTATTGATGCAGTGACTGGAGTGGGAATAGTAAATTTTGTCCCTCCACTATCCAACACTTCCCTATTAATGCACTGACTGGAGTGGGAATAGTAGATTTTATCCCTCTGCTATCCAACACTTTCCCTACTGTTGCACCCACTGGAGTAGGAATAGTAATTTTTACCCTTCCGCTATCCAACACTTTCTCGACTGTCGCACTAACTGGAGTGGGAATAGTAATTATTACCCATCTGCTATCCAACATTTTCCCTCCTGTTGCACTCACTGGAGTGGGAATAGTACATTTTATCCCTCCGCTATCAAACACTTTCCCTACTGTTGCACTCACTGGAGTGGGAATAGTAAATTGTATCCCTCCTCGATCCAACACTTTCCCTACTGTTGCACTCACTGGAGTAGGCATAGTAATTTTACCCCTTTGCTATCCAACACTTTCCCTACTGTTGCACTCACTAGAGTGGGAATAGTAACTGTTACCCCTCCGCTATCCAACACTTTCCCTACTGTTGCACTCACTGGAGTGGGAATAGGACATTTCATCCCTCCGCATTCTAACACTTTCCCTACTGTTGCACTCATTGGAGTGGGAATAGTAATTATTACCCCTCTGCTAGCCAACACTTTCCCTACTGTTGCATTGACTTGAGTGGGAATAGTAAGTTTCATCCCTCCGCTATCCAACACTTTCCATACTATTGCACTAATTGGAGTGGGAATAGTAATTTTTACCCCTCCGCTATCCAACACTTTCCCTGCTGTTGCACTCACTGGAGTGGGAATAGTAATTTTTACCCCTCAGCTATCCAACACTTTCCATACTGTTGCACTCACTGGAGTGGGAATAGTAAATTTTATCTCTCCGCTATCTAACACTTTCCCTACTGTTTCACTCATTAGAGTGGGAATAGTCATTTTTACCCCTCTGCTATCCAACACTTTCCCTACTGTTGCACTCTTGGGAGAGGAATAGTAATTTTTACCCCACCACTATCCAACACTTTCCCTACTGTTGCACTCACTGGAGTGGGAATAGAAAATTGTATCCCTCCTCTATCCTACACTTTCCCTACTGTTGCACTCACTGGAGTAGGGAAAGTAATTTTACCCCTCCGCAATCCAACACTTTCCCTACTGTTGCACTCACTAGAGTGGGAATAGTAATTGTTACCCCTCCGCTATCCAACACTTTCCCTACTGTTGCACTCACTGGAGTGGGAATAGTACATTTCATCCCTCCGCTATCTAACACTTTCCCTACTGTTGCACTCTTGGGAGAGGGAATAGTAATGCTTACCCCTCCGCTATCCAACACTTTCCCTACTGTTGCACTCACTGGAGTGGGAATAGTAAATTTTATCCCTCCACAATCTAACACGTTCCCTACTGTTGCACCAATTGGAGTGGGAATTGTAATTTTTGCCACTCTGCTATCCAACACTCTCCCTACTGTTGCACTCACTGAAGTGGGAATAGTACATTTTATCCCTCCGCTATCCAACACTTTCCCTACTGTTGCACTCACTGGAGTAGCAATAGTAATTTTTACCTCTCCGCTATCCAACTCTTTCCCTGCTGTTGCACTCATTGGAGTGGGAATAGTAATTTTTGCCCCTCCGCTATCCAACTCTTTCCCTACTGTTGCACTCACTGGAGTGGGAAATTTAAGTTTAGATTTTTAAATAATTTAATATTTTAATAAATAATAGAATGTTTTTTTAAATAGATTTTATGTTATTGGTACCAGGAAGACCCATTATTTCAGCTCAACGTAGTCTTTTAGAACCGGTGTCAAAATACGTAGACTATTATCTTCATGAATTTGTAGAGGGTCTTCCATCATTTATCAAAGATACGGGGCATTTTTTGTCAAAACTGCAAAATGTTGTATGGCAAGAGGATTACCGATTTATTGTAATGGATATCAGTGCTCTTTACACTAGCACCAACCATTCAGATGGCATCAAGGCAGTCAAGTACTACCTGGGCAATCGCAACATTGAATTTTATGAGCATAATTTGATGATTTGCAAAATGATTGAGATATGTCTTACTAATAATGTTTTCTTGTTCAACAAGTTGACCTATCAACAGCTATGGGGGTGGCGATGGGGGCTTGTTTCGCCCCCAGCTACGCGTGTCTTCACGTTGGCTGGTGGGAGGAACAGGTCCTTAAAGTCGTCCACAAGGCTATGTATGATTCACACGTTCTCCATTGGTGGAGATTTATTGATGACGTGTGTGTCATTTGGAAGGGTTCTGAGGTTTCTGCTCAAAAATATGTTAGTGACATCAATGACAACTATTTGAATCTAGCTTTCACTGACAATATCAGTACCAGTTGTGTCCAATTCTTAGATGTGGAATTGTATGTTAACAACAACACCATTGAAACTAAGCTTTACAGAACGAGCACTGCAGGCAACTCTATTTTGCATGCCAGCAGTGCTCATCCCCACCATCTTATTCGCAGTATCCCATATGGGGAATTTCTGCGCATCAGGAGGATTTGCAGTTCTGAAGCAGACCTCAATCTCTGTCAGGCGGATGCCTTTCAGAGATTTTTGGCAAGAGGTTATAAAGCGAAAGATTTAGAAGAGGCTTGAGTCAGGGCCAATAACTACATCAGTGAGGAATTCTTGCCGGGCCAAACAGCTGCTACAAGAGCAACTATTATATCCTCAGGTCAGTTATCCAATACTGCAGACTCGGTCAGGTTAATAACTTCATACAGCTGCCAAGACAGACAAATAAGGAAGATTATTTACAGACACCGGCCGATCATTTTATCAGATCTGACATTATCACAGATCATGTCTAGCCTTCCTACACTCACATTCAGACGCGCTCCCTCGATGCGGGATGCGCTGGTTAGAAATAGCCCCAAGGTGGTTGTGTCTAACACTTGGTTGTCACCAAGGTCAGGTTTTTTTAAATGTACATCGTGTAGAGCCTGTAAGTTTGGGAAAAACACCACTGAGTACACCACTGCATTTGAGGAGAAGACGGTTAAGATCCAGGGTCACTATACATGTCGAACTGAGTTTGCAGTATATGTATTAGAGTGTACCTGTCAACTCAAATACGTTGGAGGCACAAAGCTTCAGGTTTTTAACAGAATCCTCCAGCATTTACGTGCGTTGGTCAACTCTGACCCTAACTATTTATTTGAGTTTTATATAGCGCTGGCTAGACCCGGAGGTATCAGAGCGCTTTACATAAGGTTCCACAAAGTTACAAAATTACATCAGTTACAAGTTACATCAGTTGCTATAAAAACATTTCAAGTGCGTAGAAGACGAGATAAATGGAGCTTAGAAGGGAAAGGGGGTAGGGTAAAGAGGTAGGAGGGAAATAGGATGGAGAGACGAAGGAGAGTCTGCCCAAAGTCCGGCTGGGTAGGTGACGGCCGAGGGGAAAGTCCACAGCCCATCTCCTCTATAGCTCCACTGGGCATCGGCCAAATAGCTAGGTCTAAACTGGAAAACATTTAAAGAGCATAGGGGATGAGATAAATGGAACATAGAGGGGGAAAGGGGGTAGGGTAAAGGGGTAGGAGGGAGAATACGATGGAGAGACGAAGGAAAGTCTGCCCAAAGTCCGGCTGGGTAGGTGACGGCCAAGGGGGAAGTCCATAGCCCATCTCCTCTTTAGCTATCAGGTAGCTCCACCGGGCATCGGCCAAAAAGCTAGGTCTCCACGGTCAGAGGTAAGTTAATAGATTCAGTATCCTGATGTGTAGGCCGGATGGGGATGGGTTGGAGGTCTGGTCGATGTCCGGTTTTTTCCCAGAGTAGTAGCACAATGTGGCAGGGGCCACTGTGGCAGCCATCTTGGGTCAGGCAAGGGATTCTGGCCTTGATGTAAAACTCAGACCTCTCCTTCGGCACAACTGCCCAGTGGCTCGCCATTTTAAACTTGTACATGGTAACAACCTGAATGATTTAAGTTATTTTGTAATTGGATCTGTGCCGAAGTCAGTTCGAGGAGGTAATAGAGAAAAACTATTGCGTCAGCTGGAATCTCATTACATTGTACTATTGGATACTAAGATGCCGAATGGTCTTAATACAGGGGAGGAGCTGCATAATTTTTATAACAATGTTTTAGAAATTTAATTTTTATGAGGAATACGTAATCTTTCATAAATTTTGTAGTAATGTTTTATGAATTTTTTATGAATTTGTAAAGATTTTTTTATGAATTTTAATGAATGTCTCAAGATCATCATGAAACTTGTTTGGTGCCCCTCTGTATTAGTATAGTCAAATTTAGATCCCAATGTGATTCTTGTTCTGGCACTAACTGAATGACTTGTCACAGTTGATTAACCTTTTGAACTGACTATCTAGTGAATGATTCTGACCTGGCAGCTCTCTCTAATCTCTCGGCCCTGGATTTTTATCTCTAACATCGATCGATTTTATTATCTCTAACATTTATGGGTATTTGTAGTTGAACCAGTTTACCTTGTCGATTTTGCACCATTCATCATATGATTGTGCACTTGCACTTTATTCCTAGTGAATTGGGATATTTAGCTGTTGCCACGGCCTAAGATTTTATGTCAAGTATTTTGCACATTTAGCGACTTTTGCACTTTTTTGCACTTGCACTTTAGGTTTTGGTAACAAGCATGGTTACAATAATATTACTTGGGACCCTCTAATCTGTTGAACGACTGATGTAATTTCATTGTTTAGGAAGGACTATGTCTTCGATTTTATGGTTTAATTCAGCTGTACAATATATTTGCAGCAGCCAACACATGTCTTTAACCTATATTTTTTACAGCATCTACATATATAAAAACATTTTATTACATATTTTTTAGCTGTATAATTATATGTGTCGTTTTGAATATAAAGATAAACATTTTAGATTGTTCTTATGTTTTAATGAATGAGGTTCACCCATGTTAACATCAAGTCTTTCTATTATTGTTATTGCTCAGGGGAGTGGCTATTTTTGTTGGTTTCACTATAATTATGTCTGCATTGGTCCAGCGCGTCATGTGATCAAGACCGCGGCAACGCGTCAGGCTGGACACTTGTCTCTGCACTATAGTTGCTATTATATTTTACCTGCAATAAAATTTCACTGCAACGAATGCGCTGTGGTCCGTTCCTGCTTTCCTCGCCATGCATCCGGTGATCCAGGAGTTTGGTTTATATATATATATATATATATATATATATATATATATATATATATATATATATATATATATATATATTTTTTTTTGTAATCCTAGGCTCGAAGCTTTGCAGGACACACTCGACCGCCAGCTGGTTGGGAACTGTGTCCTAAACCCGTGGGTACAGTCAGCTCGGGAAAATTGGCTGCATCGACAATTTGGACCCTACTAAGGGAAAAAATTCAAAATAATTGAAACAGACTCACAAAGCCCACTGAGGGTGAAACACTGTTGCAAAGAGGACTACCAGTCCCAGCATTCAATGAGTGACGGTATGGGGCGTGGCCCGTTGGGGGCCAATTAACAACTATCCGAAGAGGAAGAATAAAACGTGAAGCCCATTCCTCTGTGAACCGTTTTGGAATAAAGTAGCCCAAGAATAAGGGGCAATGAGCCTTGAAACGCGTTGGGTTTTAAATGACAGGATTACCGGAATGCCGAAGCAGGTCCCGTTCAAGAAAATAGCCTGATGGTAAGGCTGGCGGTCGAGCCTAGGATTACAAAAATATATATATATATATATATTCCAAAAAATGCCCTGCATTAGAGACGCACTCCTCCAGCCAGCAAATTTTCACAACTCATTTATTTCAGGAACAGGCATTTTCATTCTGCTTTTATACATCCTCCTGCCTGACGCGTTTCAGAGCATTCACGCTCTTTCTTCAGAGGCAATTTGACTGCACACAATGTTTTGGCTCCCACAGTTCTCTGCGTTTTTCACATTTTATAGGCCTCCGGTGTGCCTTACTTGATAGATTTAATCCTGGTGTATGCTGGAACTTGTGGTTTGGCTCCATTAATTTATATATATATAGCGAAAACTCCTCTCCAGAAAATCAGGTAAGGAAGGAGCCACTCCGGTTTTGAATGCTTCAAAATTGTTTATTCGGCAGAGAAACAAGACGCGTTTCGACCTCACACGGGGTCTTGGTCACATGACCTTGTATTACAGCTGCGGTCTTTTAAACCTGTCCAACATGACGGACTGTTCAATAGACATAGAAAAAAGTGCAAATATAGTTGTGTACAGGTGATAAAGTGCAGTCGTTAGACTTTTTAAAATTTTTACAATATTTAAAATAAATTAAAAATAAAACGTGTTTCATGTAATTTGGTAATGTCCCTGTATTACAAAATTATATTTGATTATAAACATATAGGGGCCCATTACAATGTCGGGCGGAAGCACTACCGCCGTGCTGTCGGAGGCAAAAACCACTAGTTACCGTCCGCCCGCCGCGGCCCACACGCCCGCCCAATTAGGATGTGTAAAACCAGCCAAACACCGCCCGTAAGCCCGCGACGCCGCCCGCCATCAAAGTGCGCCCGTTCACATAGAGGCGCCAGCCAATGGAGGCACACCGTCCGACGAAATCACGTACCGCCCGGCGTACAAATTACGATGCCGCAAACAAACAGCTCCCCCGGCTAAGAGACACCGTACGAGATACCAAGGCGGAAACTCGACCGCACGAGTACGGACACCAAAAAGGCGGCCCACCCCGACATGAATCCTGCACTCCAGGCCATCCCCATGCTGTACCTGATGCAGCACCTAGGAGTCAACGCGCCGCGGCGACGCAGGTAGGCAGACACACAACAAGGGCACGCAAACACCGCACACAGTGCAAGGGCGGAAAAACTGAACATGGCCCCCCTAGACACCCCTGTGTGGACAGGACACATCCACCACTGCACCCACAAATGTCACACCATGCAAAATGAAACAACTCGCAACTACCGGGCACACACTACCCGGGACCAGGAACTGACGTCCCCGTCACGGCAACGCAGCGCAGCAGCGATGACGCAGCTACACATGCGCACAACGCAGAGGCCAACTACAGCACCATGCATGGGCCGCACACAAATAACACAGGCACACAACTACACACACCACACACCAGCCCCACCCTGAACGCACATGTCACGTGGCATTCCTGCATCAGTCATGTCCCCAACCGGCAACTCACAGGTGCCAACATGACGCCACACAAGTGTACCGAACAGGGCAGTGACGTCACGCCAAAATAGGACATACCCTTGTGTGCATAACATGGCGAAGCACACAGCGGCTGCGACATCACGCCGCAGAATATGTACCTTGTCCGCAAAAGGCACGCCAGTACCATACAAAAATACTAATACCATCCTGCACCCAATACCAATACATGCAATACGTAACATGAAAAAACCCGGGTGCCTGACAACAGGTGTTACCAATTACAACACACACACACAAGGCCCAACGTATAGCGGAAGCGCAGCGTGCCGCCCACATACGGGAAAGCAGATAGCACTGAATGGCCTTCCATTCCTACTCTGAAACCACATTTCGACTAAACAAGCCGGAGAATACAGCCATTGTCCCAACAACAAACCAAACAGAGGCATGCCGAGGAAACCGTCCAATGTGCAGATAGCGCACAACATGAAAGAACTTCTGACCACAAAAAAGAAATAAGACCACTCCTCCATGTGGTTCACATGCAAGTAATCTGGAAGGAGTCAGACACCACTGACCTTGACCATTCATAGAAGCATGTGGGATGAGGAACTGTGTCCTCCGCACAAGCTACTATAACCCAAACCCTGCCTCTGTACGACTATTCCAGATTTCCCAGCATCGTCGGAGGGTGCACTCTGCTGACTGCACAGCCGGCTGGAGCACGCCATCACATCGCCCTGTAGCAAAATGGCAGTCGCACCACACCTACCCAACTACGCCGGACAGATGCAGCTCTACATGGACAGCCTGCTACAGATAGTGGGCTGTGAAAACCTGGCCACGCTGAACGTAAGTTACCGAGTAACTTACCGCATCGCAATGTTCAGCTGCGTCATCCCCGTCTTCTTCTGTCGGAGGTGTCCCTTCCACTGTCCTGTGGATTTATGTCTCTCCAACCCGGCATGTCCAAAGGCGGACCTGGTACAACTGTTCGCCCCCTGGACGCACACGACAGGATCTGTTCAGTCTATGGGGGCATGGCGTATGTGGCTGCAATCGGACACACACTGCAATGGGACATGTGTGCCTCCACACAACGGATTCTGGATCACAGTTTCATCGAATGTCATCCAACATGTCCCATCAGGCTCCTACAAGGGACAACTTACGATGAACACATTGACAGCCACCATCCGCTTCATTGGATGGCATCCATGTATAACACCAATGCCATGGAAGCCCTGCTGGAAGGTATCGCATACCTGACAACTTGTCAATTCGTCGGGCCCCGACGCAATACCCCCAATTGAACAATGAGGTTCAACACCGTACCTATGCTTGGCTTTCGCACGGACTGGGCAGTTACCTGTACAACAACTATACCATACAACCTGCAACAAACACCACACTATCAACTCCACTGCCATGACATCGGACATTTTCGGGACATTCTCTCTGTTCCTCACCACATCCAATATCTCTGCATGAACAGGGGGAGGCAGAGGTATGTGACTTGTGTACAGTAACCACATGTACAATACTGCACGAACAACTATGCTACAATATGTATCCTGCGCACATGAACATATGCACCGGTCAGTGCACACTAATCTGTCAGCTGTATCACGTGAGAACTGTCACCTCACCTTTGTCTGTACTTCCGTGCCAGGACTTTTGCATGGACAACAAATGCATCCCCCAACAACATGACCCCAGTGAATGTGACATGTTCAGTAGCCACCACATTGCAACAACTAGTGACACGCTGCTGCATGCACGTAGGCTCATGCTCTGATGTCACCCCTCACGCACGTGTGTCGTAGTAACTACTGTAGTAAACCTGTACCATGGAACTGAGATGTACTGTACCTATGATGTCAAGCTGTCTCGTAGGCAAAATGATTACTGTCTGTGTCAAACTCGAGAGCTCCTCAGTAACTAACAAATGTACATTAGCATAGCAAGGGCAAGGCAGTTGTAACTCTGAAGCCCTCATTCCACAGTCAACAACTAATCACATCTACCCCTAACCCCTTTTGTATGTGTAATCATGCTAAGTAGATCCTCCACATGCATTTCGCTGCCAGTAGTGTCCACTATACTGCATCACAGAGGACGTAAGTCCAAATACATGGCTTGAAGCAAAAATGTGACTCCGCTGAATCATTTCACAAACACAAGTACGAATGAGAGAGGATGAGAGTGTGTGAAGTACACGACAGTCGTGAGATGACCATGTAGTCCACTGTCACTGGATGTCAACGCAAATGAGTAGCCGCAACAGTGGCCACAGTGCAATACCACAGCTCCTGGAGCAGGACATGTCAGACTCTGAAGGTGCCCGATAGATCATCACATCAACACTGACGGCCTGGTCAATACAAAGCACAGTCCTACACATGTCTACAATTTCCCACACAGTCTGACCACACACTCAGCAACAAGAAGTAGGAGCCACGCAAAAGCATGCCACAGCAATGCCTGTCAATACACACACACGACATCAGTTTGGGTGGGCAGCACTGCACAATGAGTAAGAACTGCAGAAAATCTGACATGCACAATTGAACTAGGCACAATCTTGACAGTGACACACCCTGCACACACACAACGTCTGAACCATAACAAGTAGGAGTCATCCTGAACTGCAAGGACACACCCACACACTGCATTCCGTGCAACATACAACACACACATCTCATCATATACACAGACCTCAACACGGTTACAAACATCCACCATGGGCCTGGGAAACATATGTGTGTAGTCGACATGGCCACAACACACACACACACCAACGCCACCCCAAACTCACACCACCCACACCACCCACCACCACCTCCCAAATGCACACATTGAGAGTAGGCCATGTGCCCAGGCACAATGCACATCACAAGACCAACATACACCTACACCGCTGGCCACACAGCAAGTAAGCTCACACATGCCCGCATACTCAGCGCATGCTGCCAGTCCACCTGTGGCTAGACTCACACCCTGTGCATTGCATGCACGCAAACATGACACGGATACATTTACCCAGAAATAACACCAAATACATGCAGTCAATCCGTTGCACAGAAAAGCAGATTCATCACACACACAAGTAGCAGAGTCTGAAAGAAGTGAAGTCCCTGCCACGTGTACAACACATTGGAATGTGAGACCAGACATTGCAATTGCTGAGGTCACATACACGGCATGTGCCCCACTTAACCAAGCACACACTGCAACAACTGCAATCATCAACTACACAGATACAACCGACTACAGGAACAACAGCATCCAGTCACAGATTACATCGACAGGCGGCATAACTCATCTACCCCAGGGACAGTGCCCAGTTCGATGTGCCGAGTAGTGACACGTAGTGCCGCGGATGCAATGTGTGTTAGTGTGCCCTGCCATGGCCAGCCAACACTGCCATGGCAGTCACAATATCCATCACAGCCACCACTGTGTCAGAAGGAGATGTGTGAGTGTGCCTACCAATCTAACAGGATGCCAGTACGACTCGGTGCTGTGTGTGTGCTACGGGACAGTTGCAGGTCCGGCCCTGAGAGAGTAGCACAACTGTGGAAGACACACATGTGTCATGTGAAGCGGGAGTTACGCTTGGCCCAGGTGGGTGGGTGTGACGGGTAGGTGCGCACATGCAATGTTGAAACACACTGTGTTGGGAGGATTCGGGAGCACTAGATTACCGCTGTCTTGGGCATTTGTAAAGACCACCTGTCTGGGGATGAATGTGAACACGTGTGTGCACAACAGGCGGCCACACGAAAGATGCTGCATCAGGTGTAGACGTCAGCCCACCCTCTGGGGACATGCTGGATACTGCTGTGCGTCCGCCAGGCCCTTGCCAAGGCACGCACATCCCCTGTCGACCAGGTGTACCCCCAACATTGTCCACCTGCACGGGCTATCCAGGGCACGGGATGGCAGTGGAGCATGGTGGGTGAGAGGTCATGGCGCGCTCCTCCTGGTCACATCACGCAGGCAACACATCCTCATTGTGCAGCATGGCACAAGTCAAATATAAGTAGTGGGGGACGCACACATCGCGCCCGGGAGTGACGTCACGGAAGGTGGCTCGCACCATCGCACTCATTGCCTATTTCCCCACACACGTTACATGCCATTGCAACAGAGAAGCCAGCGCGTGCACAAGCAGCTCCAAGCTCGCCCCAGAGAGGTCAAAGAGTGAATGTGTGGGTCCATTAGCTCCAGTTGGACGCGGCCTGGGCCGCTAGGGCAGCTACAGCCTCTGTGTGTTGCAGGTGGTGTATCCGGACTGCGGAGCCTGTCATGCATTGTCAATGTTGTCCAGGTCTCGAGTCGGGGTACCACGCAGGTGGACGGCGTCCCGCCACTGATTATACCGCGAGACAGACAACTCGTTCAAATGGACCCACACATACACTCTTTGGCCTCTCTGGTGCGAGCTCGGAGCTGCCTGTGCACGCGCTGGCTTCTCAGATGCAAACGCAAATTGGGGTGAGGGAGGGGAGGCCATTAAGTCTGACGGTGCAAGCCACCTTCCAACATGTCACATCCGGTCGGGACGTCAGCGTCCCCCCACTACTCCGATTTAGGACTCGTGCACTGCTGCCGTCAGATGTGCCACTCCCCAGGGGGTGGGGAAAGGGTCAGGAATGTCAGTCTGAGATTGGCGCAGTTGAAGGCACACCTTCACTGGGGGTGACAACCATTGGACGGTCTGGTGTAGTCCACCCACGCGTACATGTGGGCCCTCCATCATCCATGTCTCCTGCGGCTAAGTGATGTCATGGGCAATGACGTAAGTGAGGAGAGCTGTCTGCCCCACGCACAGATGGCGCATCAGCTCAACAGACCCAGCACTGAGGGCAGCAGGGGTCACATGTGCAGGGGCAGCTGTGCCTGGTGTGAAGGACACCCTATCCTTCATCCCTGTGCCGACACGTGTTGCACCAGTGGAAGTGGATGGGAGGGCGGTCATTGGCCTCCGCGTGGCTGAAGAAGACCCAGAGTCCACGTCCCTTGTGTCATACAACATGGATGTATCACCTCAGTCCTCAGATGACGCCGAAATTGCCCACTGGGCCTGTGATTCATCCAGCACACGTCTAGCCCCTCCGAGGCGCAGGTCACAACTGTCTCACTCAGCAGCTGTGCAGCTGCTACATCCGAAGCCACCCCACTGTTGAGCGTCCCCTGTCCCTCAGCACCCAGGGGAGATGCCACATGAGAGAGAGCGAGGTGGTCCCACTCATCTGGCATCAATGACACAGACATGTGCAAGGGAAGCAGCACAGAACATACCCAAATCCACATGTTGCACGATACCTGTGCAATAGTATACAGCCACCACAATCAACACCCAATGGCTGGCGTACAGGAAAGGAATCCGCTAATTAGTGCCACGAATGTAGTGCACATCGCACTACACACGGCCTGTGTCACCCTGCGACCATAGCCCCAACTCGCGTTGTGCACAACCACTATCCTGATGGTGGCAAGGATGACCACTATGTAATTAGGCCAAACACATACCTGCATGGAGCCAAATGGGAAACTACTCACACAGACTGCAACCTGACAGCCCACAATGGCCATGAGCCCATGCCATCCACCTGTCGTTCACACGAGCACAACTGTTGTTGCACGGTGTGCCGGATGTGCAAGTACCAGAGACATGAGGTGAGGCATCGCACACATATGTCCGACCGAAATCAGAGTAGGCACAGTGCCCCTAACATACATGTGAATAGCCACTCCAGCCTACTACAGGTTGTACCTGAGGGCTACGACTCCGAGTGCATTGGGAATGCAGAGTGCCCTAATTGCATCTTAAGCCCCAGGACTAGCATATGCATGTCAGATGCACACAGCACAGACTACAGTTACTACACACTGCATCACAAAACAAACATCACATTACCCAGATCATGGGTAGGCTGTGGACACATGCTGCCTCTCACAGCAAAAGACACCATCACACAAGACTGTAAACTTGCTTGCTGCTGATGCCCCAACAAACGTGCATCCGGCACAGGCCGTGTGACTGTCAAGATGCAGACCATTACTGGTGTAATGCAGCGCCGTGCTAACCTGACAATACGAGGGGGCATCCCCCGATCCGTCAACGCCACGTAGTGGCCCATCCGGCAGATGCCGTCACACCCTTTGGGCAATTGGCTGCACTGGCGGTCACACACACACAAAGGCATCAACTTGGTAGCAATGGCTCCTCACAAGTCCTTGGGCTGGAGGAATTCCAACTGCAGGGATGGTGCACAGGAGGCTTGGAATGTCACTAATGCACTTCTCAACATCACCCACATCCACCAATCACAGTGGCATGCTGCTGACCCATCCCAAATACTCCGAGACGTGCAACAGAGCCAGGAAGTAATCGGACATGGCCTAACAGCATGTGTACACCACAACGTGAATGCATGCTGCTGGGAGTGTGTACACAGTACCTGACCAACCCATTCACATGCAGGTTGACAGCACATCGAGCAATGTGTAGCCTGTCCACATCTACTGTCCATTGTCAGGTGGACCTACACAAAGATCACAAGGCAACACATCTGTGTGGGTGTACCCACTGTGTCCAACACTGCGCAACCATCAACATACTCGCCCTGTGCATGGCCCACCCCGCAATGGAGGTCACATTCTGTGCCACTATCTCTCACACACATCCCTATCACGAGGCATGGTGTGTCCAATCGACAGTGCTGAGTTAGCGCTTTTCCGGAGGGTCCTGAACAGGAGACACATGTAACCCACTGGGCAGTCTGTGTTGTCACCTACTGGCATTGTGCAGTCAATGTGCAGCCCAGGCCTGCTGGGACTGAGAAGGGCAGCATGGCCCCAGCCTGCCATTCTCACGAGCAACAAGTGCTCTGAGACCTGCATTGCCAATTGGCTGTGTCACTGGATGTCTGACATGAAGTTGCCATGTACCACCACTCGGGAGGGACAGACATGGCAAAGCGCCCGAGAGCTCACATACCCCTGCCACCTGCAGTAAGCATGGTGAGCAGTGCATGTTGGAACCCCACAGGCTCTGACTCATGGTGCTGCGGATCAACGACATGTGTGTCCCCCACATGCACTCCCACACACACTGTGGTTGTCTCACACACACAACTTTTGCAAGGGATAGCCATGTGCAGTGTGCGTGGAGCTCGGAATCCAGGATCTCCAGCTCCTCGCTGGTGAGTGGACATGGACATATCTTCAGCGTCATCGACGTTAAGGTGGACAGGTGGCAGCAGCAGGTGTTGTTGAGGGATGCCAGGCTGCAGTCCCTGGTAGCTGTGGTAATGCCGGTCTCACTCCCACACTCATATAGCCCCCTGGGGCAGTTTCAGTGGGTCCAAGCCGCTGCAATTGGTGTACCGTGTCTGCCTGCTTAAATTGCAGACGATGGCCTTCTTCCAGCTGGCCCGTGACGCTTTCCTCCATTGCGGGACACGCAGGGTGCAACCGCGAGGGCCATTGGAGTTGGCCGTAAGGGCCTGGCCCATGGCGGGTACAGTCCGCTGATGCCATGTGCACTACACAGTATGATGTGCGCAATGCATCTGCAGGTGTGGCCATGACTTGTGTGTGGGAGCAGGTCCACACTGGACAGGGCCACAACATGCTGTGCGCATGGGCAGGGACGGCCAGTGCTCAGCCTCCACATGTCTGTTGGCACATCATCATGTACACATTGGCATGGGAGCATGGGACATGCATATGCACACACATGCCATCTTTCACTATGCACATCTCCCACTTGGCACGTGCTACGTTACGTGTCACTTGTGATGTGTATTTGCAATCACACAGCTGTGTTGTCATGGAGCTGTCAATGTGTACACCTGTCAATGTGTTTTGGAGGTGTGATCCGTACAGTGCTGTACATAGGGTGAAGTAGGGACATCAATGACTGTCTCATATCCCCTCGTGCAACAGGACCCACTTGTTTTTGCCGCTCAGCCTGTGTCCATTGCGTTGTTGGTGTGTGCCATACTCACCCAGCCTCGGAAGCTGTGTCAGGCACAGCAGCTAGTTATATTGCCGTGGTGTTGCCGCTTCCCAAATATGCAGTCTGATATCATCGTCATGCCTTACAAGTTGTTAAGGCCTAAATCCCCATGTGCATGCTCATAGCAATGGTTTGTGTCACTGCTCATTGCTATTGGTAAGGGGACCTGTGTAAGTGTATTGTGGCTGTGCTGTCCCTACTTGTCAGCTGTTCTGTGATTCAATTGCTTGGTCAGTCATTTTTGTTTTGTGTTTGTGGAAATGCCATGTGGCGTGTTGCTTTGACATGTGTCCACTTCCATCTTTCCTAGGAGGAGACCAAACATACATCGCCCCTACCAATTGCTGTCAGACATGGAGGACGTGGAGGTAATCCGGAAATTCCGACTGGACCGACCCACCCTGCATCGCCTATGTGCCTTGTTGGAACCCCACCTCCGTCCTCGCAGGGTGTATCCGACTGCATTTACCCCCACGGCTAAGGTGATGGCTGCACTACATTTCTTCGCCACTGGGTCATTCCAACACACAGTGGGCAGTGGAAGTGGGATGTCCCAGCCCATGTTCAGCATGGTGCTACGTGATGTACTGTCAGCTATGATGCTGTACAGGAACCGGTACATACGATTCCCCAGGGCTCGTGAATTGGCGGCAGTGAAGGGTGATTTCTATGCCCTTGGACGGATCCCCCACGTTGTTGGTGCAATAGATTGCACCCATATTGGCCTTGTAGCACCACAGGCCATGGAGCACATATATAGGAATCGGAAGCACTTCCACTCCCTGAATGTGCAAGTGGTGTGCCTTGCGGACATGGTCATTACACACGTGTGTGCGAAGTTTCCAGGATCGGCCCATGACTCGCACATCATGCGCAACAGCATCCTACCACGTCTGATGACCAATCTGCAACCGGACCGTGCTTGGATTGTTGGTGAGTATGTGTACTCGTGTAGCGTGCCTGGTGTGCGATGCTGTCTTGGGGACAGTTGGAATTGCAACTAATCTCGGTATTCCTCACACCCAGGGGACTCTGCTTATCCGAATGGGCCTTGGCTGCTCAGCCCATTACGTAATCCTCGGACACCAGCTGATGTCCGCTACAATGAGGCACATGGCAGGGCCAGACGTGTGGTGGAGCGGACTTTTGGCCTCCTGAAGTCCAGATTCAGATGCCTGGACCGCACCGGGGGTGCACTGGCGTACTCCCCACAGAAGGTGTGCCAGATAGTTGTGGCATGCTGCATGCTGCACAATCTGGCTATTCGCAAGCAGATCCCCCTAATAGTGGATGACGGTGATCAGCCCGGGCCCCCGCCTGCAGACCAGGACGGGTCCAGTGAAGAGGACAGTGGAGAGGAGGAAGCTGTGAATGTGCGTCAGCAGCTCATCGCCCGCTACTTCACTTGAAGGTGAGTGACCATGTACGACGGCTGATGTAGCTGTAGTTGTGCAGGTGTATGTGTGCATTGTGACGGAGGCCTTTTGTTCACTGAGTGCTGTGTGGCAATGGTCCATGTCCAGGGTAGTATGCCACTGACAGTGGCTGTGGCATTGTGCCCCGTTGCTCTGTGAGATGTGTGTACATTGCATGTAGTTGGTGACAAGTACTGTGTGATGGGTGTGTGACACACTAATTGAATGGACTCTTGTTCTGATTTTCACCCCTAGGTCCCTACAACATCTCCTGGCCTATCTACATGCCACACAGCAGAGGCATTCCTGCTCATGTTGGCGGTTGCACATCGTTGATTAAACCCAGGGCACATGAAGCAGATTGTGATCAAGGTGTATTTATTTACAGCGGTGAAATGTGATTGTGTGCAAGGTGATGACAGAAGTGGTGCATGCTGTGACAATGAGTTGACGGACATGGCTGCGTGATGGTCAAGGTGTACCCATGAAGTTCTATGTCCACAGTCCAACAGACACATGCCATTCACATGGCAGTGTGGGGTAGGATCGTAGTCAAAGTCAGTGCAGTAGGTGGTCAGGGTGGCTGGCTGACTCACTGGCGTTTGGAGCGTGCGTAGTCCTCTCTGGACACCTGTTTCCTCTTCGGACGGCCCCTTCCACGTTTGGTAGGGGGGTTGTGTTGGTGGGCTGCTGGTGGTGGCTGAGGACTGCTCACTCGCTGTGGACGCAGGGGAACTAGATGTTGCACGACCCTGCGCCACAGCACGTGGTGGCGGCGGTGGTGTGGCTGGCCTTGCTTGGGCCCTCCCCCCAACACCTGCTGGGCCATGAGGTCCACAAGTTTGTCCATACGGGTCACGATTTGGCCCATATGGGCGTCCATGGACCTCAACACCCCAAGGACCTCCCGCGTGTCGGCAGCCGACCTGGCCCATTGTCCTTGGGCCTCTTCATAGGCCCCAAGGACTCTTGAGATTTGCGGCAGGGCTTGGCTCCCAGGCTCAGATGGCGTTGGCCTGACCCTGCTCCTCCCACCGGTACTGCTGCCACCGACCTGCCCACTCGCCACATTGGTCACCACGGTCCTCTGTCTGGCTCCCAGGGTCGAGCACGACGGGCGTGCCACCCCTTGCGCAGGTGCTGTGGCCAGGGATGGCGTGGTGGTGGTGGTGGTGGTTGTGCGGCGGTGGTGGTGGCCGCAACGACCGTGGCAGCAGGGGTCTGTGACTGGTCAGCAGCCCTGGGTGATGTGTTGGTGGGTAGGAGGGGCCCTGGGGAGCGGTTGGGCCCTGCCACTCCAGACGGGCCTGCTAGGTGGTCCTCGTCCGAAGAGGTGTCCAGGTCTTCTACATCCGTGAGTCCGGGTCGGGGGCTTGCGGACTGGCTGTGCTGGCTGCTGTCTCCCTCTCCAGCATCCAGCTGTTCGGCACCTGTGGGGAGAATGAGATAGGTTATTGTGTTGCACCTTGCAAAGTTTGTATTGGTTGTCTGACATTCACAGTTCGTGCACTGTCGTGCACAGGTTTCCCAGTGGCGTGTGTGTGGATGTACGATGTGTGTATGCGTGAGCAAGGCAATGGAACTGTGTGTTGTGTTCATGTGGCATGGGGCGGATTAGCGATGACAATCAGTGTGTGTTGCTGTACTCCTACATTTTGTGGCTTGGGTGTATGCGGGCTCCAGACCCATCGACGCTTTTGAGGTGAAATATGGTTTTGGGGTTCAAATGGAACGCTTAGAAACGCAGATGGCAAAAGGGGGTACAGCCCCCTCAACGCTTTTGAGGTGAAATATGGTTTTGGGGTACATACTGTGACATATGTGTGCAGAACGGGACATGTGTTTTGGCAACATGACAGTGCAGAGACAAAGGTGTGTGTATGTCTGACATCCCCAGCATATCTGCTCACTGTTATCATTTATGGACATTACACTGCAAGCATTGTAGTGAGTGAGTGATGGTTGTGTGCCACACGACGTATTGCAGATGGGCCAATTCCTTGGTGTGCGTGCTACCCTCGGCCATGTGCAGCAATGCAGTGCTCTTGGGGTGTTGACTATATTATGTATGTTGTAAATCAGTGTGATGTGCGCTTCAGTCACTGCAGACACATTATTTGTGATGGGCAGGTATCTTTGCAGAACTACTGTGTGAGGGCCAGCTGTTCCGATGACATACCTTTCATGACACTGGGGCTGACAGATGAGATGGATGGTATGTTGGATGTGCATTGTGTGGCTGTGTGTTTCATGGGTCCAGTGGTGTTTATGTGCATTACTGGGGTTCCACACTGTTAGTTCTAGACAGGTTAGACTTACATGGGCGATGTTGTACGTTTTGTGGGGAACAGGCAGTAACGACTACATGGACAGGACTTCGATGGTGTTGCTGATGTGTGTGATGAGTGGCACAGTGCCCGCCGTGTGGGTCAGTACTCCAGTGGGACTTGTGCATGCAGACGTGGCTCCATGGGTGTTGCTGTATTTGTGATGGCTCATGTGGGCTATGACTCTGTAATACATGTCCGTGTGCACATTGGTCACATGATTATGACAGGGAGCAGTGCTGCGTGTTCCTCTGCTACGTGACATTTCCCAAATGTTAGTCGTAATACTGTCCTCATGCCTACAGACACCCCGCCCTGTACAGTACTCTACCTACTTGTTGGTTTGGAGGGCGCAATGCAATGGATGCCATATGGTACTGGGAGGGAGGGGTGCTCCATCTTGCTGGTCTGTGGGAGTGGGGGCGGTGTTGTGTGTTGTGGTGATGGCTTACCACCCACAGAAACCCCTCCATGTACGGTAAGATTTCTACCTGTCGGCTGAAGGTGTGCACTGCAGTGGCTGACACATGGGTGTGGGCTGTGCTCCACCTTGCTGTGCTGTAGGACTGGGGGCCTGGTGGATGTTGTACTTCAGCTGTCCCCCCTCCGACCCACTGACTGTGTTCCGGCTACTTACCTGTTACTTGTCGGTTAGTGCAGCTATGGCTGACACATGAGTGTGGGTGTGGGGTGTGATCCTTCTGGCGCATCTGGAGTACAAGGGGACCTGGTGGGAGTTGCGGTGCTGGCTGACTGTACACATGCCCCCATGGTTTTGTTAGTTAGTCTGTTGCATGTGTGAGTGATGTCTTGTGTATTGTGTACTGGACATGGGGGTGTTTGTCCCTCGGAGCTATGGCATAGTGGTAGTGCATGTGAGTACATAGCGGTGTGCTGGTATACATTTGTTTGTACTTACCAGCCTCCACTCCCCCTGGTATTCCGGTGAGACTCTCCGGATGTAGGATGCCTCGCACCTTCTCCTCCCACGCCTTGAAGGTCTTAAATAGCGCGGGATTTCCTCCGCCAGTCCTGTCAGCCAGCTGCCGATTCTTGGCCTCCTTCTTTTTGACCACTCTTTTCATGTCGTGCCACCTCTTGGTGATTTCGGCTCTGTTGCGTGGCACGTTCCCGACTGCATTGACCTGGTCTACGATCCTGCTCCACATTCTGTTTCTGGTGGCTAGTGGTGTCTGTTGGACCTGGTTCCCATAGATTTGTGGGTGCACCTTGATGATCTCGTCGACCATGACCGTCAGCTCAGTGGACGTGAACTTGGGCATTCTCTGTGCTGCCATGGTGTGTGGTTTGGTGTTTGTGGTGCTGGTGCGGTGTGTGTGTGTGGTGTGTGATGTGCAGGGGGTTTGTGGGGCCGGTGTTTGGTGGTGGTGGTGGTGGTGGTGGTGATGTGGTGCGTGTCTGTGGTGTGCTGCTGTCCTTTCTGTCTCGCTGTGTTCTGTGCTCTCGTCCTCAGTTTGTAGTGTTGCAAGGGATTGTGGTCTGTGAAGGGGCTGCATTTGTACTTACCTATGTGGGTGTGTCATGATGTGCTGTTGTTTTCAGGTGTGTTGTGGCTGGTGTTCTGGGATTTGTAGTTTATTTGTTTGTCCAGGGGGATGTGTTTTCGGGATGTGTACTGTGTTTGGGTATTTGGGCGTTGCTTGCTGTGTGGACTTGTTGGCCATGTTGTGTGTGTTTCTTTGGTCCGCGGATGGTTTCTGTGCAGGGACGTGGCCGCCAGGGCTTCCGCCGTGTCCATTTTCATCACTGTTGTTTACGATGGCGGGCGGTGTATTAGTGGATTTGCCGCGCTCATGTCGGGAAGATCCTAATTTCACGGCCGGTGTCTCGGTAGTCAGGGCGGGCGGTTTTGGGTTGTCGTGCGGGTTTGCGTCCGTGTCGGACGGATGGACTTCGACTCGGACATAGACGGGCGGTATTTTGTGTGTTTTTTCCGCCGCGGGCGGTGTTCGCTTCGCGACATCCTGATTGCTCGGTCGGTATTCAGAGGGTGTAGGCGGGCGGTTTTTCCCGCTATGGTGGATGGCGTATTTTATTCCGTCCGGTATCGTAATGGACACCATAGTATGTCAATTTATGAATACAAATGTTTTAATTGATCATTAAGTACTGCACAATCAATTGCATTGTTACTCATCACCCAGTTGGATTTAAATTGCATTTTTTAGTTCTTTACATTTTATTGATTTTCATTTTTTGTAGAAGTGAAAAACAAGAATTCGGTGTGCAAAATTATAATTAAAGTAATTTATAAGAGTATTGTGTACATAAATTCAGACAGTCAGGTAGTTTCGGTATAGTACCTATTGAAGAGAAATGGGTATCTTGGCCATGATTCTGGTCGTAAGGCATATATAGTATTGACACAGTGGCGTGCAGTTGAATCACAATCATGTTTAAACTGTGAAAAAATATATTCATTTCATCTAAATATACAATAATTTTGAGGCATTGTGGTATAGTACCAACGTTGATCGATTACCAAACATGGTTTCCGGTTTGATCAAGGAGTGACGACCATTACAAAGTAACATCTTGTTCTCTAGTGCTCGTATATTTAAGGTGACTTAATCAAGAATCAATCTATGCCAATCATAGTGGCCTGCATGAAAAAATAATAACATGAACTAATTAATCGTTTATAAAACAATATACAATAAAGCACACCAACCATAACATTTATTAAAGAAAAGGTTTGGGTTAATGGGGGTGATGGTTATAGATAGTACACATTCTTTGGTTACATGAAAACTTGGCTAAAAAAGACCAAAGGCTGATCTGTTGGGCTGGGCGGCTACTAACTCTTTCCCTACTGTTGCACTCACTGGAGTGGGAAATTTAAGTTTAAAGATTTTTAAATAGTTTAATATTTTAATTAATAATAGAATGTTTTTTTAAATAGATTTTATGTTATTGGTATATATATATATTAGTTTAATAATTGTTTTAAATTAAATATATATATATATATATATATATATATATAAATATATTCATTATTATATATGTGTGTTTAACTTTTTTAAGTTAAGTTTATTTGGAATATTTGTTAAAGTGTATATTAAATCACTTGTTTTTTAAATTAATGTTATTCTTTAATATATTTAATATTTATTAATTTATTTTATATACATATAAAAAAGGATATTTTGTACAGCTATATTTATGACATCGATATTTTTTTTCCAATATTTTTGCACTTACCATTATAAGTATAGGATGTAGATATTTTTGACATCAATATTTTGGTCACAATATTTTTGTATGGGGATATTTTGGGTGTCGATATTTTGTCTGTGTACCACTACTTCCCAAATCTGCCACCTTCTCTCTTCTTTTGTGAGTGGTGTGGAAGCACTGTGGGACTCCAGGACACACTTCAAAGAAGTGTTAGTCACAAACGCGAGTCAGAACAACCTTCTCCAGTGCTCTTTTAAAGATTTTTTGCAGACAGGTTTTTTGATGAGAACCCAATACCCTGAGGAGTGAGTGACACTGAGTTTCTTTCATCATTGCTGCTGCTAAATGCACCTGGTGAGAAACAGGGTCATCATATCAACCAGACCTTTGCCGTAATCTAGAATCATCAGTCATTGAAACAAGTGAAGCTGAAGGAATGTAGGCCAACCTCATTGCTCTGCCCATAAGCACTTCACGGGCGAGAAACCAGTATTTTTATCTGGGGTTCTTCTAGTACTCATCAGGACACAATGAGGACTTCAGGCCATTTCAAGCTAGTGGAAGCAGACACTTTGGCCAGCTTGTTTTCAATGGTCCCATTCATGCCCTTTGCAATACCAGAGGATTGAGGGCAATAACTACAATGGAAACATTTGGTCATCTTGGTGAGCTGTACAAATCAAATACAAAATATAATTTTTTTAATGGGACGTTGATCCACTTCAATAGAAGCTGACAGGTCAAAACGGGGTATTAATTCCCTCAACAAAAGCTTGGCAAATGGCAGGCTGTCCCATCTCAGGGGTCGATTCCGATTCGGGCCGGAAATTTCTCCGACCGAGCCGGACCCGGAGAGATTTCCGACCGAATCGGACCCGTGCAGTCCGACCGAACGAGTACGATGCGTCCGTATGTTATCGGACTCGAGTCGGTCGGACTCCCATAGAAGTCAATGGGAGCCGGTCGTACAACGCGTACGCGGGCTCCCATTGACTCAATGGGTGCGAGTCGGACAAGGGCGCCCCTACAGCGGGTACGCGGGCGAGCGATTCGCGCCGTACACGCACAGGTAGGGGGACCCATGGGTCCCCCTGTGTGCGACTCGCGCGGCTACGCGTACAGGGGGTCCGACACGGACCCCAAAGTACGGCTCCGACAGCTCTTACGAGCCGGAGTGCGCGGCTCGGTCGGACTGCTCGCGGCGCGCATCGTACTTACCCGGCCAGGAAACGTCTCCATTGCGCGGTGCGAGTCGAGTCCGAGCGAGTCGGTCGGAGCGGTCGGGACGCCCGGACGAGTCGGTCGGCGACTCCGCATCGTACTCGCTCGGCCGGACCCGCGTACGGTTCGGTCGGGAAACAGGGCTCCGAATCGGATCCGGTAAAGCCGAATCCGATTCGGAGCCCTACCGGCCGAGATCGGAATCGGCCCCTCAGTGTAGGAAGGCCTCAACCATTTTAGACAATAAGCAGACGATCACGAGAATGTACTTAAGGCCATTTTAAAATGTCATCTCAATAAAGTCTAGTCACCTCTGACACAAATCTTCTATAACATTTCTGTATTTGGAATTTTTCCAGTACCTTTTGAAGGTTTGCGTAATGGAATCTCTCCCTGAATGTGATTGTTTGCACAAATACATAGCCATACAATTGAACATTGAGTCAGGCATTATATATTTATACTCAGGAATGACCCAAATATCCTGACAGTTATTTTTGTAACCTAACATCTCCTATTTGTCTCTTCTCATCCTCTTGAGGTCTCTTAATCCAGTTAAGAAAGTCTGTATTGGATTCACTGAGAAACAATTTACATTTTTGACATTTTGAACAGAATTTTCATTTGATTCATTTTGTTCTGTCTCTGGAATCACAGTTTATTTCTCAAGTGCACAGTATCTGGCCACCTGATCTGCATATTTATTTCCAAGTGTGGCCATATTTTTTCCAGCACTATGGGCAGCACACTTGACTATGGCAATTTTTTATTGGCTATTGTATTGCTTCCAACAAATCAAGTATGTAGGAATTGTTCCTGATTGCAGTTCTGGAGGATGTCATAAAATACATTTGTGACCAAAATTGACCAAAGTCATACCAGCTGTCTGTATAGATCATCAGATTCAAATTTTCTGCAAGACAACAATGTCTTGTCAATGTAATCAACTCTGATACTTGTGCGGAAGTAACATTCGGCAGGTATGATGCTACAAGAATTTCAGGATGTACCATACTGCATAGGCAGCCAGAATTGCTCCATGAAGGTCTCTTAAAAAAGAATCACCTACAAACAGAATCAGGTTTGCTGCGATGGGTGGATGAATCTAGGATTCATGATATAATGGTCAAGACCCAATGTTGAGAATGGCACGCGCCTCACGAATGGCTGCACCCATGAGCCATTGATTAAAGGATTATTTAAGTTGTAGATTTGTGCCCATTGATCAATTGCAGTGAAAGGAATAATAATTTCCAAAACTCATGTTCTGTTATGCTATTTAGGCAAGATGTGCCGTTTTTAATTGTTCGTTCCAACAGTGAAATCACACAAAAAACAGCCGACACGTGTTTCGCCGGACGGGCGATTGGCCGAGGGCTTTCTCAAGGCTGACATTGAGAGTAAGCCACAATGTTAAGTGGTACAGAGGTACGGCCAAGTTGCCAATATTTCCCATACAGAATGGTGTAGGAGGTGTACACAATAGGTAACAATGAAAAACCAAGATATACCAAAGTTAGTTTGGTGAGAGAGTTGTGTGTGGAGCATGAAGGATAAAGGGTATGAAGAAATGTAAAGGAAGGAAAAGAAGATATAAAAATTCAAATTGTTAGAGGTACGATAAACAGACCACAAGGAGAGATGTCATAACTCGTTTCACAGATATCACTGACGTTCAATAACATGTATATTACACTGGCTATTAATAACAATATGTATTGGATGATCTCATAAGCCACATGTTGGTAACAGGATACACACAATTATCCCTATTGGTAGCATGACCGCAGTTCACTCTCACATTGAAAGCGTTACATTTTAGGCAGTTACATCTTGTGCAGTTACGTCACAGAACATGTTTAAAGAGAGAGACACACATCAATAATCATGTATATCCATTAAGTCCTCATCATCTTAAACCAGTCTAAACCTCAGGTTGTTGCATTTAAAACAGTTATATCACAGTGATCAAGCCGTAGAGGAGCCCCAAGTGAAAGCAACCAAAGTACTCACTCATGTATTATTGCTCTGGGAAAGATTATTGCACTTACCAAAGGCATCTGGTTTGCGGTCGTTTAACTTGAAATTAATGCAGCGTGTAAGAAATCTATAGTACATCAAACTGGGGAACATGTAAACATGCTCCTTGTTAATGTAGGTCAAGCTATGCCATCCGCTACGATGTGATATAGGAGCGTGCAAAGTCCCACCGTGTGAGAGTAAAAGGAGATTATACAAACAGTACTTAAAAAACATAAGACGCTGCGTAGACCCTTTGAACCTAGGTGGGTCTCCAAGACAAAACCGCTAATCATCTGTTGCTGTTACAGTTACATAACACTTGTGAATCTATTGATTGACATCAAGGTCATGTTCGGCTGAGGAAGTCGAACTCCAAGGTAAAGGGTATGTAGCATATGAGATGAGCAAAATGCAAGTGGGATAAAGAATCTGACAGTCTGACCAGATACTCACTAGAAGGAGCTTTAACAAAGTGGTCTCTGCGGACCCGGGAACAAGAATGTTCCGTGCGTGAGCATCGCTTGAATAAGTAACCTTCAACCTGATGTGAGACGGTGTCTAGTGTCATCGGAGTAACGACCTCAGGAGGGACATGGAAGAGTTACTCGGTTGATAACTGGGACCCGGCAGAAACTAACAAAATGAAGATTCAGTATGGTAAAAGCAGCCAAGGGGATCAGTTAAATCTAATGGTAAATGGTGTTAATAAAAGGAGAAAGGGGAGATGAAATGCAAGCGTCAGAAAGGCAAAAGGAAAAATCAAAATGGAAATAAAATAAAATAACAATTGAAAGGCATGGGACAGCCTTATGCACCTACAACGGAACCCAAATACAATAATAATGAAAAAATAGGGAAGGAGTGGCAGGAAGAAAAAACGTACTCGTAGTGATTCGTCTTATCCATAAGTTACTCCAACTAATAAATCATAACGCTTAAGAAATAGTCTGCTCATACTTATCTGGTCTACACGGTGTCCTGGGTTCTGGGGAGAGAGCTCTCAAGTGACAAAGCTAAGAGCATACTTATGTAGGAGAATGAAAGGTGACCAGAACCCATAAGAGAGTGTCTCAGAAATAAGTTACTAATGGTGGGATGTTGAAGTGCCTTATAGTCAGAGAAGATAGTAGAAGTGTAGTCAAAGACAGAGGTAAATTTTTATACTTCCGACATCTCGAACCACCCAGGGTTGATTATTAGCATTGCTGATAGAATCAGTTATAGTGCCACATACTGTGTCCAGCGTATTAATGGACCAGGAAGACTGACAGAATAATGTGCTGGACGTATGGTGTAATTCATGCACTAGTACAGTAAATGGTAAAGTGATTAAATAGAGCCAGTAGTGCATTTCTGCATCTTTGTTGAGTCCTTGTATCACAGTGTTCATGCGTATGATATATTTGCTCTCTTACCGCCTCATGGAAAGTTTGCGGTTACCACCTCTGGAGAAAGGTTTCACTAGTTCCAGTCCGAAAAACTTAAAGTTCTTTTGATGAGGGTGGTATTCATGGTAGTGTTCCGTTAGTGGGGGTCCCACTTCAATTTTGTTAATATTCCTATAGTGTTCC
Source organism: Calotriton arnoldi (assembly GCA_963921515.1). NCBI lineage: Eukaryota > Metazoa > Chordata > Amphibia > Caudata > Salamandridae > Calotriton > Calotriton arnoldi. The sequence goes on along the minus strand of CAWUFW010012849.1, from coordinate 195,989 downwards.
AAAATCCTAGTCTTGAGGGGTCTGATAGTGCTTTCCACATACACTTTATTGCATGGGCAAATTATGACGTAGATTATGTAAGTGGAGGTGCAGTTAATCCAGTCCCTTATCTTGAAGGTGTTTTGTGAGTTGTACTTGAATTCCAGTTGTTTGTTGATCCCCAATTTTTGCGTGCAAACTGAGAAAGGAGAGGGTACACCCAATTCTCCTATCTTCCACCAACTGTAGAGTGGTACGTGTAAATGTTCACAATATCACAAGCGAGTATGCGGATGGCACCCAGGTAAATAGTACCTGTGCCACATTTCTTGGATGTATAGATATATATATATATATGTGTAGGGTCCTCACCCACAGGTACCACCTGCGACTTGCTTTATCACTGGAAGCACACCAAGATCACTTAATGTGATTGGGTAGGCTCTACGCGTTTGTTAGTGGAGCTCTTTAAAAGTGAGTGCAGGGGATTAAAAAAGTGTGATAAAAATGCCTATAGATCCTCTCGTGGTATTTTAATGAGTGAGGTCTAGGGTAAGATTAAAAAACAGTGGGATGTCATAAGAATTCAATGATCCTTAACATCAGTGGGTTGACATGTTTCAACCATGCAGTTGCCCGTAAGGGTCAATCGGCTTTCCTCAGGACCCAAATTAATGTTTACACTGCGTTAAGTGGTTGATTTTCAACCTACTTTAATGCATTCATATTATTCAAAGAAGCATGCACGCAAAATACAGAACAATCTACTGGGACCTTTTCCCGGCATGGCCATGGCTGAAAAGAGATAAAGCATCAGGAGAAATTGTCAATAGATATTCCATATAGGATGCCTGATTATTTATGGCACCGTTTCCCTTGAAATTGCAGTAAAACATGCCACAAGTTTGTGAGTTATCCATCATTGCGCATAGTGACAGTTGTTCAGTTATGAATAGATAAAAAATGTAAAACCAAACACCAGTAGCGGTCGGTGGTGGGAGTGCCTGGCGCTGACGTGGGCGGCGGAGGGCAGGGTGGGGGTAGAAACTACGGATTACAGGCGATTACAGGTAGGCACATATAAATAAATAAAACGAATTTCGTTCTCGCGCTGCATCACATTTGGCGATGCAGCGTGAGAAACAAAATTTGTTTTATTTATTTATATGTGTACTTACCTGTAATCGCTCGTATCCGTAGTTTACTACCCCCACCCTGCCCTCCCCGCCCCACGTCAGCGCCCGGCGGCACTCCCACCACCGACTGCTACTGCCAAACACAGCACAAAACTCATAGTAGTGAAATTAGAAATCAACTTCAAAAAATAGTATACAACATATACACATGAAGAGATTCTGGTCTGCCAACATGACTTATCTGTTCAAAAGACATGATAGGGTTTGAAAGAAAAATGTGGGATATTATCTTATTTGAAATGCGGTATGTTGGTCCTGGCTGGTATTATGGCCACGGGGAGCGAGGGGAGATCTTACTTACTTTATCAAGGGATTGCGTCTGCGGTCATGACCTGCGTTTCTCCCTGCTTCCCTGAATGTTACTGAACTCACGTAGCCAGGCAAGCCAAATAGTGTTGGCATGTCAGTGATTGTGTTGCTGTCACATGATTGTGCCTAAGTCTTTCGGTTCTCTGTGTCATGCAAATATATTTCTATTGGCTTTGTCGTACTTGACGGTGCCATTTATTAGTGAGCGAATATGCCATTCTTTAGTATGTTACCTTTGCAAGCGTTTAGTACTGTGTAGAGACTTTGTAAGTCTCTGCCATGTTGTTGGGAAGCGTCTCCGTTATGACGCGTGCGTCATGCGAATGTCAATAGGAATGATGGGGGAATGTAGTTTCCTTTCTAATGACATCAAATGCTGTGTTCTTTATCGGCCACAGTTCATAAGTAGGATGTAACAGAGTGGTTTCTTGAAAACCTCTTTTTTATTTATTTACACCAAAAGGGATGGGTATCCCTTGTTTCTTGCTCAGACATTCCCTCAATATGACTAAGGAGCACAGGAAATGGAGCGCCCCAGTCAATTTGTTGTAATCAAGGTAGACATAGGATAATTGTAGACCTTGGCCTATGGACTTCATGGCAGCTGAAAAAGTATAAAAACTGTAATACCAACCATCCTATATGATCAGTTGCCTGTGTAATCTGGGATACGTAGGAATGACTTCTAGAAAAGTAAGCACAATAATCAGCAAACACAGGAGCACCATACACTGTAGATGCAGTTGCACGAAAAAAGGCTGAACATTTTTTATCCGCAAAACACACAGTAAATGATTTAAAATGGATCATTTTGGAGCAAGTGACTGCAAAGACAATGAATCTAGAAAGAATCCTATATGAAAAAGAACAAAGGTGGGTTTATAAATGATCCACCCATATTAGAGGTCTGAACGATGAAATTCCATGACGGTATATTTTATTTTTATTTTATAAATATATTACAATTATCCTATGACTACTTTGCAGATGAATGCAGATGCAGCTGAGTGTCCTGTGCTTTTGGCTGTCTAGAGGGAATGGACAAAGTATAGTGGTCACCCAGACGTGTATTGGAGACAGGTTGTAAGGCACACAAGAGAGTTAAGAGCATTGAACTGTTCTAAAAGTAGTATTTATAAATTAGTAATACCAGATCCAACCTTACCACTAAAGAGGATTTGTCATTACCAATTCAATGATATAAAAATAAAGCAGCTACTTCTCCACAATCAGGAATTACACATAAAAAGGGTAATTAAGGAATTCCCAATGTTAACCTATGAGAGGAGCAGGCCTCACAATAGTGAAAACGAACTTGGGTTATTGTCGTTACCAGGACATTCAAAACAAAAAGGTGTGTGAGAGGCTGGCCTGGTATACGATGTCCACTAATGTAAGTGGGCACCTTGCACCAGTCCAGACAACCCTTATGGTGATTTAAGAGGTCTCAGACAACCTTAGAAAGCTATAGAAGTGGTAGCAGTGGCGAGCAGCCTTCAGGCTTAGTCTTGAAGGAGTGTAAAGCAGCTTGTGTCACCAAAATGTAATCTTATAGTATAGATTAAATGAAAAAGAACCACACAAAGTATGTATAAAAATATGTATTTATTATATAACACTCTCTAGTACATTACAGTATCTCCTACATGGAGATAGACACAAATCACACAATACCTTAGCAAAGAAATCACAGTAAATAGCACTAATACAAAGTGGGCCCCTGGAGGGGACGAAACAATATACTAAGAAAGTGGTATAAGAACCACTCCTCGAGTCAGAACAATGTTGAGAGGATGTAGAATTGCTGGGGACCTACCGAACCACCCAAGTTAAGTAGATGGGGACCCCACGGAGAGCGTGTGCAGTGTGAGAACACGACTGCGTGCTCCGTACAAGTCTATGTGCAAGTCGCGGTTGGAATTTTAAAGATTAGGGACCCTTCCCAGTGGACCCTGAGGAAACCCCGTTGAAGACAGAAGGTTGGAGAGCCACCCTACCCGCGGATACCGTGGTACCCAAGTTACCTATCCCAGGGAGGCCGGGTGCATAGGTGTGAAGTGGTGTAGGAAACTGCAGTCGAACCCAATGGAGGACTTCAGGAAAGTGCCGCTGCTGGAAGAGGAGAAAGTGTCCGGAGGAATCCAAATGTGGATTCTTGACGAGGAGTATCTGAAAGCAGAGGGGACAGAGTCTATGTCACTCAGGGGTGACCAGGAGACTTGGAAGACGAATGCCCTCCGATGTCAGGTCCTTCAGGAAGGATGACGGTGACCTTGACTCTGTATCTGCGAGGACCAGGCGATGCTGAGGACAACCAGGACCTGCATACGAGCTGTCCTATGAAAGGGTGTCAGGTGCTAAGGGGTCGGTGTCCAGCGGGAGCACCAACAAGCCTTGGCAAATGCAACCAATGCAGGAAGTCAAGAAGGTGCACAGTTGGAACCAGCAAGGTCCAGGAGACTCACCACAAGCAGGGGAGTTAGGGCAGGCCCGGTCACTCAGGGGAGCCCAAGGAAAACAAAGGTGACCCTTAAATGGACCCACAGGCCAGAGGCACAGGAGTCACGAGAGGACCTTGAGCAGCTCACCAACAGGAGCAGGCCACGGTGCCCACGAGGCGATGTGGCTATAGATTTTGGTGGAAGAAGTTGCCAGAGGTAGGAGCTACTTGGTGCCCGATGCACTTGTTGCAAAGTTGCCAACAAGCATATGCACTTGCAAAAGTACGCGGTGCACAGGGCTTCAGTTAATGCAGCCCCCATGAGGGATTCTGACCTCAAACTCCATGAGAGGACAGCTCGGGCCTCAAGAGATGTAGATAACCACCACCTGTGTAGGTGAAACCTTCGAAGTCTGCAGGAGCTTGGGATCAGCAGACCGGTCAGCAGTGTTGAGGTGCCTGCGAATGCAGGGAAGTGGCTCCTTCACTTCAAGGGAGAATATCTTCAAGTGTCTTGGATGCTACACAGGTCCTGCACGGATCCTGTATGGTGCACAGGCACAGACAATGCAGCAGACTGAAAGGGAGACTTAGTCAGGCCCAAACAAAGTCCAGCAAAGTCCAGAGTACCCAGATGGTAGAAGTGCAGTGGTTTCAATTCTGAATCTTGTTCACGATGAATCTTGGGACCTACACCCAGGTAAGCCCTTATGTACCCTAAGGAAAGTGTTGGGAAGATTCAGGGGACCCTCCCAGGGGAGGTTCTGGACAGGGGGGAGGTTACTCCCATGTCCAATGTCTAGTTTTGCGCAAGAGCGGGAGCCAGCGGCTCCTAGGACTGGTTTGAACTGGACTATGCACAGGGACACCAAATGTGCCCCTCATGCAGACTTTCAGGCGCTGGCAAGCGCACCCACCCAGCCCTAATACAATAAATCCTGTCTGGGAGGTGGTCACACCTCCCTGTGACAGGATGCCTATTGTTCTGCCTTCCTCTGCTTGAGCTTGGCTCAGCAGCAGGAGGGCAGAAATGTGTCTCTGGTCGGCAGCAACCATTTTGTTGTCAGTGACTAGAAGGCTGGCACCGGTAACACTGAGAGCCTAACGGAGGGCTCTCCCCGTGCTTGGAATCATACCTCCCACACCGTTTACAGTGTGGGAGGTATGATTCTTCCAACATGTTTGATACCAAACATGATAGGATTCGTTGCAGCCGTTTCCGACATGGTCATGATGCGGTCACGCGATGCCCCTCTATATACTATATGGCTGCTTCACTGACAACCCGGGTGAATAGACTACATAGGCTGCAGGGGTGTCCTGCTCATGCAGGGGCACCCTCTTACTTAGAACCAAGCACCCTGCCCTCAGGATTGTAAAGGCCTGCTAGAGGGGTGACTTATAGGTTTTAAGTGCAGTGACCCTTAGATATAGTAAACCTACATCATTAGTAAGTGTTGAATGCAACAACTTACACAGGCTGCAATGGCAGCCCTGTAGTTCCATTTTGAATGGTCTCTCATGGGTGGCATAATGCATGCCTCAGCCCATGGGAGACCTCTGGGGTACCTATGCCCTGGGTACATGGGTACCATATACTAGGGACTGACAGGGGTACCCCAGTATCCATCTGGGATGTACCTAGGTACTGAACACAACAGTTTAGGGAGAAAGCTGATAGACTGGGGTCCTGATTAGCAGGATCCCAGTCAGACTAGTCAAAAACAGCATTGCATCAAGCAAAAAGTAGGGGTAACCATAAGAAGCAGATCCTACTTTTCTACAAGGTGCATCTCCTACCTTTTACTTACAAGGCACCCTGCCTTTAGGACTACATAGGGCCTACCTTAGAGGTGACTGATATGTAATAAAAGTAAAGTTTAAGGCTTGGCAAGTAGTTGGATATGTCAAGCCAAGGTGGCAGTAAACTGCACCCAAAGACCCTGTAGTGGCAAGCGAATCAGATTTGAAAGGCTACTTCTGTGGGTGGCACAATCAGTGCTGCAGACTCACTAGCAGCATTTGCTTTACAGATCTGGGTATATGGAATACCACTTTACTAAGGACTTATAAGTGAAACATGGATAAACCAATAGCCATCACATTTTAGATAAGAGCACAAGCACTTTAGCACTGCAGTGGTAAAGTGCTCAGAGTCCTAAAGCCAGCAAAACTAAGAAACAAAGTAAAAAACAAAGGAGGAGGAAGGCAAAGGTTTGGGGTAACCCTGCATAAAGGGTAATTTCCAACAAATACACACAGATTCCCCACTGTTGCCAATATGCTTAATATTGTAATGATCATTTACATGTGAATTAATCTTTACTACAGTACAAATTCATCTTCTTTTGCTAAACATAAACGCTTTTTCAACTGCATATCTTGGAAAAATCAAACCTTCATGTCTTGGGAAAAGCAAGCTGACATTTCATTTTGTTGAACCGTGTCTGTGAATTTAAGGTGTCAAAAAGGAAAATAGTGATCTAGTTCTGATTCCAATCATACATCTGAAACCCTTGAACCTTTCTAATAGAACTTCCTGTGGAAAAATAATAGAATATTTGCTTTTTCTACTTGATACGGAGTTTACATTTTGCCTACTTTGTGTATTAGAGCCTCTGATCTTTATCATGGGAGAGGTGTGGCGCAGCAGCCAGAGCGGCTGACTCCGGTGCGCAGGGCCCGCGGTTCGATCGCCAGTGGCAGCTCAGCTCAGCATCATGTGACTCTGGGCAATAGCTCACTTATTCTCCCCGATGGCTCCCAGCGCCTTGAAACCCTTAAGGGGTGATGTGTTCGTGCTTTACAAATACAAGTTTAATTTATTTTCATTTATTTATTTATAATCACAGCTTTCACAACACTTTCTCTATGAATTCTATAAAAGAAATATTTGTCATTGATGGTTCTGTCTTTTTTGCAATACCAGGTTTCGTTGTGCTTATTGATTGTATGGGAAAACCTGAGGATTAGCCAAGTATGGTTTCAAAACTTTAACACCCAACTTACAGATTTCGTCCTTGGGAAATCCTGATGGTCTTAAACAAGGTCAATGGACCTTTGCCACCGTGATGTGAATGGCGCTAGAACAAAATATGTTAGGCATATAGCATCAACAATTAGAATTTTAGACGTTCAGCCAATGATGAGAGGTTTTTAAAGGTTCCAATACCTTTGCTTATCTTAAAACATCAGTATTGTTTTTGTAATTTTATTCAAATTAATCAATTTGCAGAAATCAATAAAGAAATTGGTTAGTGACAGCATAAATCATTACATATGTGTTCCATAAAGGAAAATGTCACTAAACTAACTAAGGGACCTATTGTACTCTAAGCAGGACCCATGAAGAGTTTCTTTCAGAAAAGAGCAAAGTAAGAATAAAATAGAACTTCCCATAAAGAGTCGTTCTGGAAACTCAGCCAAGTTCCCCACAGTTCCAGTAACAACCTTCAATAATAAGATAATCTCTTCAGTAGCACTGATCCAAAAGAAAAGATTTGTAGGTATGGAAAGTAAGTCACCTTTAGCAGTAGCTGTCAGTAACAGAGCAAACACAAACCTCCACAAGAAGAGTCAAAAGGTAAGGATGATGGATCTATCAGCACTGCATTCAGGCTTCTCCAAGGTTTTGCCTAAACAAACTATCTAGGAACACTCACTAATATAAACTGTGAAATATTGTAGAAAACATTATTAGGCGTTGATCCTTCTAATCCAATGATATTCTCTCATCCGATGGTGTATTCAAGCTTCTGCTGTCCCTTCCCTCGATTCCCACAGTAAGCCCTCATGCTGGCTCATTAGTATAACACTGTTGCAAAGGTCATTATATAGAGGAACGTTCTCATGAGAACCTTCTTACCGAAGCTAATGGATGCTCTTTGTGTCTCTATGTGTTTCATTATGCGGATACATACTATCAATGTAATCTGATGACACATATATAAATGTCTAAATCATTACTTAATATAGCAAACACAGCAAGTCTTATTGTATTCAGGTAAATGGTCTATTATGGAGTGAAGAAGCTGAGTGAATCACATGATAGGAGTCAGCAAATTCCCAAGCAAGATGCTGGTGCTAGGCAAATGTTCTAAATAAACATTTATTAAGCTATAAGCAAATGTCGATATGATAGGATCTTGAGGCCTAAAATGAAGGTGTACGTTCTTAAGAATAATAGCTTGGTGCAAAAACGTTTTTGCACATATGTTTCATATTCTAAACATTTATATTAATTTTCCCTACATTATCTAATTATTAATAACTCTTGTGGCTATTTGTTATACATTAGAAAGATTTCATTCACATTATAATGCAAGCACAGTTTTTCTGTGTGGCATTTCTAAGTGAAGACATTTCTTACGCAGCTTTTAAACACATTCTAAAGGTGCAGTTTTAACATTGGTTTGTAAGTCGAATGTCAATTTTTAACTGATTTCTTCCAGTTGTTTTTCTTAAGTATCATATTCAACCTCAAGCAGCCTGCTTGACGGCAGCATAAGGCAACTGCCATACTTGAACTATCAATAGCAAGTCCACTTTTAAATATGGTGCCATTTAGTGCATCTCTATGGATATATGTCTCTTAGCTATAACACTCCAACAGGGTAAGGTATACCACAAGGATCTAACATTAACTAGATGTTTTGTCATATTCCCCTGTACTCCTGGGAAAAAAGGGTACTATACCAAATGTATTTTCTTTGATTCTTGTCTCATATCGAAAACACCTCATTTTCATAATGTGAGTCCACCAAGTATAGGGTTATTTGAAAAGTCACATTTGAGTGTGTAAGGACCTGATTCTAAGTGTGTTGGATAATTCTGACACGTGCATAAACCCCTGTTTGTGCATGGGTCAGATTTATGAGTTTGTAGGTATTTAATGCACCTGACAATTATTGGATGCGTTAAATAACTCAACCTTCGTTACATTTTGGCAGGTTAAACCTACAGAAATATAACAGGGCATTAAACACCAAAATCTGCATGTTATTCCTCAATACCTTGTAATAGGTGTTATTTATCACACCTGATAAATAACGTAATCGGTGGTATCGTTATGTATGAGTTTCGTGTAGTTCCTATATTACCTATACAGGATCTGCGCATTTGGATAACATAAACTGTGGGTTTGGTGGCGGACGGATTCCGTGAACCCCCACCGGATACGTTAGCCTGTTTGTATTAGCTAGCTCACAGTGCCACTAGAGTCTCCTCTTATCGGGGAGAGAATAGTTCTTGGCAACCTCAGAACATGACAACCCTGATCCCCCGGGATCGTGGAAACAATATACTACCTTTCGCTCAGTCACTTGTGCTCACTTAGTTTGTCTCAGAGAAATACAGAGAATAATCAGTCTGGGCGTTTCAATAAGTATTTATTGAACAGTTGTTATTCTAGTGTAAAATATATGAGCTGCAACAACCATTAGACAGTAGCAGAGATATATGATTAGCAATACTATGAAAGTAAAAGGATGGTATAGCTCTACCATCTTGCAGGAATCATGAATATATACAAGTACATAAAACACATGATAAAAAGTGCGTACTCCTACGATGCCTCCCTAACTAGATGTACCTAAATGCACCTAGCATCTATGTAGGTGTTATGCCAAGAATCCCTCTAGGATCTAGTCCACCCCATTACCTGAGAGTTAGAGAATGTGGGACCCCGTCCTGGTCTCGAGTTGGACACCCCGCGAGGGATGTTAGACCACTGCTAGCTGGAGCGTCTGCATGCAGGAACCTCAGCGTCTCTGGTCAGTGTGTCAGCCGGGAAGTCACGGTCTCCTCTGTCTGTCTAAGCAAGACATGATGTATATATACCCATAGGTCTCCCCAGGGGTCCTACCTTGCTGCGTTACTGTGTCGGCCTAAAGGATGACGTCAGGCCTGAACTTTAACATAGATATTATACAGGAGATGTTCGTCCTGCTGTGAGTCCTGCTGTGCTTCCAAGAAGCCTCATGCATAGTGTATGAGTATTGAACCAGGGAAAAACCCGCGTTCAGAATGCAGTATCGTATCTAGGTAAAAGGTCAGTCCCTATGAACCTTTATGTATGAAATGTAGGGAAGGATATAGGTGAAAGGTTGCAGTGTTACCTGCGCCTATATAGGGTACCTATATGGAATATAACACCCACTCCTCTTCCGAATGGACGACATATGTAACTTATAAGTGTATTACCATTCTAACTAGACATTGGTACGCACTAAAGTAAAAACATTTTTTTGCTAAAATGTTTAAAACGTCTAAAAAGTCAAAAAAACCTTAAAATGTGTGACGAGAAAAATGCTTGCAAATTATAGCTCTAAAAGTGTCCGTAGTTATAGTCTGAAACACTATAAGCCTTAGAAAGCCATTCATGCCCAAATGAATGAAAAGGAATGTCAATTTTGTATCTGAGTTCCAAATTGAGCTTGTTATTATAAAGGGCAAATTTTTATCCAGCACACGACAAGCCAAAATGAGTCAAAATGTTTACGTGTCCTGGCTGGTAGACGCAACATTTCCGTTGCTTGCTTCCGCAGTAGACGGCCCCTTTAACACCTCGCAAAGAATGTCAATTGAGCACAGATGATGTTCCTCGCTGTCCGCAGCCGGTGCTGTGACAGCCTGTGCGCCGTCCAAAGCCTGGGTGCCAGTGGAGGAGTCGGTGTCCATACCAACAAGTGTAGTTACAACCTGTGGTGGCTCAAGGAATGCCGCCAACAACATTGGAATGCGCTGAGGACACTGCAGAACATGGGCCATTATCGGGTCCAGTAGAGCATACACGTCCGGTTGCGCACATGATGGGAGTGTCAAACAAAGGTCTAACACGCATTCTTCTCCGCAAAACAGGCATCGGAGGACAGGTAAGATGCAGTCCATCCAAACTGGTCGAAATGACAGGAACCAAGACGCACTTAGGTCTCTCAGGCGAGGCGTGCCTAGGTGTTGTACCATTCGGTCATAGTATTTCCACTCCAGGAGCGCTCTTTCCATCTCCTTGGTGACTGGGACGTCCATTGTGTAGCAGAAAAATAACAATCAGGATACCTGCTATTAGAAACAGGATCAGCGGAAGTCCTCCAAAGATGCTTCTGAATACGGAATGTATGAAGTTTGGTATAACTCCAAGTATCGTCTGAAAGGTGCTTAGAAGTCCAGAACCTATAGTCTTAAATAGGTGGACAATGCCAGTCGTATGAGACATGTTAAAGATACGATTCATCATTTCTACGAAATGGAAAGGGCAGTTAGTACTAATAAGCGCCTGTATCTCAGCTGAAGACCTTGCGATCTGGAGATCAAAAGTCTCTCGAGCGGAGGTTAAGGGCACAGATTTCTATAGAAGCATGGCTTTCATTCTGCTTAGAGTATCAAACCGTATTAAGGAAACATTCAGTGAAGGCCATAACGGCGCCTCCCTGACTGTATGGGCCGGTGGAAACAATACTTGCATTCAACAAGTAACCCTAGCGCTCACGGTTACCAGATATGCGATGCCCGGGAGCATGCCACAGCAGCCTTGACTGTTCAGCATCAAGTAACTCCCATTTGAAAGTAGCCTGAATGCTGGAGTAATCACTGCAGCTGGGGCACCCTTCAAATGACAGGACAGGTTTGCTACAGAACCATTACAAGCTCCGTGCAACATTATATCCTGGCATATGAGTGATCCACTTAAAGCGCTCTCACAGTTTGTACCACTGAGAAACACTTCTCGATCCCCACTCCGGCATCGAAATCTGTATGGTAATTCCCACGATTCCTTAATGTGCTCCTTACCCATTTTTTCATATTTGTCTGCCTGCTTTTGTTTAAGGCAATATTGAAATTGAAAAGTAGTGACTGGTAGAGTTATGTGGCCATGGATTAGCCATTCTGTAGATGGCGATTCCGCCACTGTGAATGGTAATCTATCCAGTTTTCTGATATGCAGCATTGTATATTTTGCTCCCCTTTGTGCCATTTCTATCTGTTTATCTGTTAGATTGTATTCAGAAAACAGAGACGTACTGTTGATAAAACGCCAAGGCACATAGCCTGCACGCAAAGATTGCAGCGTCCAGCTCAATAACATTATAGAACGTAACTGAGATTGCCCATGTTGTAATATGGCCAAATCTTGTTCTAGAATGTCTATCGCAGAAGATACAATGTTGCCTAAGGAATATATCCTGGAGGTCAATGTTGTTAACCCATTGTCTACCACTGCTAGAGATGTCTCTAAGTTAATTTGGTCTATTTCCCGTATTCTTTCTGCGGCCTCTTGTTGGGATATTTTCCAATTTTCATTGTAGGCAGCATAAATGCCAGCATATATGAAGCGTTTTTGGCGTGGTTTCCTGGGACCTAGTAAAAAATCCCTAAGATCCATGTCTTGTGTGAGTAAGGATAAGTGTTGTTTCACCTCTGTGAGTGTTGAGATTTCTAGCCAATTAAGGCACAACTTTCCAACACTGTATGACGTCACTACCCCTGGATGTTGTCTCTGTACATAGCGCGAATCTGGCCTATGGATTGTGAACCCTTCGGTTTTGTCCATGAATCTTTCCTGACAACCGTTTGTGTCTGTGGGCCAAATCAACCATTTCTTCCAATCGGGGTCTGATCTATTGTATTGTATGATGTCATCTAATGTAATCCCTGTTTGTGATGTTTCGTTTCCCTCAGTGTTCGATGGAGTCGGCACTCGAGGTGTGTTCAAGTCTTTGTTCTTGGCTAGTCCAAGGCAAGACGTCTGTTGCACTGTCTCGTTCAAAAACATGATCTGCTGAGGGATGAGACATGCTCTAAACAAAGCTTCTAACCCCTGCACCTGCCATTCTCTTGTATCCCAGATTGATTTTAAATCTATGGTGTCTTTCCATAAGTCGTAACCTTGTTCGGACAACTGGGCAATAAAGGATGCAGAGTAAATCTGTTTGGTGTTTGTTAACATATTTTTCTGTGCTGATGTTGGTGCAACCTTATAATAATATGAGGCTGGGTCAGACATATTAAACCCTGAAAAATATGGAAACTTCTGTGCAAATGTTTTTGAACTGCCTTTTGGCGGTGTTGGACAATGTTCCCACTGGTGGTATGTGAACACATTTCTCAGATTAGCAGATTTATGCAAAACATGATGACCATAATGCTGATAACAATACATTGATTCATAGTCTGATGTGCCTTCCAATGTTTCACTATTGGAAAGCGCAGCAGATTTTTCCAAATCAGACAACATGTTATTAACAGTTTCAAAATCCCAATCATCGGAAAATGTACTTGACGTAATGATATCACTTAATGATATTTTAAATAAATGAGGAATTTTTAAAATTTCAGTCAGACCAAATATGTCGAAATCAACCTTGTCCCACACAATACCATCAGGTATAGGAACTGCTGTAATGTTCACTGACGACAAATCTCTTTGTTCTCGATGAGATAATTGATGTGGTTTTAACATTAAGTTCACTTCTTGGGCAGCAGAGCTTTGCCAAATGTATTGTCCACTAATAAGCATGTTAAAACTATAACTAAGCCTAACCAGAAAAGAAAGAAAAGAATCCCGGAAGTTACCCATAGTTCTACCCAGGGTGATACCTGGTAAGTCTTTCTAAGAAAGCTCATAAAGCCTTTAACTTGCTGCTTGCGTGATTTTTGGGCTGTCGTTGTTTCAGGTTCACTTGGATCCAAAGAAAACATATCAAAGTTCATGAAGTAGCCAGAAGCAGTTCGATCAATTGTTGTAATTGCATCAGGATTTGTAGAAATCGTTCTTTGCTCTTGTCGCGGTATGTTGACGTAGACGTCTGTATTTGGTCAAATAGCAACTTGTGCGTTATTTTGAGTTTGATTTTGAATTTGAACTTCAGGTTCAAGAGGAACGAGTACCATAGCATTGTTGCTTAGTCCTTCATTCTGTGTTGGAGGCTCTTTGAACGTGATGAGTCTTTCCGTTTGAACTTCTTGTATTGTAGCGAGAGGAGGGCGTCTGCTACTTTGGAGTCCACGTGGCCTACTGCTTAGTATCGGCCACATCGTGCGGTTTGATTAGGTCAATTGAGACAAATCTTTTCTCCTTTTTTCCGGCAAGAGGCGGCAGAAGTACAGTTCTTGTTCCTTCAATTGCTAGGACCGGTACAGGCTTTCTGTAGGATGGCCCAAATTCTTTCTTGTCCACTATTTTCTCTCTGACCAGATCCCCGACCTTTGGGATCCAGACAGGTCTTGCCGTGACTGATTTGACTTCCCCAGTGGTGGTCTGTTTCAGGTGGACATTACTTTGTTGTGTCCTGGATTCATTTAGATCCTGTAAAACAGCCAAACGATCAAAGATGTCAAAAGGTTTTTCATCCGCCACTGCGCCTTCACAATCAAGATCAGGTACCCACATTCTTGTCCCAAATAGGACCTCATATGGAGTGACACCCCCTAGAAAACTTCTTGGCATATTGTTAAGGGCACGCTGAGCTCCATACAGATGTTTTACCCAACTTTCACCCGTGCATAATACTCTAGCTGTTAAAGATTGCTTCAAGTCTCGGTTTTTTCTCTCCACTACCGAATTTCCCTCAGGATGGTACGGAGATGAGTACCACAATGCTACACCCAAACTTCCCATTGCCTCCTTGTAGGCCTGAGAGCTAAACGCGGGGCCCTGGCCAGAATGTAGTGTGCCAATTGCGTATGTCCCTATGAAGACTCGCAAATCTTTTATAACAGTTCGAGCCTCAGCCGAGCGCTGGGGCCACACCCATATGAATCTCGAGCAGGAATCCACTGCAACCATTATATATTTTTTAGCCCCATCTCTTTTTAAGGGGCCGAAGTGGTGCAGGTAGACACACACTAGTGGTTTGTCAGATATTAACAATGGTGTCTGCGCAGAACGTGTTACGGTGGAACCTTTCATCTGCTGACAGATGTCGCATTTCAAGACATAGGGGCCGATTCCAATCTCGGCCGGTAGGGCTCCGAATCGGATTCGGCATAACCGGATCCGATTCGGAGCCCTATTTCCCGACCGATTCGTACGCGCGTCCGGACGAGCGAGTACGATGCGAAATCGCTGACCGACTCGTTCGGGCATCCCAACCGCTCCGACCGACTCGTTCCCGGGTCGAACCGCACCGACCGACTCGCTCGGACACGACTCGCACCGCGCAATGGAGACGTTCCCTGGCCGGGTAGAGTACGATGCGCGCCGCGAGCTGCAGTCCGACTGACACGCGCCACCCGGCAGAAAGAGCAGTCGGAGCCGTACTTCGGGGTCCGTGTCGGACCCCCGTATGCGTGGCCGCGCGAGTCGCACACAGGGGGACCTATGGGTCCCCCTACCTGTGCGTGTCGCGGTGCGAGTCGCTTCGCCGCGTACCCGCTGTAGAGGCGCCCTTGTTCGCCTCGCACCCATTGAGGAAATGGGAGCCCGCGTACGTGTTGTACGACCGGCTCCCATTGACTTCAATGGGAGTCCGACCGACTCGAGTCCGATAGCATACAGACACATCGTACTCGTTGGGTCGGGCTGCACGGGTCCGATTCGGTCGGAAATCTCTCCGGGTCCGACTTGGTCGGAGAGATTTCCGGCCCGAATCGGAATCGGCCCCATAGTCTTTAGTCTGCTTTGTTAAACCAGGCCACCAGTAGCGCTGTTTCATTAAGGATACAGTCGCCGTAACTCCTGCATGAGCAGAACCTATCCCTTCGTGCGCTGCTAGAATTAAACCTAACCTGCGATCCATATTTGGAATTACTCTATTCCCCACTCCAGGAATCTGAGCAAATGGAATGTTATTGGCATCTAACTTGTAGGAGTACTTGAGTGGAAATCTTTTTGGTACTGCTCCGCTGTTTTTGCGGGTTGCATTAATAGCTACCATAATCTCACCGTCTATTCTCATTTTAGAACGAGTGATTGCAGCTACGGAAGCCGTGCGTACAGCCCCCTTTGCGGCTTCATCAGCCAATGATTTCTCTTCAACGTGAACGCCATCACGCTGATGACTCAGTGTATGTATCACGTGAGCCCTCGGTAGTACGGTTTTCAACTCCACTACCTGTTCCCATAGCATGTTATGCTTAATTGTGTCACCTTTTGCATCTCTGAACCCGTTTTGAACCCAGTATTGCAAATATTCATTGTAAGACTGCACACAGTAAAAGGAATCACACACAATTGGTGTGGGGAATTCCCGATCCGTATTTACAAGTGCCAGTATCAGTGCTTTTAATTCTGCCAACTGCGCCGGGCAGTCTCCTAGAGATTGCGTTTTAGTGCAACTCAGGTGGAACTTTCCATCCCGCATGCGACCTTTAACGATTGCACATGCTGCGCTATATTGTTGCTTACTTCCTATGGCCGGTTGAGCAGATCCGTCAGTATAAATAATATATTCATACTGATCCAGAGGCATTATTTCATTTGGTAGAGGATATTCTTGTTCATATTGCAGGAATGCTTGTGTCTTTAAATTTGGATCGTACCTGTATTCTACATCTGTTGCAGTAAGAGAATTAGCCCATTGTATCCATCTTGGATGTAAGGCTTTAGCGTTAGGAACGCTTGCCTTTGTCGCAGCCTATAAGGCTGGAACCGGAGTCACTACTATTATTTGTTTCCCCTGAGCCAGTGCTCGTTCTCTCAATACAGCAGTCTGTACCGCTGTCAGAATCTTTTCAGTGGATGCGAAGCGCATCTCAGCATTTGTGTACAAATGTGACTTGTATGCGATTGGTACTGTCTCACCTTCATTATATGTTAGATAGGTATACCCTGATTGACCCGCAACTATACGGGTCACCAGGTTGTGTACGTTTACGCGTGTCTGTAAGTGTTTGGAAGCTATCATGTCAGCTTATAAGGAAGGAAGTGTATCTGTGTGTTCCTGTGTCCAATTTCTGGCTGAGAAATCAGGTTTAATTAAGTCGTAGAAAGGTTTCACTCTTTCTGCGTAATCCAAAATGAATGTTCAACCAAAATTTAGGAATACCAGTATTGATTGTATATTTTTCAATGATTTTGGAGGATGGAGCAGCGCACATTTTTCTAAAAAAATTAGCTGCCAGGCTCTTTCCTTTACTTGAAAGTTTGTATCCTAAAAACAGGACACTGAGGTTGGCAATTTTTGATTTTTAAAGTTAAATTTGTAGCCCTGAGATGCAAATCCCCAAATTATGGTATTTACTCTGTTCAAGTGTTCCTCCAGGTCATCGTCCGTCAGATAAATATCATCCACATAGGACAATGCCTCTTCATCCAAATTTTGAAGTAACTCTGTTCTTATACCCTTGGGGGAGTCACCGAAATTGACGCTGGGTCCCTAGCGCTAAGAAGGCTGTTAGATACCTGCTTTCAGGCACTATATTTTGGCAGAAATATCCATTTGAGATATCAAGTGTTGTTTTGTATTTTTTCCGCACAATGTTATTCATTAATGCAGCACTGTGTGCATTTTGGACTGCGAATGTCTTAGTGCAAGTGTTTAATTATCTGTAATCTAAAACTAGACTATATTTATTGTCGGATTTCATGACTGGAAACAAAGAATTGTTCATTTGAGAGGGGCAAGTTTCAATCACCCCTTGGTATTCAAGTTGATCTAAGATCTCCCTGACCTCTTTTTTAGCTTCTTGCTTTATTGGATACTGTGCAGTTGGAGCATTTTTTAAAGGAATAATGTGGTGGGTTGAATCCTCATCCCATCCAACATGGTTTTTGTATAATGCCAGAGCCTGGCCTACCGCCCACTCCTGCGCATTTGTGTGTTGTAAATGCCTGGGAATATCGTCTGAGAATGCAGGCATAATTACCGTTTCTCCTTTAGGACAGTCCATGACGAATGCTGGCAGCCAATCCTGTTCAGCTAACAAAATGTCATAGCCAAACGTTAGGTTCTCCCAAAAGAGACCTCTCACTTTCCTACTCTTGTCCCCCTCCATCTGGAGCATTATTTCATATACTTTATGTGGGACACTTACCCTAGTATCAGGTGTTTCTACCGTGATATAATCATTCAAGTCCGCTGTCACCAGAAATTCCTTCAGGTTCTGGCAAGCTATTGTTACTTCTGCCGCACTGTCTAGCATCATCAGAGCCCGTTCCCCGTTCAGTAGTCAAGTCCTCAGAATTCTGGGCATGTCTGATCTTTAGACCTGCAACTTTCTTCTTTTTGAACTGTGGCTTTTGCTTTGGCTTTTCTTCTTTCATAGAAGTGTAATCCTGAGCGTGCTGCTTGTCTCTGGACTTTGTACGCTCTTCTTGTCTTTCTGACCGTCCTTCACTCTCTGAGTTTTTCGATGAACCCTGAAAGGAACGAGAGGAACGTGTATCAGTATCCTGATACCTGTCAGGTTTCCTAATGTTATCCCTATTCCTGAGATTATACCTCTTTTCGGAGGGCTCCTGTGGAGGAGATCTACCTCGGGATTGAGATCTATTTCCTTTAAAGTTTTGTTGTTTTTTTATTATCCCACTTCTTTTTAGAAGAAGCAGGTGTCTGCTTGGAAGTGTCCTTTTCAGAACTGCCCATCAGTTGTGGTTTTAAAGCATTCCCACCCAAACTGTCTCTGCCTAATTCTGCATATGCAGTTTCAATTATTCTGGGTAGTTCGTGTTCCTGTTTTAAAGGATTGAACTTCCTCAGGCGTTGGAGGATGCCTCTGAAGCTGCTTCCCCCTTAATGTTAGCTAGTAGTATGGCTGATACCTGGCCATAGTTACCTAGTAACATCATCCCTAAGTTTAGGGCAGGTTCTGCTTCATACTCATTTTGTATCTGTCTCAATACGTCTGGTACCACAGCTAACAAAGGAATACCATGAGTCCTGGTATAAATGGCAGCAAAGACTGTACCCCAAGTGGTACAATCTTCTACTTGTAGTGTTATCCCCATGGGCAAGCAGATTGTTAGCATTCTGTGTTTTTCATATGGGGTAGTATTCGGGAATACTGCCTCGAGCTGTGTGATTTTCTGAGCTACCCAGAATGGCATTTTTTCACGTTTAGAGGGCGTTTTACCCATCACTGCGTGTAATGTTTGTGGTGTGATTTTAGTTGCTGTACCCTGAACTTGAGTTCCATTTGTTGCAACTATTGCTGGTTGGACAGTGAATGTCCTCATGACGAATTGCGTCATGTTTCTATAGATTTTAATTAAATCTTTGTGTTGTATGAGTAAGTCTCCTGGTGGCATTGTTTCAATGTCAGGATGTGGTGTGTAGGCCGCTAATATCGGCCATGTTGCCCCTTCTCCTCCGAGTTGGCATAATCTTACTCTTCTTCTTATGTGGGGTAGGGCGCCTTTAAACCAGTATAAGTGTTCCTGGTACGTGAGTGGAACCTCTATGTCCTCAAACGGACAATATTCCACTGGTGCATCTCCTTCTGTGTAAGAGTGAAATGTCTGTGTTTTTGCATTTGCTGCTGGGAATGTAACCCATGAATAAAATACCTCTGTTTTGTTTCATTCGTGTGCCTCAATCACGAAAACTACTAAGCCACCCCTAGCTGATAAACCATTTTCTAACAGTTTCAGGGTGATTGTATGTCTGAATTTTTCTGCAATCGGAATTGCGTCTTCATCTTCTCCTCCTGAGAGGTGTAGTTCTACTACTACGTCATCTTTTGCTTCAGTCATTTTGTAAAGTAGAAGTTTGCTCAAGGGAACTAAGATAAGGTTTTTATGCACAATTTTAGGAACACTGTGTCCTTCAAGCTTGATTAACCAACAGCCAATAAATAGGATTTCTCGCCTACTCAGCTGTGGCGGAGTTCGTGCCCACCCACTCCAGACGTATCTGGTGTTTTGTGAGTAGGGGTCTCTGAGAATAGCACAACTGAACTACTCAGATTCTACTGTTAAATAAGGACACAACTAACGTTGGCGGCACCATGCCGTGTAGTTCCTATATTACCTATACAGGATCTGCGCGTTTGGATAACATAAACTGTGGGTTTGGTGGCGGACGGATTCCGTGAACCCCCACCGGATATGTTAGCCTGTTTGTATTAGCTAGCTCACAGTGCCACTAGAGTCTCCTCTTATCGGGGAGAGAATAGTTCTTGGCAACCTCAGAACATGACAACCCTGATCCCTCAGGATCATGGAAACAATATACTACCTTTCGCTCAGTCACTCGTGCTCACTTAGTTTGTCTCAGAGAGATACACAGAATAAACAGTCTGGGCGTTTCAATAAGTATTTATTGAACAGTTGTTATTCTAGTGTAAAACATATGAGCTGCAACAACCATTAGACAGTAGCAGAGATATATGATTAGCAATACTATGAAAGTAAAAGGATGGTATAGCTCTACCATCTTGCAGGAATCATGAATATATACAAGTACATAAAACACATAATAAAAAGTGCGTACTCCTACGATGGCTCCCTAACTAGATGTACCTAAATGTACCTAGCATCTATGTAGGTGTTATGCCAAGAATCCCTCTAGGATCTTGTCCACCCCATTACCTGAGAGTTAGAGAATGTGGGACCCTGTCCCGGTCTCGAGTTGGGCACTCCGCAAGGGATGTTAGACCACTGCTAGCTGGAGCGTCTGCATGAAGGAACCTCAGCGTCTCTGGTCAGTGTGTCAGCCAGGAAGTCACGGTCTCCTCTGTCTGTCTAAGCAAGCGATGATGTATATATACCCATAGGTCTCCCCAGGGGTCCTACCTTGCTGCGTTACTGTGTCGGCCTAAAGGATGACGTCAGGCCTGAACTTTAACATAGATTATATACAGGAGATGTTCGTCCTGCTGTGAGTCCTGCTGTGCTTCCAAGAAGCCTCATGCATAATGTATGAGTATTGAACCAGGGAAAACCCCGCATTCTGAATGCAGTGTCATATCTAGGTAAAAGGTCAGTCCCTATGAACTGTTATGTATGAAATGTAGGGAAGGATATAGGTGAAAGGATGCAGTGTTACCTGCGCCTATATAGGGTACCTATATGGAATATAACATGAGGTGTGATAAATAGCACCTAAACTCATAACCAGGACCTTAGTGGACTGAGTACCATACACTTTTCAAACTGGTCATAAATAGGTATGAAAGTGTTACTTGTATGAATGTGTACACACAATATACTTTTTGTGACTCTTTTTAAAAGATGGTACAACATTTGTCATTTTGAAGTCTTGAAAAAAATCATGTTTGGTAAAACAGATGTTGGCTGATACTTGTCTCCATTTAATTGAAGAAAATACAGTCAAGAAAAGGTAAAGAGAAACAAAGAGGAATTTGTATTGGTCAATATATACCCCCATACTGAAATTGTAATGTTTGCATTCCTTGTATTTGATGTGCAGCTGTCTCAATATCGGGTATGTATTAAGACCAGTTTTCTGGCCCAACAGAACACTAGGGGGGTCATTAGGATAGCGGGCGGATCGCCACCGCCCGTATGGCGGTGGCGATCTGCCCGCTATTTCCTACCGCCCGCCTCACATTTCCCCACCGCCATATTAGTATGGCGGTGGGGACCCAGGCGGACAGCAAGACCGTCCGCCGGTTTTCCGCTGGTCGACCGGGCAGAAAAGGGGCTGGATATGGTGGTGGTGTCTGCTAGACACCGCCATCCATATTATCATGGGCAGCGGTGCAGGGCTTTCCATGGCGGAGACCCCGCCATGGAAACCCATGCGGACTTTGCTTTCGGGGGCCCGTTGCGGGCCCCCAGGGTATTGGGGGGGGGTGGGGGGTGCACATGGGGGGTACCATTGTCATGGACATGGTGGCAGGCACCTCGCGGTGCCTATCACCTTGTGCATGACGATGCACACAGTGCATTCCCAGCATTGTGGCGGGCGGTGCTGTGAGCACCGCCCGCCACATTGCTGGGAATGGAGGATGCCACCGCCACGGTGGCGGTGGCATCCTAATCGCCTGTGCGGGACCGCCGCACCACTGGCGGCCGGTCCCAGCACCGCTAGGGTGGCGGGCGGACGAAATTCCGCCCGTCATCCTAATAGGCCCCTAGGTGTCAACAACTACCTGGGCTTCCTATTCGCTCATGAACGGGTGAGGTCACCATTTTTGGAAAAAGGAAAAAGGAAACTGAGTTGGACGTCTTGGACAACCAGAAGAACATGACAGAGCAACAACCCCATTCTGTGTAAAAGATGGTTAACAAAGGTGCATTTCCCAAAATCAAAAGGGTACCTCCTATATCTCTCAGCCTTCTAACAGATGGGTTATCCAAATGACTGCTATCTAAACAGTCCCTATATCCACACTAACCACAATCACTTTCTCACCCTCATTGACTTACAAAGGTCTTTCTCACTGGGCAAGGATACAAATCTGGCACACAGGCCATAGACAGGCTATCTAATCAATCGCACATCAAACTGCCATATACTCCATCCAGGCATTATAAACTCATGGGGGGATATTCACAAGAACGTGTGCTAAATATCTCCAAAAAATGTTAACGCAACTTTACACATCGCAGCCAATCGCGGGAAAATAACCCCGTGTTAACCTGGAATTCACAACACGACGGTACCATGCGATAGTTCCCCGAAAACGCGGCCATTGTCCGCGATATAACAACCGCGACCCTGATAAAAACACAAACCTCAACGCGAAAAAACATGCGATGGGCTTAAGCGCGATGAGGAAATCAGCGATAAGTAGTGCCAGGCCTGCAATACACACATGGCAGGCGGGAAACACCAGTAGAAAAGTAGAAATAACACACAAACACAAAATGACCAACACCCAAGCACCATGGAGGCAGTCGGAGCAGTCGGAGCAGGCGCAGAGGACGAGCGCAACCCCACAAGCACCCCGGACGACCAGCCTGGGACCTCGGGGACAGGGAAGGGCAAGGACAAGAAGAAGAGGAAGATGAAGTTCAGTCCGCAGGAAAACAGGATCCTGGTCACGGAGGTGATGGAACACCATCAACAACTGTTCGTCACCTCCAACGTGTCATTGGGCACCAAAAATGGAATATGGCGGGACATCGTGGACAAGGTGAATGCCGTCGGAGAGCACAAGAGGTCAATGGACGAGGTCAAGAGGCGATGGACTGACATCAAGCGCAAGACCAAGGAGAAACTCGCAGCCAACCAGAAGGCAGCAATGCAGACTGGAGGTGGGAGCCCAGCGCCACAGCATGAGCTGGATGACATGGAGGAACTGGTGTCAACAGTCATCAGTGTGGAGACCGTGGCAGGAGTCGGGGGACCGGACACTGCTCGACAGGACACAACACAACCGCAACAGGGTGAGTGACCACCAGGTACTGGGGGACGGGGGAGATGGCCACAATGGCACACATGCACAATCAAGCAGAGCACAGTGCACACCCACAATGACTCTGGATCATGGCCCTGATCCACAGACTGTCACAATGTACAATGCCATGCTGTCTGAATGTGAACCTGTACCATGCGGCTACATACATGCGGACACATTGTAATATACCATCTCCCCTTCACATTGCAGGGGCACCGTCAACACCTCCTGCAGAGCAGTCCCAGCCACTCTTCACTGATGACGAGGAGGACACCCCCAGCATCGACACCCAAGCCCTCCAAGACATCATTGAACTCATCCGCCAATCACCTCCAGGACCAGGGCAGCCCAGCTGCATCGAGGAGACCCCACCCACTCCACAAACCACCCAACAGGAGGCACCCACAGCCCCGGCAGTCTCTCAAGACCCCCAGGAACAACACATGGCCTTCCAACGCCGTGTGCTGGAGGGCCAGAGGGAGACAGCTGAGCAGGTGCGGGTGGGTTTCAACCTCATGGCTACCAAACTGGACGCCATCCATGGGTGTCTAGGTCCCATCAGGGTCCAGCTCCACTCCCTAACGGACACCCACGGGCCATTCCATGGTCTCCAACGAGCCCTGACTGACATCGCTGGAGTCCTGACTCGGAGACAAGAACACCTGTCCGCTCAGAGTGGCTCCAGCGATCCCAGCCGTGAGCTGGCACACATGCGGAGGCTCATGGAGGACATGGTGCGGATAGAGGTGGAAAGGATGGCAGCCACCGCTGCACATCAGCGAAATGTAGCTGGGATCTACCATGCCCTGCATGTCCTCATCATGGCATTGCTGCCACAAGGCGTGGCGCAGATGAATGCTGCTGCCCCCACACCATCCACATCTCCGCCCCCTGGTGTGTCAGTGCCTCCCAGTGCGGCAGGTGTATCCACTACGGCACCTGATGTGTCACTGCCACACAGTGCGGCCGACAATCCTCCTCCGGCCCCTGATGTGTCAGTGGAACACAGTGCCACAGCCGGTACTGCAACACCCACAGGTAGGGCAGAGCACACATCCGAGGACGTGGATGGGCTGGAGTTCAGA
Organism: Calotriton arnoldi; assembly: GCA_963921515.1. Taxonomy (NCBI): domain Eukaryota; kingdom Metazoa; phylum Chordata; class Amphibia; order Caudata; family Salamandridae; genus Calotriton; species Calotriton arnoldi. Next base: position 171,738 of record CAWUFW010012849.1, on the reverse strand, counting down.
AGGAGGCACTAGCATTCATGTCCGCCACCTTGCCTGTTTCTGCTTGGTGCCGCACATGGCCTCAAGACCTACCATTGACCCCTGAAACACTCCGCTGCACTCACCTTGGACCGCGACATGGACTGCCATATCCTGTTTGATGACCAATGACATGGCGGTCAGACTGCGGACTGAACCCTTCCTCTTCCGCAGTAATTGTCATCCCCGGATGGACTCTTGCTGGCCCTCCACGGGCCCATATTGTGTGGTGTGCTTGGCATGGCCCTGTCCCGCTCCAGCTGCAAAACTCCACTGGATGTGCAATAAACATCCAGAAATGCACTGCTGTGTCATGGCTTTCATCATTCATGTATGAATGTGTGGATGAATGTAGGGACAGTGACTTCCCTCAAGTCAATGATGCTCATCTAGTGGGATGCCAGTCACAGTGTGCTACATTGCCTATTGTGTTCCGCTTGCCGTGGACACTACAACAGGGACACACGCATTAGTTACTCCCTTGTCCGGACATGGACTGAACCACGCCCAGAGCCCCTGAGTCATTGTTGCAAGCCCTGCTCTGGTCCGTCGTACGCCAGGCCAGACCACTCCGCTTATGCTCCGAGGGGGGCCCACATAGCTACATGTCGCAGGCGTAAACGCTGGTGGTATGCAGGTCACTGGTCTAGTTGTCAGCATGTCACGGCCACTCCCTGAGGGCAGGTCTGCACACACACCACACCCATCCGGCACAGGCGTCACAGGCCATGTGACCCCGCCAATATTAGGGGCCGACGACGTCACATTCCCCACTGCCGGTGGTGACTGGATGACGGACGCTCCACGGTTCTCAATCATAAAGGGCCCATGAGTTGTGGTGCACAGGGTTAGTGGCACCCGAGGCCTTGCTCCCGTCATGGGCCTACCACCACGTGGCGCTGACTGAGGTTGCACAGGGTTAGTGGCACCCGAAGCCTTGCGCCCGTCACGGGCCTACCACCACGTGGCGCTGATTGGGGTTGCACAGGGTTAGTGGCACTGGAATAGCTGAGCGGGTGTGCAGCCTGCGATGATGACGTGTGCACTGATGTGGTCTCTGCCATTGATGCCTCAGGACTCAGCGTCATGTGTGGGACCTGCTGGGCCGCGGGGTGGGTCCGCATGATGTGGACCATGCCATGGTGGCGGGACCGGGGCCTGGAGCTTCCACAGGCATGTGGTGTGCCCACTGGTGGACACACCATTGGAGGCAGGTGAGCAGTGGGCCTGGGGTGCGCAAGTGCGGACAGCCAGTGCTGGCCGGCGGGAGGGGGTAGGGTGCGGCTTCATGCGTGCGCAGGGACGGATAGGCGTTGTTGCCATGTGCTGTGTGATGGACTCTGCCATGATTGACTCTGGCCTTGATTACACATTGCAGACCTGGTGGCTTGCAGTGTATCCCGGCACGTGGTTGGAGACACACCGGTGGCAGCAGGTGAACAGTGGGGCCTGGGTGCGCAGGGGCGGCGGTGTCTCTCTCTCTCTCTCCTTTCCTTCCCTCTCTCTCACTCTCTCTCTCGCTTCCTTCCCTCTCTCTCTCACTCTCTCCCTTCCTTCCCTCTCTCTCTCACTCACTCTCTCCCTTCCTTCCCCCTCTCTCTCACTCACTCTCTCTCTCCCTTCCTTCCGTCTCTCTCTCACTCTCTCTCTCCTTTCCTTTCCTTCCCTCTCTCTCACTCTCTCTCTCCCTTCCTTCCTTCTCTCTCTTTCTCTCTCTGCCTTTCTTTCATTCTCTATTTCTCTGTGTCTCGCTTCTTTGATGTGCGCATGGCACACGTTCTGATTTTGTGCTTTATTTTCCAGGCTGTGACGTCGTGATTGTCCCGGACGGACCCGACAGGAGTCTTCCGCATTGGTGTTTTGTGTTGTGTTTCAATAGAGTTTTTCATTGTTACTTCAGTGCTGTGTGACTGTTTCTCGTTCTTTTGGCCACACATGTGTGTTATTTTTTGACAATGTGCGTCATCATGCGCTTTTTTTGGCTCTTGTGTCGTGCACGATATGTGTATGTCCGGGGAGGGGTCCGGGGGGTGTGGGGGGGGGCTGGGGGTGGTGGCGGTTGGTGTTGTGGCCCTCATGGGTATCTGAGCTGCATGATCATTGTCTCCATGGCATCTGTGGGTCTTCGGGTGTGGCTCTTGTCTGGGCTCCCTTTCATGCTGCAGGTAGTCGTCCTGCTTAACACCAGCAAAAGGCAGGTGTTAAATCACTGGTGCTACCGCGGCTTATCGCCTGTTTTTGGTTCGCATCGCTGATCTGACAGTTTGTTGTGAAAGTGGTGTTGTGGTTTGTTCGTGTGTTTTTGCACGGGAACGCCCACTCTGCATCTCATTAGGGTAAGTTGGTGGTGTCACCCGTGGAGGTACATTTTGAGGCAGTTATCGCGGGAATACTGGGGATGTCTGTAGTTTGCACCCGCTTGTGAATGGGGTGTTGAATCTATCTCCACTTTGGATGCGTTAAGGTGGGGATAAATCGGCGGTAGGTCCTTGTGAATATGCCCCCTGGAGTTATAACAGCTCATCAGCCATTTCACACACATTTCAATCATACCAAGAGATGACATAGCTCTATCAAGAAAACTCTATAAGCTCTCTGAAACTGCCTGCTGGTGCTCAGGTGCCCTATGACGATACTACAGATGTTACTAGCAGGAATCGAAACCTTTACTCTACCATACTCCTGCACACAAATGAGAATAAAACAGACCATTAAACACCATTCCAACTGAACACACACACACACACCCTGTGAGACACTAAAATATAAATGTAGATTTTTTGTTGTTATTTGTATGACTGGTTGTCTATTTATAGAATCCTATTATATAAGAAACACCTAATACACTCATATATCTGGCTAGCAGAAATACTCTGAGGTGCCACTCATCGTTTATACGTTATTTAATTCATTCAATCATAAATTTAACACTGTCCTTAATTTTTATGAGAATTGTAAAAATACATGATTCTGTTCTTTGAGAATGTAGTTGCCAGGTATTGGATACAAGATTTTCCACTCAATAGGAAGATACATCTGTTAATAAGCATTTTGCATTTATTTAAAGCGATTAATAATTAAAACGCACGATTTGTAGACTTAGTAAACATCGTGAAAAACTATGTTCCCATCATTATTGCCATTTTGAAATGTTAGATTCATAACTAAATTCTATCGAGACAATGTTTTGCTGTTTGAAGAAAAAAAAGGAAATGTAAGAATATTTAGGTTGTCTGGTGATAGAAAAGAGCAGAAGATAATATTAACCTCAATTCTGTGAATCTGTGTTACATTAAACAAATGACTCTTTGTGTAAGCTGCACAAACAGTAAGATTTCTATCTTCTGCTGTCTGTGTTCCGATAATTTATCCCAAAATGCGTCACCAAAGAGCAGACTGGCAGACATCTGCTTCTTATTTCATTTTTTTATTTTGAAGTACAGAGCCAACACACCACAACAGCCTTCTCTCCCTTAACAAACCAAATGGTAGCGCTTGGCAATGTATTGACAGCTTGCTAATGAGGGAATGAAGACAATGTGACAACCCGTGTGGGATGCTGTGTGAAGACGATTCCTCCCACAAACCAGGGCTGAGTAATTAGCAGGTGGTGAAAATAGAAACTAGCTGCTGCTGGATGGAGGGCAAATAATAGCTGATTTATGCAGCCACCCCCTTACTGAGCCTTTGTGCTGCAATGCTGGCTTAAAAATAAATGTTCTTTTTTATTAAAGTGATGAACATACTGGATTATTGTGCCTTTTAAAATGGAAGAAACTCCTACCTTCCAAAGGCCCTCTCTGAAAGGAGGCAAATATGCAATGACTTCTGGAGGAAGAATTCCAGAATATAAAAAAATGTTTATTTACAAGCCCCTTGCGGCACTTTTTATACGGGAAAAAGTGTAGTATTTTGTATTCCGCCTTCCAGTTTCAACAATCCTATTCCTGTGGCTTCTACTTTGTATCAACCAAAACTATTTAGCAGCTAATGTTCAATGTCATTGGGCCCGAAAACAGCAGCCGTGGAATCAAAGCAGAGTTATGGAATGATTTTTTTCTTGTAAACTTATTCCTAAAAGCTACAAAACATTTATGGCACGATGGGATTTCGTGATAAAGTCTGAGCGCCTTTTTCAGGTCGGCTCACTCCGATATGTTCAGTAAACAAGCCGCCGTAAAAATATTTGCGTACATTGACATTTATGCACCCTGAACGAATTTCTGTGTCAGCAAATGTCATTTAGAAAGCCAAAAACCTACTATTCCTAAATTTGAGACTAGGTATCAGGCACTAGTAAATACTCTTATTTGTATGCCTGATTTGGTAATGTGTTGAAATATCTTTGTGAATCGGGTCTATTGTGGGTAGGCCTCAGAAAATCGAAATAGAACTTACCTTATATATAAAAAAAAACAAAAACAAAAAAATATATATATATATATATACAGACATAAATATTTAAATTAACATTTCTTTCTACAGATTTGCCTAGGTAAAATGTCTGATTTACACTAGATTGAAACAGATGTACATTACCACGAGGAAGAGCAAAAACTAATTTGGTGCTTCGTTTGATTCAGGAAGCATGTATTCCATTTTATTCCTTGAGGGTCTTTATATCTTTTGTATTGTTTGTATTTATCCGGTGGTTGCAGCTACATTCACTTAATCCATTATTATATCGAACAAGCACAAACTGGTCAAATTTTTGCACGTGGTGCTTTTTTTGAATCGGACAAAACGTATTCATGTGAAGGCTATTTGTGTCAGTGGTTGTTGTAGTTTTAGGAACACATTTTCGTTTTGTATTTTGTGTTAAAACAAACCTAAATAGAAATAACCAATACTGCAATATCTTAGATTAGGAAAACATTGATTACCAGTTAAATACAAATAAAAACAAGCAAAATGAAAGCACCTAACTACTGGACATAATTTCTTGCATCAGTGCTACATGGGAAATTTGTTCTAGAAACCTGGGATTAAAGAGCCTTTGGTTTATCATTGCTGGTAAAATTCCACTTACACCAAATGCACTAAGGGGGATATGTAGAAGGAAGTGGTGGAGAGAGGCGTTATCCGTACAGGCTTAACGCCTCTCTCCACCACTTCTGACATGCAATACTACACCATATATTCACAAGAATGTGGTGCAGCCTTGCGTTTCCCCCTGCGACAGTCGCGGCTCCTGGAGAGAGTGCTGCGGGGCGGTGGGGCGGTGTGTAGTAAACTCCGGCGTACGGCCGAACGGAGGTAAGTACATAAATAAATGCTTACCTCCGTTCGGCCGTATGCCAAAGTTTACTACCCCCCACCCTGCCCCTCCCCCACCCCACCGCACTCCCTCCAGGAGCCACGACTGCCCTGCAATGGCGCTAAGTTTAGCAACTTAGCGCCAACACAGGCACCCTTGCACCATAGTGCAAGGGTGTCTGCGTGCAGGGGAGGATTGTTTATGTGTAGGAAGGTGTCCCTTCCTGCACATAAACAATCCTAAAATGCCATTCTGTCACTGTCATGTGTGGTGCTTCGTGCAGCACACATGGAAGTCACAAAATGGCATTTTTTAAAGGACTGTTTATGTCCAGGAAGGGACACCTTCCTGTGCATAAACAATCTATGGCATTTTGCTTTTTCCATGTGTGCTGCACAAGGCAGCACACATGGAAAAAGCAAAAACAAGGAGAAATAATGCATTTCTCCTCGTTTCGCCAACTTAAGACCAGGTTTTTCATGGTCTTAATTTTGGCGCTGCCTCCTATGTACGCCACCCTTGTACATAGGGGGCAGCGTCAAAATCAATGGGTGTTGCCCCTACCGCCACCCCAATGTCGGTAAAAGTGACGTTGTGGTGGCGATAGGGGCTTGTACATATGCCCCTAATTCTTCCAAACCACATCAGAAGAAATATCACCTCAAAATTGTAATAGTTGCTTCAAAAAATATTATCAAACCTTAGGTTCTAAAAGGTGTCAACACCAGATTCAATTTCTATTACCTAAAATGCAAGTTAGATGTGACGAAACACTCAGTTAATGCCAAGGTATGGCACCAAAACTTTCCGGATTAATCAACTTCTATCATCTGTTTAAAGACTGTTAGAACGTTCATACAATGGTACCATAGCTTCTGTACTGATTTGCAATTGAGTCTTTGGGTACCTGTCTGGTCAGTCGTAGAATTAACCAGCACTACATCCACGAGTATACAGCATCTGCTGCTCTAAGACTAGAATGTGGACTAGAAATTTTCAGCATCTACACTCCAGGCTGCTCTAGTCTTAAATTTAATGTAATCTATGTTGGACAAAAGAATAAATATCAACATGCAAAGTATTTCTGGTGTTATTCACAAAGGTGACTTACACCTTTGAGTAAGTTACAAATATAAGTTTAGTCTTACACTTTTTATAAACTTTATTAGTTTTGTCTATTCACCATTTACATCTGAAAAGTTACTCAAATGTGTAGACTTAGATGACTCCACCCCGTGAAACAGGAGGTGGAGCCAAATCTTTGAGTGTAAGTTACAATAGCCAAAATGGTGCAGTAGTAAGTCCAGCCAGTGCCATACATGGCCAACTACCATTACTGCAATACTTTCCCACAAAAAATAATGAAGGCAGGGATTTAACATAGAACCATACAAAAAATATTTGTAAAATTAAATCAACTTATTTAGACTTTTTAAATACTTAAATTATATATATATATATATATATATATATATATATATATATATATAATTTAAGTATTTAAAAAGTATATATATATATATAAAATATTGAAGGCAGGGATTTAACATAGAACCATACAAAAAATATTTGTAAAATTAAATCAACTTATTTAGACTTTTTAAATACTTAAATATATATATATATATATATATATATATATATATATATATATATATATATATATATATATATAATTTAAGTATTTAAAAAGTATATATATATATATATAAAATATTGAAGGCAGGAATTTAACATAGAACCATACAAAAAATATTGGTAAAATTAAATTAACTTATTTAGACTTTTTAAATACTTAAATTATATATATATATATATATATATATATATATATATATATATATATATATATATATCGAAAAACCACAAATATGCACGCTCTCAGAAACAAGAAACTCCGTGATAATAATCCACAGGTTGTTTATTCACAACGCGTTTCAGGGCAAAAACCCCTTGATCACGTGAAACGTGCACACGTAAAGGGTGACTAATAAAGCATTCAATACAGTCATAGACATAATCGTAGGACTACTGCGTATCTCATTCACTGCAAGTAAATGGCAGACATATTGGAACGGATAAAATACAAACATGAGAACACAATCATCATGTAAAACGTGTAGTTATGCCCTCGCAGTACCGGGCTGTACAGAAATGCAATAAAGCAATAAATGAACATGTACACATACTGAATTACTGGCAGCCTGTAACTCATGATATTGTAAGCATTGTCTCCAAATAAAGGAATTAAATATACAATACATTAAATTAATGGTACAGGATAAACACTCCTTGGTTGGGCAAGTGCCCTGGTGAGACAGAATGCAAGACAGGGGTGACGTGTCCGCCATGCCTGACTGCACGATGACGGGCCAATGCCCAATGAAATACATCGTGTCAAAATAGGGGGTCAGGAAATGACAGACAACTGACAGTACTCCCCAACACAAACACAAACAAATAAATAACGGGCAAGTGCCCAATTATACCAGTTACCATGAGACAACACATACTTTAACAAACTTCAGGCAGTAGTCCCAAGTCCAGCAAGATATGATTGGATTGCTAAGATGACAAATCAAATGAAACATAGTTACCCAGTCTCAGGACCGTGACAGTGATGATAAGGGGAAAAGGGTAGGTGGCCCGTGAAAGTGATTACAGGTGAGGGGGGCTCCTTCCTTTCCTCCTGAAATAAAGAAAATTAGAACACATGTTAATATCACAAGTTGTCCACATCACTCAATAAATATCAGAACGTAAAACACTAAACAAAATTACGATCAAATGCACAGAAGGAGTAAGAAAGCTGTAAACTAGAGGTAAAAATAGAACATCCTAACTCAAGTAGCAGCACACTCAGTTATCTTTGAGATGAATAGCCATTTCTTCGTCAAAATTCAGCCCACCCGGTGTCTTCGTTTGGAACTGCAGAATCATTCTAGACTCTCTTTGTCTGAGTTTTAACACCCTGTTACCTCCCCTGGAGTTACCTGCAACCTGTTCCAGGATGAAGAATTTAAGCAAAGATGAGTTGGAATAATGTTTCTCTTGGAAATGGCGTGCTACAGGGTATTTGGCATCGAAATTGGTAATGGCCCTGCTATGTTCGAGGATACGCTTTTTGGCCATGTGTGTGGTACTGCCAATATTCCAGAGTTCACATGGACATTCTATAGCATAAATGACAAAGGTGGTACTACATGTGAAAAACTGGTCTATGGTCTTGTTGATCCCATTATATGTGACCTTCCTGCGGTAACTGCTGTTTTTACAAGCTTTACAATGCCCACAAGGAAAGAAACCCTTAAGGTCATGATCATGTCTACTGGGGTATGTCGTGATGTCACTATGGACTAACATGTCCCTGATATTCCTACCCCTCCTGTATGTGATGTTGGGTCTGATTGGAATGCTTTCCCCAATTATACTGTCATATTTGAGGATGTCCCAGTTCTTCGCAAAAATGCGTTTAATATTACCGGAGTCGGAATTGAATGTCATGATCATCCTCGGGCAGTTATCGGCCGTATCACTGGATTCAGTAGGGTTATCAGAGATGGTTACAGTTCTGCTGACCCCATCTGCTCTCTTTTTGGCTTTACGTAATACCCAGGAGGGATAACCTCTGATTTTAAACCGTTCCAACATGATCATACTCTCTCTGGTACGCCTCCTCTGTGTTGCAATTTCTTTTTGCCCTCAGCAGCTCCCCATAGGGAATACTCCATTTGAGTGTCTCTGGATGGCTACTGAGGGCATGCAGAATGCTGTTGCCCGCGGTGGATTTCCTGAATAGGGCCGTCTGAATCTGGTTGTTAACAATTTCAAGCTTGACATCTAGATATTCTGCCTTAGACTTACTGATGGTACCTGACAAGATGATGTTAAATTCATTGTTGTTGAGTGCCTTGATAAATTCATTGGCCAACACTTCCGATCCTCTCCAAACAATGAATAGATCATCAATATATCTCATCCACACAATTACATGTTCAAGATACTCTACCAGGTGTGGGTTGGTTGTCAAGGTCCCCTCCCAGTGACCCATGAACAGATTCGCAAAACTAGGAGCGAAGCAAGAACCCATCGCAGTGCCGGTCACCTGTCTGTAAAGGGCCCCATTAAACATGAAGATATTGTTGGTGAGACAAAAGTCTATCATCTCCAATATCATAAGACTGTGTTCATGAAATCTTGCTGGTCTAGTCTTTAAGAATAAGCTACATGCATCCAGGCCCTGTCTGTGGTCAATAATGGTATACAACGAGTGTACATCAAGAGTAATCAGAATGAGATCCTGCTCCCACTGTAAATCCTGGATTTTATTCAAAAAATCCTTGGTGTCCCTCACATAGCTCGATAACTGAGACAACAAAATCTCTCAAAAAATGGTCCACATACTTAGAGATATGTTCTCCTACACTGCCCTTCGAAGACACAATGGGGCACCCCGGAGGATTCGTGGGGTCTTTGTGTAACTTGGGTAAAAGGTAAAGGACCGGAAGTACTGGATGATCATTTTTTAAATAACAGTACTCCTCCCATTCAAGGATCCCTTTGTCTTTCCATATGGTCAGTTTATCCCATATGTAAGTGATACTCTTATTGTAGGTTGTAGTGTCAGTGGGAAGATAGAAATCAGTATTGCCCAGTTGTTTCATGGCTTCAGAAATATATTGTACCCTATCTAAAATGACCACATTCCCACCCTTGTCAGCAGGGCGGATGACAATATTGTCATCCTCAGTGAGAGATTTCAGTGCATGTCTTTGCTGGTATGTAAGATTGTTAGTATCACCCCTGGGATATCTTTCCTTGGTTCTATATCTACAGAGGGCTTTGCTGACACAATCCTGAAAAGTGTCTATGTTGTTGTGTGGTAAATTGGGTACAAAAGTGGATCTGGGTCTGAAATCAGTGCATGCAGATGCATCAGTGGTAACACCAAGAAACTCCAGTGCTTGTGTGTTACTGATATCAGAAGTGCCATCTGTGTTTTCCTGATCTAGTTGCACCATGGTGATTAGTGTATCTATGTCACCTATGTTGAGATTGTTCTGTTCGTGAGATATAGGATTTCTCCTATTCCCATTTTTTTTCGCCTAACCGTTTAAGTTTATGCAATTTTTTTAATTTTAATTTCCTCACAAATTTGAAGAGATCCATTCTAGCATCAGTATAATTACACGGAAATGAAGGGCAAAAAGAGAGTCCCAGACATAAAATCTGTTTTTCAATGTCTGTTATGGGTTTACTAGAAAGATTGATAACAGTTTTATTCACCATTGTTTGATCCATTAGTATGTCTTCATGGAGCGGGTCCTTCTGTTTCCCACGTTGCCCCTTCCTCTGCCTCTTCTGCCATCGTTGCTTGACTCGTTTTCTTCTGTTGCGGCGTTTCCTCGTCCTCTGCCTCTTCCTCGACCCCTCTGGCCCCGTGTCTCCGGTGTTGGGGTATCCCGCACTATTTGTTTGCTCCGGCGTAATTGCCGGTATTCGTCTAAAAAAGTAACTTGACGAATATTACGTTCTACTATGGGGATATTTTCCACCGAAATGTCTGATTCAGTCTCACTGAGTTATGAGGCTATCACTGGGAAATTTTCGGTAGGAGTTGTTCTCTCAATGGTACCCTGCTCCTTATACAGTCATATTTACGGCTAAAGGTTAAAATTCTGCCGCTATCGTAGTCCTCATAATCTCGATTCAGTTTCCTTTCCTTTCTAGCCTTGATATCCTCCTCATGCTTTCTGAGGCGATCCTTGATAGATGTCATAGTTTTCTCGAAATACTCTGTCTCTGTTTGTTTCTTCAATTCTTCCATGATCTCCTTCATTTGTTTCAAGATGTCATCCCTGTCAATCCAGGCATATTTAACTAGAATTTCCAGCATTCTTCTAGAACTGAGGGTGGAATTCTCCGACCACTCTTGAAGCATTTTTGGATTAGGTGTCTCATACGTGGGAATAGTAAAAATGCGTAATCCTCTGGGTGCCATTCCCTGATCTATATAGTTTTGAAGGGAAATGGCCTCCCACCATTTCGAAATTTCGTTTCTCATCAGTTTCTCTAATTTGTGAAATTTCTCTTCAATGGGCTGAGCCAGACCAGTTCTTATTTCTGCACCCTGCCTCGATTTGCCTTTCCTGCTAAAAATGGCTAGTGCCGCCACTCTTCTTTCTTGCTCCTCTTCCATGTGCACAACAACAAGTGGTGATGTCTGCTATTCAACGGAGTGCTCGTTACCCCTGAAAATATCAGGTTCTTCTTGCCACTTATATAACATCAACACGCTGGTGCAGTCGGAAGGAGCGTCTTTTGTGATATATATATATATATATATATATATATATATATATATATATATATATATAATTTAAGTATTTAAAAAGTCTAAATAAGTTAATTTAATTTTACCAATATTTTTTGTATGGTTCTATATATATATATATATATATATATATATATATATATATATATATTCACTGAAAAAACCATAGGTTTCAGGCACGTTATAGTTAGAAATTAGCATTTAAAAAACCTTAGAAATTCACTGAAAAAACCATAGGTTTCAGGGGCGTTATAGTTAGTTGGACATTTCACTCGTACAAAACCATAGAAATTCCCCCGTTATAGTTAGTTCAGCTAACTATAACTTGCGCGCCCGCAATGCACTGCTGATGACGTCACATATTACATCACTCATGACATGGTCAGTGACATCACTCATGACATCACTGATGACATCACTGATGACATCATCCTTGTGATAGAGTGGCAGACCTCCTCTCACCCTAATATAACCTTTGATACACACACTCAAAAATACAAACTAACATTTTCAAAACAATGGACATACCAATTCAGTAATTCCAAGATCTACACACACATCCACTCATTCACCAACAGTCCCTATACAGTCACTCATACATGTACTCACTCATCATATGTACTCATACACCTATACATCCTGTTACACACCGCCACTCATCCATAGAGTTACTCACACACATAGTCACACATGCAAACAAAGTATCAAACATCCATTTACTTGCATATACAGTTATACACACACTACCACACTTACTTCTACAGAAACTTACACATACTTACTCTCTTAAACAATCACTTATAGAAACACCTACTTATTTGTACAGGAACTCTTCCAATCTCTCACTCTCACATATACTCACTTATATACACCAATACTCACATATACTAGTTTAAAACATATGTAGTTACTCATAAAGACACTATTGAGACAGTCATTCACTCACTAACACACCCATACACATACTCATCCACCTATACAGTCCTGCACACATGCTGTCTTCAACACATACAAACAGTGAGTCACTCATTCATGCATCTATGCACTAAGTAATACCCCCACCGAACCATACAGACACTCAGACACTCATACTGATATTCAAAAAACCAACTAATAACCCATATAGACACTCATGTAGCTACTCACCAACCCATGCAGCCACTTATACACAAAGTGAGAGACTGATACAGATATTTTCATATTTAAACATTACTCACTAACCCATGCATTCACTAAGATACACTTAGTCAGTTATACAATCAATTTTACAAAACAAAATCATCCATTTAGACACTTATATACCCATTTATTCTTCCATCGACCTTGAGATATACATATATAAAACATATTTAATTTTTAGAAAAACACACATTCACTGGATGATGTCATCAGTGATGTCATCAGTGATGTCATTTGAGATGTCATCAGTGGTGTCATGAGTGATGTCACTGACCATGTCATGAGTGATGTAATATGTGACGTCATCAGCAGTGCATTGCGGGCGCACGAGTTATAGTTAGCTGAACTAACTATAACGGGGGAATTTCTATGGTTTTGTACGAGTGAAATGTCCAACTAACTATAACGCCCCTGAAACCTATGGTTTTTTCAGTGAATTTCTAAGGTTTTTTAAATGCTAATTTCTAACTATAACGTGCCTGAAACCTATGGTTTTTTCAGTGAATTTCTAAGGTTTTTAAATGCTAATTTCTAACTATAACGTGCCTGAAACCTATGGTTTTTTCAGTGAATATATATATATTTATTATACCATGTATACATGTGAAAATGTCTCGGTCCCCTGTTTGCCTCGGTGGCACGGAAAAAATGGGTGGAACTGACGTCAGCACGCCAACGAGGTTCTCTTATGGCTCCGATGACGTCATACGGTGTCGCGAGCGGAGCCGTGCTATTATGACGTCCTCGTTGACGTGGGAGAGCTAGGAAAGAATTTCCGTGGAATGCTGGTGCAGGGGATATTCACCTAAGTGTTCAGGCTAGTCCTTTGGGAGCAACTGTTTATGTTGCCATTCCAGAAACCGAAACCAGTGATCCGAGGGCAGAGGCCCTGCAGATGGCACACGAGGTGGGGTGCCCAGTCGTGTGCACCGGCGGGGCAGCCAAGTGACAAGCACCACAACCCACAAAAAAGGTAACGAGGGCACTGAATAACACAGGATCTTCTCTTTGTATCTGGCAGGAACAACGAAGTTAAAATGCCCTAGTACCAAAATGTAGAATTAGTGCTACAACGGTCTTCAAGAGGACCTGCGATGCCGCTTCTGCCTCCCGTACCCTGGAGGTGGCACATGGGTCACGTGGTACGGTCATACTGCGGTGGGACGCACACTCGTTGACCTCTCATGGCAGTGCTCCACACTTCAGGGAGGACGCTTTCCATTAGCTATGTTTTCTGATGACATGTCGTGCCGGCCCCGTCCAACAACAGAACTCCTTTAGATCCAAACAGACTCTTCCACTCTCTCACCGGAAGTGAGACCAGGCCACGCGGACACTTTCACAATACAACAGCCAGGAATGCACTTTTCGGTAAAAAAACACATTCCTTCCTCCTAATTAATCAAATAAACGTCTCACTGAAGAACAGGGGCCAGCTTCGATCGGTAAACAGCCGTTACAACGACTTTTACTTTGCGATACCATTACAACGCATGCATTACCACGCATGCGTTGTACATCACGAAGTCATTACTACGCATTTTTTAGAACGCATGGTCATTTACCACGCATGCCTTTACAACGAATTTTGTTGTAAAGGTATGTATGGTAAATGAACAATTTGTGGATGCTAACCTCTGATTCAGAGGTGCATATCCCCTGTGCACTCGGTGAATAATGTACGTCAAAATAAACAATTTTACATAATGGTTTTTTGAGTAATCTTCAAAATTTAATCAGTACGATTCTTCTTTTGCGTCATTGCAATAAGTTGACTGTTATTACTTCATAACAACATTTTCATGGAATAACTGTTTGTTTCATGCCCAATGCATTTCAGGCGCAAAGCCCTTCATCGGGGGCTGTGTAAACTGTGAAAAATGGAGGAAATTTTGGGTTCAGTGCAGGGCAACCGAAAAATGTTTAAAATCAACATAATCACACACATGTTACAATTCATGGATTTTTGAAAGGATTGTTTCAAACAGCTCTACATGCATACACAAACAACGTAAAAATGACATTACTATGTGATTGTGCGTTTGATAAGGAGAAATCTATGTGCTCGACTGAATGGTATGCTAATAACTGCGTGTGCCTTATCTTACTGATCATTGAAGAGTTATCTAAACTCCTGGATGACCTAAACAAAGAGATTTTACAACTAAAACAGGAACTGACAGAGAACATGTCTAAAGAAGATTGGGACCAAACATTAAGAGATCTCAATGAGCAACTAGAACCATACACAAAAGAAATAAATGAAAGAAAAATAAGGAAATTTAAAAGAGACACATATGATTATAAACTTAGAGAAGTATACAACTGGGCTGAGGTATACGCTCAAAGAAGATCACAAAGAAGAAATACTGGACGCAAAAGAAGAATCGTACTGATTAAATTTTGAAGATTACTCAAAATACCATTATGTAAAATTGTTTATTTTGACGTACATTATTCACCGAGTGCACAGGGGATATGCACCTCTGAATCAGAGGTTAGCATCCACAAATTGTTCTAAGATTATCCTCACACTCAGGAGGATTCACCCTCATTGCACCACTGAACATTAACTACCCACTGTTTACCAGGAGTGCGCCTTTAGGAACGTACGTCTCGATATGTATGGTAAATGACCATGCGTTCTAAAAAACATGTAGACGATCCATGTCGTTGTAAGGAAATAGAGGTTGTTCCGTTTCCTCACAACGACGTGCACAGCCCCTCAGAGACGACGTGAAGCAGGAACCACGAGGAGAGAGGAACCACGAGGAGTGAGAGGTAAGGGGGATTGGGCATGGGGTGGGGGTTTCTTTTCTAGGGTTTAGGGTAGTGCAGTGGTGTTTGGGTGGTGTAGGGGGTCATGCTGGGGGTAGTGTTTTAGGGTTTAGGGTAGTGCAGTGGTGTTTGGGTAGTGTAGGGGGTCGTGCTGGGGGTAGTGTTTTAGGGTTTAGGGTAGTGCAGTAGTGTAGGGGTCGTGCTGGGGGTAGTGTTTTAGGCTTTAGGGTAGTGCAGTGGTGTATGGGTAGTGTAGGGGTCGTGCTGGGTTAGTGTTTTAGGGTTTAGGGTAGTGCAGTGGTGTTTGAGTAGTGTAGGGGGTCATGCTGGTGATAGTGTTTTAGGGTTTAGGGTAGTGCAGTGGTGTTTGTGTAGTGTAGAGGGTCATGCTGGGGGTAGTGTTTTATGGTTTAGGGTAGTGCAGTGGTGTTTGGTTAGTGTAGGGGGTCGTGCTGGGGGTAGATTTAGGGTTTAGGGTAGTGCAGTGGTGTTTGTGTAGTGTAGGGGGTAGTGCTGGGGGTAGTGTTTTAAGGTTTAGGGTAGTGCAGTGGTGTTTGGGTAGTGTAGGGGTTCATGCTGGGGGTAGTGTTTTAGGGTTTAGGGTATGGCAGTGGTGTTTGGGTAGTGTAGGGGGTCGTGCTGGGGTTCGATTTAGGGTTTAGGGTAGTGCAGTGGTGTTTGTGTTGTGAGGGGGTTGTGCTGGGGGTAGTGTTTTAGGGTTTAGAGTAATGCAGTGGTGTTTGTATAGTGTAGGGGGTTTAGGGTAGTGCAGTGGTGTTTGTGTAGTGTAGGGGGTCATGCTGGGGGTTGTGTTTTAGTGTTTAGGGTAGGGCAGTGGTGTTTGTGTGTAGTGTAGGGGTAGTGTTTTAGGGTTTAGGGTAGTGCAGTGGTGTTTGTGTAGTGTAGGGGTCATGCTGTGGGTAGTGTTTTAGGGTTTAGGGTAGTGCAGTTGTGTTTATGTAGTGTACGGGGTCGTGTTTTAGGGTATAGGGTAGTGCAGTGGTGTTTGGGTAGTGTAGAGGGTCATGCTGGGGTTAGTGTTTTAGGGTTTAGGGTAGTGCAGTGGTGTTTGGTTAGTGTAGGGGGTCGTGCTGGGGGTAGTGTTTTAGGGTTTAGGGTAGTGCAGTGGTGTTTGTGTAGTGTGGGAGGTCATGCTGGGGGTAGATTTAGGGTTTAGTGTAGTGCAGTGGTGTTTAGGTAGTGTAAGGAGTCGTGCTGGGGGTAGTGTTTTAGGGTTTAGGGTAGTCCAGTGGTGTTTGTGTAGTGTAGGGAGTCGTGCTGGGGTAGTGTTTTAGGGTTTAGGGTAGTGCAGTGGTGTTTGGGTAGTGTAGGGGTCGTGCTGGGGTAGTGTTTTAGGGTTTAGGGTAGTGCAGTGGTGTTTGTGTAGTGTAGGGGGTCATGCTGGGGGTAGTGTTTTAGGGTTTAGGGTAGTGCAAAGGTGTTTGTGTAGTGTAGGGGGTAGTGTTTTAGGGTTTAGGGTAGTGCAGTGGTGTTTGTGTACTGTAGGGGTCGGGCTGGGTTCTAGTGTTTTAGGGTTTCGGGTAGTGCAGTGGTATTTGTGTAGTGTAGGGGGTAGATTTAGGGTTTAGGGTAGTGCAGTGGTGTTTGGGTAGTGTAGGGGGTCGTGCTGGGGGTAGTGTTTTTGAGTTTAGGGTAGTGCAGTTGTGTTTGGGTAGTGAAGGGGGTCGTGCTGGGGGTAGTGTTTAGGGTAGTGCAGTGGTGTTTGGGTAGTGTAGGGGTCAACCAACATGAATTTGTCCTTGTGTGATGTAACCAATGCTCATGTAAAGCACTCCAATACCTGACCAGTCTGCACTATATAAAACTGCAAAAAACAAAAAATAAAAAGTGTTTTGCACACTTCTGTCATTGGGCTACACGTGGGCTACCTCTGGGTGATATTTGTGCTACATTCGGGCTCTTTTTTCTCTGGTGGCCATCTTGGGAGACTTATTTGTTATGAAGTTTCCTAATTTCCTCATTTACTACAGTCTCCTCAGTAGGAAATGCTTTCAGTTTTTACTTTGATTCCATCAAGAAGGCATTCAGATGTGTCACACATTTGCCATAAATTCAGAATGTTAGCACTCTAGTTGTTCATTAGATCACTGTAGTAAAGCTACTGCTCACCAAGGAGTTAACTGGAAGTCTACTGCTGGTATTGAAAGTGATTGTTTCAGTCTGCATGTCAGAATTTTCTAATGAAATAGAAGAGGATTTGAGATCTCACTTAAAACATGCACTAAATTTTCTTTTTGCAGCACTAACCATAATTTCTATGGCAAAATGAACCCCCTCATTTTGTTCCTTTTTAAATTAAATGTTTTAAGTGTTACCAGTTTATTCCAATCAAGATGGCTTCAGGTGTGCCATACTTTTTTCATAAGTAAGGCTGTTAGCACTCTAGTTGTTCTTTAGAACACTCTGGGAAGCTGCAGTAGAACACAAAGGCATCAACTGACAGGCTGCTCCTGTTGAAATATAACAGGAAGATATTTGAGATCTCACTTAAAACATGTCCTAATTTTTCTTTCTACAGCACTAACCATAATTTCTATGGCAAAATGAACCCCTCATTTTGTTCCTTTTTAAATTAAATGTTTTAAGTGTTACCAGTTTATTCCAATCAAGATGGCTTCAGGTGTGCCATACTTTTGTCATAAGTAAGACTGTTAGCGCTCTAGTTGTTCTTTAGAACACTCTGGGAAGCTGCAGTAGAACACAAAGGCATCAACTGACAGGCTGCTCCTGTTGAAATATAACAGGAAGATATTTGAGATCACACTTGAAACATGTCCTAATTTTTCTTTCTACAGCACTAACCATAATTTCTATGACAAAATGAACCCCATCATTTTGTTCCTTTTTAAATTAAATGTTTTAAGTGTTACCAGTTTATTCCAATCAAGATGGCTTCAGGTGTGCCATACTTTTGTCATAAGTAAGACTGTTAGCGCTCTAGTTGTTCTTTAGAACACTCTGGGAAGCTGCAGTAGAACACAAAGGCATCAACTGACAGGCTGCTCCTGTTGAAATATAACAGGAAGATATTTGAGATCACACTTGAAACATGTCCTAATTTTTCTTTCCAGAGCACTAACCATAATTTCTATGACAAGATGAACCCCATAATTTTGTTCCTTTTTAAATTAAATGTTTTAAGTGTTACCAGTTTATTCCAATCAAGATGGCTTCAGGTGTGCCATACTTTTGTCATAAGTAAGGCTGTTAGCACTCTAGTTGTTCTTTAGAACACTCTGGGAAGCTGCAGTAGAACACAAAGGAATCAACTGGCAGGCTGCTCCTGTTGAAATATAACAGGAAGATAGTTGAGATCTCACTTAAAACATGTCCTAATTTTTCTTTCTACAGCACTAACCATAATTTCTATGACAAAATGAACCCCCTCATTTTGTTCCTTTTTAAATTAAATGTTTTAAGAGTTACCAGTTTATTCCAATCAAGATGGCTTCAGGTGTGCCATAATTTTGTCATAAGTAAGGCTGTTAGCACTCTAGTTCTTCTTTAGAACACTCTGGGAAGCTGCAGTAGAACACAAAGGAATCAACTGACATGGATGTACATGTTTTACTGAGAATGTCAGACTTCATTCTCACATGACTGAGAAAGATAATGTGAATTTACAGAAAATATGCTCTCATTTTAGCTTCTGGAGCACCTTCCAAAACTGTATGGGACAAGCATGTGAAAATAGTTTTCTCTCAAACATGATTCATGATATCCCAGCAGAAGGTTTTTCACAGGGTAAAATCACCTTAGAACACACCACAATTCCTGAAATTAGTATGGTACCATCAACAAATGAATTCTAATGTAACTAAAGTCTGTTATCACCCTTTATAGTTCTCCTTTTGGTAACCCTCAAAATCTTCGATTCACTACAATGCATTTCAATGGGGTACTATCATTTATATTGGTCCCAAGATGGCTGCCAGCAATTCCAGGATGAAGTGCTGACAGCCAATCAGATCTCACGATGACATGTGTGGTTAGGCTCCGCCCAGGTATATATGTGTTTTTACTTTTGATTTTCTCAGCAACCACTGAATGTATTTACACCATTTAACAAAAAGGGTTCTTTCTGAACCAAGAACTACCTCTTTGCCAAATTTGGTGTAATTCCGTTCAGCAGTTCGGGCTGTAGTCTTGCATAAAGTTTCCTATGGGAAATTGATTTTTGACTCCTATTTTTTAATTTCTCCGCAACTGCTGAACGGATTTACACCATTTAACAAAAGGGTTCTTTTTGAACCAAGAACTACCTCTTTGCCAAATTTTGTGTAATTCCGTTCAGCAGTTCGGGCTGTAGCCGTGGCTAAAGTTTCCAATGGGAAAATGAATGGGGAAAACACGTTTTGGGACCCCCTTTTTCTCGGCCCCGCTGACGAATCACCCCGAAACTTTCAGGGTAGGAGCGGATCGGAGCGGGCCATAAAGTTTGAACATTTCGCGAAGATTCGTCAACCGACGCAAGAGTTATTTCAAATAGAATGTTGCGGATTTCCTATGGAAAATAGGTCCTAACTATAACTATCTACTGGCGACCGCCAGTAGATATATATATATATATATATATATATATATATATATATATATATATATTATCTACTGGCGGTCGCCAGTAGATAGTTATAGTTACAACCTATTATCCATAGGAAATCTGCGACATTCTATTTGAAATAACTCTCTTGCCGGTTGACGTATCTTCGCGAAATTTTCAAACTTCGTGGGCGCTCCGGTCCCTCCTACTCTGAAAGTCTCGAGGGATACGTCAGCGGGGCCGAGAAAAAGGGGTCCCAAAACGCGTTTTCCCCATGCATTTTTCCATAGGAAACTTTAGACACGGCTACAGCCCGACTGCTGAACGGAATTACACCAAATTTGGCAAAGAGGTAGTTCTTGGTTCAGAAAGAACCCTTTTGTTAAATGGTGTAAATCCGTTCAGTAGTTGCTGAGAAAATCAAAAGTAAAAGTACATATATATCTATGGCGCGTCGGATTCGCGCACCCTCCCGATCACGAGCTGCATGCTAATTGGCTGTCAACACTCCAAATCAGGAAGTGTTGGCAGCCATTTTATCCCTCGGTAGAACCGAGGACAGAAACAAGTGCGCAAAGCGCACAAAGGGAGCAGGGTAGAAACACCCTGACCCCTAGGTCTGCTCAGGGGTCCCACAAGGACCCCTGGGCAAAAATTTTTTTTTTTTTTAAATCGGCAGGATGCGCTCAGGGTGCGCGAATCCTGCCGAAAATCGAGCGCGGTCTCCCGCGCTTCGATGTTAATTGGCCCCGGGTGGCCCAAGTCCCGGGGGCATGGTGGGGGGATAATTTAATGTGTGGGGGCCTCAAAGGGCCCCCAAGCCCCAGGGACCGCCACCCCCAGGGGCTTTTTAAAAAATGGTGCGGGAGGGCTCTGAGCCCTCACGCAGCCCCGAGACCACCACCTCCCTGGGGCTTTTTAAAAACATTAAAAACCTGTGTGGGGGCTCCAGCCCCCACACGCCCGAGGACCGCCACCTCCCGGGGCACTAAACATTTAAATATGGGGGTCCGTTACGGACCTCAGAGCCCAAGGGACCACCACCTCCCCGGGGCTGTGCACCGATGGGAGGGAAGCCGCACGGCCCCCTCCTGGAGCCCTTGATGGCCCTGGGGACCACCACCCCCAGGGCCGGCTCCTGCAGTGTCCCGGGGTGCCTACCCCGGGACACTGTAGTTTGCTATGGCAGGACGGGAGCCTCGCGGCTCCCGTCCTGCCATAGCAAACTTGCTTTGGATATTGGAAGAGAGGCAGGAAACCTGCTCTCTCTTCCAATATCCAAAGCCGATAGCTTTCCACATGGGAGCTGCATCTTAGCAGCTCCCCATGTGGAAAGCAATGCCGGCTCCCAAGGGACGCGGGGAGCCGGCGGGACTGTGGGGGGATTGGGGACCCCCACAGTCCCCAACGAGAGGGCCAGCCCGGGGGATGGGGTCCCCGGGGCAAGTAGTGGCCCGGGAGGGGGGCCACGCGGCCCCCTCCCCATAAAATTATAAATAATTATTTTTTAAAAAAAAGGAAAGGCCGGCCCCGGGGGATGGGGTCCACGGGGCCTTAAATGGCCTGAGGAGGGGGGCCACGCAGCCCCCCTCCATTGAAAAAAAAAAAACGAGGCCATGCCTCGGGGGATGGGGTCCCCGGGGCCAATACAGGCCCAGGGAAGGGGGGGCACGCGGCCCCTTCCCGTTTTTATTTTGTTAAATTTAATTAAAAAAAAGGGGTAAGGCCCTGGGGGATGGGGTCCCCAGGGCATAAGAATTTGAAAAAAGAAGGGGGGCCACACAGCCCTCCTTCAGGGGGGAAAACATTTTTTTTTTTTTTTAAACGATCGGGCCCGCAGGCCCCGCCCCCTTCTTTCACCACTCTGCAAACGCGCCCCCTGACGCGTTTGCAGAGGGGAGCAATTCCCCTTGAATACTGGGGGTCCCTGGGGGCCAACTAGCCCACCAGGAACCTCCAGTATGCGCCAGGGGCTGCGTTGCAGAGAGGTGTACAGAGGCCACGCCCCTTTTACACCTCTCTGCAACGCAGCTCTGTGGCGCTTTTTGGAGGTATATGGTGGGCTAGTTGGACTCTGGGGACCCTCAGGATTCAAGGGGACTTAATCCCCCAACTTAAAACGCGCCACGGGCGTGTTTGCACAGTGGTGAAGGGAGGGCGGGGCTTCAGGTGACATGTGTGCAAACAGGCCCCGTGGGGCGTTTTAAATGGGGATTAGATCTCCTTCAATCCTGAGGGTCCCTGAGGCCAACTAGCCCAACAGGTACATCCAGAAAGCGCCACAGAGCTGTGTTGCAGAGAGGTGTAAAAGGGTGTGGCCTCTCTACACGTCTCTGCAACGCAGCCCCTGGCGCATATTGGAGGTTCCTGGTGGGCTAGTTGGCCCCTAAGGACCCTCATGATTCAAGGGGACTTAATCCCCCAACTTAAAACGCGCCACGGGCGCGTTTGCACAGATGTCACCTCAGGCACCGCCCCCTCACTTCACCATTGTGCAAATATTCTTCAAAAATCATCCGAAATACGAATTACGATTTACTCACCTGTTATAAGGAGAGACCTCAGTGCTGCATCTTTCAGTCCAGTACTGGTCCTGAAAAGTAATTTTAACCGTACTTACCAGTAACTTGAATTTCCTTCCATAGGATATCATTGCCTGCTTTTTGCTGAAAAAGTTTCTAAGTGTTGATTTTTGAAACATACAAATATTCCTCTAAAATCAGCCGAAATACGAATTCCGATTTACTCACCTGTTATAAGGAGAGACCTCAGTGCTGTATCTTTCAGCTCAGTACTGGTCCTGAAAAGTAATTTTAACCGTACTTACCAGTAACTTGCATTTCCTTCCATAGGATATCATTGCCTGCTTTTTGCTGAAAAGTTTCTAATTGTTGATTTTTGAAACATACAAATATTCCTCTAAAATCAGCCGAAATATGAATTCCGATTTACTCACCTGTTATAAGGAGAGACCTCAGTGCTGTATCTTTCAGCCCAGTACTGGTCCTGAAAAGTAATTTTAACCGTACTTACCAGTAACTTGAATTTCCTTCCATAGGCTAACATTGACTGGTTTCACTTGGAAATTGTTCTAAGTGTGGAGTTTTGGAACTTTAAAATATTCATCTAAAATCAGCCGAAATACGAATTCCGATTTACTCACCTGTTATAAGGAGAGACCTCAGTGCTGTATCTTTCAGCCCAGTACTGGTCCTGAAAAGTAATTTTAACCGTACTTACCAGTAACTTGAATTTCCTTCCATAGGCTAACATTGACTGGTTTCACTTGGAAATTCTTCTAAGTGTGGAGTTTTGGAACTTTAAAATATTCATCTAAAATCAGCCAAAATACGAATTCCGATTTACTCACCTGTTATCAGGAGAGACCTCAGTGCTGCATCTTTCAGCCCAGTACTAATCCTGAAAAGTAATTTTAACCGTACTTACCAGTAACTTGAATTTCCTTCATAGGCTAACATTGACTGGTTTCAATTGGAAATTCTTCTAAGTGTGCAGTTTTGGAACTTTATAATATTCCTCTAAAATCAACCAAAGTACAAATTCCAATGTACTCACCTGTTATCAGGAGAGAACCCAGTGCTGCATCTTTTAGCCCAGCACTGACCCTGAAAAGTAATTTTAACCGTACTTACCAGTAACTTATATTTTCTTCCATAGGAATCCATTGTCTGGTTTTCAGCAGAAAAGTTTCAAAGTGTCGATTTTCACAAACTACAAATATTCCTAAAAAATCGCCTGTATGACTTAAACGCATTCTTTCAACTGTTTACAGGAGATGCACCAGTGCTGGATCCAGGATCCAACAGTGAGTAAGAAAAAGTAATGATAACAGTTTTTAACTTCTAAGTGAATTTCCTTCCATAGGATAACATTGGTGATTCTATGAGAAAAAGTTTCTAAGTGTGAACTTTTAAAGTACAATAATATTCCTTAAAAATCACGACTGTAACCAAAACGCTTTTACTCAACTGTTTACAGGAGATGTCCCAGGACTGAATCTAGGATCCAGTCCTGTGGTTAGAAAAGTAATCCATAAAGTAACTAATTGCATTTAACTAGAAATTCACATTGAGCTGAATGTTGCATTGTGTTTGAAAATGTGTTGCCCATTGCAACAACTGTAACTACTGTACTTAAAAGTCTATTGCCTATGTGCAAAGTATTTAAACTAAAGTAATTCATTCTGAGAAAGTATTTTTTGTAATGTAATGTATAATGTAATTACAATGTAATTTAAAAAATAAAATATGTAAAAAAAATTGTTTCTAAAAATGTAGTAAATCAGTATGAAAAAAATGTATATAACAATTAATACATTTAAAAATTGTCATTTACAAAACCTTTGAAATTCACTGAAAAAACCGTAGGTTTCAGACATGTTATAGTTACAAATTAGCATTTAAAAACCTTTGAAATTCACTGAAAAAAACATAGGTTTCAGGGACGTTATAGTTACAAATTAGCATTTAAAAAACCTTTGAAATTCACTGAAAAAACCATAGGTTTTAGGGACAGTTATAGTTAGTTGGACATTGCACTCGTACAAAACCCGTGAAATTCCCCGTTATAGTTAGTCCAGCTAACTATAACTCGCGCCCCGCAATGCACTGCTGATGACGTCACATATTACATCACTCATGACATGGTCAGTGACATCACTGATGACATCACTGATGACATCTCAAATGACATCACTGATGACATCATCCATGTGATAATTTCATGCATCTTCTCACACCCTAATATAACTTTTGATACACCCACTCTAAATTACAGACTGCCATTCGCAAAACCATAGACACTCCAACACCAAAAACTACATACCAACTCACTGATTCTTAGGTCTACACACACATCCACTCACTCACCTGTACAGTCACTCATACTTACAGTCACTCAGTACAGGACTATCATATGCACTCATACACCTATATAAACACTCACACACCGCCACTCATCCATAGAGGTACTCACACACCTAGTCAGTCATGCAAAAAATGTATCACACACCCATTTACTCACCTATACAGTTATACACACACCAGCTCACTTACTCATACAAATACTAGCACATTCTTACGCTCTGATACAATAACTGATACAAGCACACACGCATCCATACAGCCACTCTCACAATAACACACTCTCACTTATAGCCATTTAAATACTCTAACACACATATATACTGCCTTTTACATATGTAGTTACTCGCACATGTACCACTGAGATATACATTCACTCACTAACACACCCATACACACACTCACCCACCCAAGCAGTCCATCACAGATGCACTCTTGAAATCATGCACCCAGTGAATCACCCACTCACACATCTATGTATAGAGTCACACACACCCCACCCACACAAACACTCAGGCAGCCATACAGATACTCAGAGAACCAATCAATAACCCATATAGACACTCATGTAGCTAGTCGCAAATCCATGCATCCACTTACACACCAACAAACAGACGGATACAGACATTCGCACAGTTTAGTCACTAACCCATGCATTCAGTAAGATACGTTTAATCACTCACTTGTAGAGTCAGTCACTCACGTACTAAATCATCCATTCAGACACTTATACACCCACTCATTCTTCAATACGCCTTTCCCTATATATATTAAACATATTTAAACTTTACAGAAAACACACAGTCACTGGATGATGTCATCAGTGATGTAATTTGAGATGTCATCAGTGATGTCATCAGTGATGTCACTGACCATGTCATGAGTGATGTAATATGTGACGTCATCAGCAGTGCATTGCGGGGCGCGAGTTATAGTTAGCTGGACTAACTATAACGGGGAATTTCACGGGTTTTGTACGAGTGCAATGTCCAACTAACTATAACTGTCCCTAAAACCTATGGTTTTTTCAGTGAATTTCAAAGGTTTTTTAAATGCTAATTTGTAACTATAACGTCCCTGAAACCTATGGTTTTTTCAGTGAATATATATATATATATATATATATATATATATATATGAAGAAACACACTCCTGAATACCAAATCCTTGGGAAGCAAAACAGGTACGGACCACCAGAGCTGGATTCTTTTTAAAGTGCTTTTATTGCAATTCGTTCAGCATGACGCGTTTCGGCCGTGTCTCCACGACCTTGATCACATGACACACTGCGGTGAATTCAAACATGACGATACATCATATCCGGTCAGTTCCTTTAAAAGACATAGAAAACATACTATAATATGTAGTGTGAAAAAAACTACCATGGTCATTATTAATTTTGTTAAGGTCAATGACAATATAATAAAGAGGTAAGTGCATATATTCATTCATATTCTTTATAAATACCATGATGTTAAATTTATACTTTTAATATATATACCTAGTGGTAAACTTACGGCATTTAAAGAAATTGCAGAGACCCATATCATAATCAGCAATACATACATTGATAGGTACAGACGGAAAAAGAAATAATAATCCATAAAGTGCACGTGCAAAAATGATACCGTCTTCTAGTATCTGCTATTTACCGCATAGCAGACCATAGACATAAAAATCAATTAAAATAACGTTGGGATGCCTTGATGACCCTACTTCCTTCTAAAATACATTCCTATGAAGATGTGCTTAAGCATCTCATTGTCAGTAACCCGACCACTTCATACCTTAGAGCATAATTCATAACAAAACTGATTACATTAAATACATGGGTATATTTGTTAAAATGTTATTAACACCCTTGGAACCAGTTCATTAAAAAAATGTGCAAAGTATGGCAAAACATTAGCAGCAGTATAATTCGATATCAGATCTATAGCCCCCATATTTCAAAGTTTGAAAACATTTGGGCTATAATAGCCAAAAGTGCAAGTGCAAAAAGCTGATCTTCATATAAAATATGTATACAAGGTCATTTTGGGTTGCCGGATGCAGCTGAGTACATAGAATGCAAGTGCAAGGCACAGATATCATTTATAAGCAACAAACTAAATATGATTAAAATTACAGTATATCTGAACATCTAGATTGTATTTGGTCCTAATAAAAAGTAATGATAAAATGATTACACCCCAGTTAAAAACCGCTACTAAAATACCCAACTCTAAAACCACTCATAAAACCCAGTAAAACCGATGGTAAAACAAGGTAAAAATGAGGCTAAAAGAGACCAGGCTTAAAAGAACGGCTAAAACCAACATGTGCAAAACAAATTATCAGAATTCATGAGAGAATGTTAAAAACTTAGAGGCATGAGCAATCCAATTTTATAAGAAATTATACAGATCCTCTCCCATGTTAAGGCCATTGGGCATCTTGGTGTCGAGTAACAGAATGTATCGTGACTCCATTTGGCGTAATTTTCTTTCCCTATTTCCACCTCTGTAATGTTTGGGTACCGCATCTATCACATAGTAGCTCAAATCATTCAAGTTGTTCTGGTGTACTGATTTTAAATGTCGTGCTACTGGATAATTGCTGTCTGAATTGACTATGGCACGTAGATGCTGAAGTATACGCATGTATACTTGTAATTTAGTGCTGCCTACATATTTCATTCGGCAAGAGCATTCAAGTACATAAACAGCATAGTCAGTTCTGCATGTGTATAGACCCCTGATCTTGGTGGGCACAGTTTCGAATGCATTCACATATTCAGACTTATTGGTACCAAACTTGCAGGCCCTACAAGAGATGCATTTAAAAAAACAACTCTCTTAGATAACCAGGTACCTGTGTTATCCACCTCAGGACTAGTTTTAACCAGTGCATCCCTCATAGAGGGAGCTCTTCTAAATGTGATTTGAGGGAGATCTGGCAATAGTTGTGACATAGTTAAATCAGTTTTTATTATGGGACAGTTTTTGTAAAAAATATTTCTTATTGATTTCTCCTGGTTACTAAAAGTGGTTATTACTCTCACTTGATTTGTGTTTTGGGAAAGGGCGCCAATCCCTGGTAGGTTCTTATCTCTGGTTTTATTTAAGGCACTACCCGAACAATCCTCTCTGGACAAAATATTGGCCCTGGACATGGCTGCCTTTAAGTCCTTAGCTTTGTATCCTCTAACTTTAAATCTTTCAAATGACTCAGTTTGACATTGTAAGAGGTCCTCATCCGAACTACACATTCTTCTAGCTCTTAAAAATTCCCCGTATGGAATACTCTTGATAAGATGTTTTGGATGGGCACTGCTAGCATGGAGTACTGAATTTCCTGCTGTACATTTTCTGTGAAGTTTGGTCTGTATGCTGTTATTACTGATATATATTTCAACATCAAGAAATTGAACAACTTCCTTGCTGATGTGTGCTGTAAATTCCAGATTTAAAGTGTTATCATTAATAGTATCAACAAACTCTTTGGCTGAATCAATCGACCCTTTCCAGATAATGAAAACATCATCTATGAAGCGCCACCATTGTGAAACATGTGTTTCATAGAGATCCTTGTGGGCCTGCCTGAGGACATGCTCCTCCCACCAGCCAACGTGAAGACACGCGTAGCTGGGAGAGAAACATGCCCCCATGGCGACTCCACGAAGTTGTTGGTGCACTTCTTTGTTAAACAGGAAGTAATTGTTGGAAAGACACAGTTGAATCATACGTACTAGCATGACATTGTGCTGATGAAAATGAATACTCCTCTGATCTAAAAAATATTTCACTGCTTTTAACCCATCCATATGGTGTATACTAGTATATAGGGAACATATATCCATAACAATAAATACACAGTCCTCATTCCAGGTAACTGATTGTAGTATCAACAAAAAATGACCAGTATCCCTAATGTAAGAGGGCAGATTCTCTACAGATTCATGCAAAAAATAATCTACATATTTTGATGTTGCTTCTAGAAGGCTCCTTTGTGCAGAAATGATCGGACGTCCAGGTATAGGTATTTATTTTTTGTGTACCTTTGGAATAAAATAGAGAACTGGGGTGATTGGATGATCGGTTTTCAGGAAACTATATTCATTTTTGTTTAACAATCCATCTCTTTTCCATTGTCCCAGTTCTCTATGTACCATATCCTTCACCTGCTTAAGGTCATTGATTGTTGCTTTTCTATAGCAGGCTACATCTGTTAGGTGTCGTCGGGCTTCAGCCATATATTGAGATTTGGGCTACAGCACTACGTTACCCCCTTTATCAGATTTGTTGATAATAATATTCACATTGTCTCTTAATTTGCGCATAAGTGCAGAGTATTGTACATCAATGAATTTGCGTCGTTTACGCTTCTGTAGTACTTTATAGTTCAGTTTCTTTAAATCCTCAATTATGCAATCACTAAAGGTATCTATAGCATCCTTTGGCATAAGAGGGATAAACGTGGACACAGGACGAAAAGGACTATTAGAAGGAAAATTGTCCTTGATTCCCATTCCTTGTAGCTGTTCTTGTGTAGAACTGGGCTGCTCTTCTGTGTCTTGTGCCAGCGCGTAGATTGATTGCAATGTGCTAATGTCAGATGCTTGGAGTGTAGTGCTTGGCTTGTCAATTGCTGTTGGTCTTGATGTTACCTCAATACTAAATCTAAAAAATCTAAAATCCGTATTTGTAAAGCGCGAACTACTCATCCTTACGGGTCTCAAGGCGCTGGGGGCCGTCGTGGAAATTAAGTGAGCTATTGCCCAGAGTCACATGGTGCTGAGCTGAGCTGCCACCAGAGCCGGGGATCGAACCGTCAACCCTGTGCTCCGAAGTCAGCTGCCCTGGCCGCTGCACCACACCTCTCCAAAAGCTTTGGTAAGTTTAAAATGCTTCATTAATTTAAGCTTACGTATAAATTTAAACACGTCGATTTGTGATTGAACATAGTTGAAATTGTTGGGGGACAGAAGGATAGACCCAGAGCTAATAGTTGTGTCTCAGCAGTCGTAAGGTCAATATCAGACAAGTTAATAACTGTTTTGTTTGTACTGTTTTGTCTGCTTACTTTTGTTACCATTTCTTCGCTCTGCCCCTCTTGCCTTTGTACTTGCCACCTGCGTTTGCATTTTCTCCTTTCCGTTCTACATCTGTTCCTTCGTTTCCGCCTTTCTTCACCTGTGTACGTGGTCTCAGGGTTTGGTGGCGGTCTATCACTAAAAACCGAGTTCTTCTGATGGAGTAAAACTTGTGGGAATCTGTACTTGGGGATTATTAGGACCAATGTCCTCCGAGTCAGAACTACTTGGTGCAGAACTAAGGTCTGTGTTGGAGGCCTCTGTATGCTAGATATCTGCATACTTGGGATTTTAGATGTAAGTGTTTGTCGTTTCACTGAATTGAACTTATGGGCAAATGTAAAAACTCTGCCCGTCTCATAGTCCCGCTTATCCCTGGCAAATTTAAATATTTTTCTAGCTTTGATGGTTTCTTCGTGTTTTTAAGGCGTATGTCAATTTCACTTCTGCCTTTTTTGATAGTATCTTGCTGATTATGGCCCTCTAGTTTTTGGTTCAGTAACTCTATCTGCTTGAGGATGTCATTTCTGTCAATTTCTGCATATATATATATTCACAGAAAAAACCATAGGTTTCAGGTACGTTATAGTTAGAAATTAGCATTTAAAAAACCTTAGAAATTCACAGAAAAAAACAAAGGTTTCAGGGACGTTATAGTTAGCTGGACATTTCACTCTTACAAAACCATAGAAATTCCACCGTTATAGTTAGTTCAGCTAACTATAACTCGCGCACCCGCAATGGACTGCTCATGACGTCACATATTACATCATTTATGACATGGTCAGTGACATCACTGATGACATCACTGATGACATCTCAAATGACATCACTGATGACATCACTGATGACATCATCCACGTGAAACTCTGATGCACCTCCTCACACTCTAATATAACCTTTGATACACCCCCTGTAAAATACAGACTACCATTTTCTAAATCATTGACACACCAATACCAGTTACTACATACGCAGTCACTGATTCCTAGGTCTACACACACATCTACTCATTAATCCTACAATCACTCATACATGCAGTCACTCATCAATACAACACTATAATATGCACTCATGCACCTATACAGACACTCACACACCGCCACTCATCCATGCAATTACTCACACACCTAGTCAGTCATGCTAAGAATCAATCACACTCCCATTTACTCACCTTTACAATTATACACACACCACCTCACTTTTGGGGGTGATTCGTGAATTGGAGGCTGAGAAAAAAGGGGGTCCCAAACGCGTTTTCCCCATGTTAATTTCCATAGGAAATTTTGAGACTGGCTACAGCCCGAACTGCTGAACGGAATTACCGCAAATTTGGCAAAAAGGTAGTGCTTGGTTCAGAAAGCGACCTTTTTTTTAAATGGTGTAAATCCGTTCAGTAGTTGCTGAGAAAATCAAAAAATAATGTTTTGATATCTATGGCCGAGGAGGGTTCGCGAACTCTCCCGACCACAAGCTTTATTCTAATTGGCTGTCAACACTCCAAGCCAGGAAGTGTTGGCAGCCATCTTGTGACTCGGTAGAACCGAGGCACAAGAAAACAGAAACACAAAGGTGAAAAAAAATAAAAGGGGGCAGCCCTGACCCCCTAGGCCTGCTCAGGGGGTCCCACAAGGACCCACAGGGCCCAAAAAAGAATTTAAAAAAAAAAAAAATCGTCAAAATTTGCGCTGGGGTCGCGAATCCCGCCTACATTTTTTTTAAAAATGAAGCGCGGACTCCCGCGCTTCATTTAATTGAGGCCCCTGGTGGGCCAGGTCCCGGGGGCATTGTCAACAAATATATGCGGGGGCCTGCGGGGGCACCCGCAGCCCCGGGACCGCACCCCCGGGGCTTGCTTTAAAT
Organism: Calotriton arnoldi; assembly: GCA_963921515.1. Classification (NCBI taxonomy): domain Eukaryota; kingdom Metazoa; phylum Chordata; class Amphibia; order Caudata; family Salamandridae; genus Calotriton; species Calotriton arnoldi. Next base: position 139,791 of record CAWUFW010012849.1, on the reverse strand, counting down.
AATGTGCACTGCTTGGCACCCTCGCTGCCTGGCACGCTGTAGGCGGCGCCGGGGGCCCCAGGGGTACAGGGTGTGCCATCAGGTTCCGGCACTGGTTGGCGGCCGCGAGGCTGCTGCCGGGGAAGCCGTCCATGTTCTTGCTGATTTCCTCCAGGCTGTTGTCGTAGAGGAACATGACGGGCTCGTTCCAGTGTGGGCGCAGGAGCACTGAAGCTGCCATAGCCCTGCCAGCATTGGGGCGAGCGGCTCTTTTTTAAAAGCCCCACAGACTGGAAACAGAGATTCTTCGCCGCCGAGCCTTAGCTGGGCTGGCGCGGCCACCCATTGGCCGCCGCCACCCCACGTGACATGCAAAGCAGGCCCCGGGCAGCAGGGGATTAAGATGCAGATAATAAAATAATTTAATAAAAGAGAGAGCTGCGCTGCTGACTGCGGCCTTTTTCTACGCCGGGGGGCAGGGGGCTGCACCGGGAGAGGGGCCTAGAGAGAAACCGAGCTATCGGGATAGCAGAACGTGTCACCACAGGCTTCATAGGGACCAGTGAACCATTTAAAGGCACTGGTACTGTAGGAAATTTCCCCCAAAATTCCTAAGGCACACTCCACCCACGAGGTACTGCCACCATTAAGGTGCTCTAGCCCCCCCAACAAAACTTACCATTCAATTTTGTTAGATTTTATACCAGTCCACCACCTTTCACACCAACACCCTGCTAATTGAGAATTTTTAAGTTTTCTCTTTTACTAAATGCCACTTAAATGTTCCTAGATTTTATTTCAAAATACTTTTGGCTATTAAGTGATGAATAAAATGTGTCATTTGAGGGAAACATGAAGGGGCATTGTCTTCCCAAGTGCTTCGTCAACCCAGTGTAGCGCCCACGTTTGATTAGGAACGAGTGTAACTTTTTAGGTACTTTTCTGCAGAAACTACATGAGGGAACACGCGCTTTGAAAAGACAGAAGATCCTAGCAAGAGACATGTGAGCGGAAGGCCGATGTATGTCGATTGGGCGAATTCACGACCTGGAGGTAAGCGGAAGTCATGTTGCCAATGTTTTATCTATTCTCGTTCAACAAGTGGATTCAGCAAAAATAATGCATACTTGTTCTGGGTGTAACTTGTTTATATGAACTCGATATGCACACGCACCTTTTATCACGCACCTTCATCATTTTTCACAGAAATGTCTAAAACAATATGTAATCGTCAGGAAATCTGAGAAAGCCGAGCCAACTATGTCATAGTACAAATATCTATCTATCTATCTATCTGTCTATCTATCTATCTATCTATCTATCTATCTATCTATCTATCTATCTATCTATCTATCTATCTATCCTGATATAATATGTACGGTTATTTGTGCATTCTGAAATGTTTAGAATTATCTCGAACTGCGCCTCGTCTATGCTGGCTACGGCTAGGTGTCTTTCTGAACTTTGTTGATCCGTTACCCCAAAACAGCCTTGCGGTTTAGAGACAGGGCCCCATCCGATAGAAAAATATGTATTTATGGCACATAGAACGTAAGTTTCAGTAGAACCCTGACAGTATGTAGAAAAACACACACACTAACTACATGGAAACACAATAAATGGACACACACATTCACTCACACTCACTCGCACACCGTGATCTTATGTGCCCCACGGATCTCTCCCTATGAGCACTGCTAATTTACTCAAAGACTGTGTTGTCCGCCTCAGGGATCGGCTGAACCCTGCCCTGTTTGTTACGCACCAGCACCGAGTGTAAATCACGCGCTCACTGTCCTTACTAATGATTACACAGCATGCTCCCTGCGTATTACACCACGCGCTTTGTGTGACCCTGGTGCACACACTCACTTACTCACTCCCAGCTCGACCCGTAAAGCGCACACATCTCCAGTACCTCTGTGGGGCAGTGGCAGTCCAGGAAGGTGCCCCGTGTGGGCATCTCGGAGCAAGCGACCCAGAGCAGGCACAGACAGTGGCGGGGGCAGGGCTGCTTTGCATACGGTCAGACAGGGCTGGGGGCCAAGGTCAAGTTGAAAGTGGCCGTCTGGCCCAGGCGAGGACCTCCCGAGGGCCCTGGGATGTGCAGAGAGACCCTAGCCCGAAGCTCCAGGGCAAGGGTGGGTTCACAAGCATCGCACGCACCCCCTCTGGACTTTTGGTTCCAGATTTCCGGGGACGTCCCGTGTGATTTGCACATTTGCAGCACACTGTACCTGGCGTGGGGACGAGTAACAGGGCGCTGGAATGCAAACTCGTCTTTGTTTGTGTGCTCAGCCTGCTGCCCGTTCACACATGCACTCAGGCGGGCATCCCATTATGTTAAAGTGCACACATCAGAAACGATGCCACACTCTCCACACCTATTTTCCACAATTCCATAACTGAACAGTTCTGCTCCATTACCTAAAACAGAGTTCTATCCTGTTTCATACATTTTATATTATTTTTCACAATAACATAAAAGGGTCTTCTTCTTTCCTGATGCCTCGTTTTGGTTTGTGTGTGTTGCGCCCACTTTACACAAACTCAACACTTACTTATCCGTGGGTGATAAAGGCATATTTTTAGAGGTCCTTTTTATATCTACGGATTGCTATAATCCATGGTTGTGACTTTTTGTGTCGGTGCTGTCTCTGTAAAGTCAAAAGCAATGCAGGAAGGAACTGTGTGTTGTATTAAATGGTCACATAGTATTAATAGTATTTAGAGGGGTGCTTTGCATATGGGTCAGACAGGGCTGGGGGCCAAGGTCAAGTTGAAAGTGGCCGTCTGGCCCAGGCAAGGACCTCCTGAGGGCCCTGGGATGTGCAGAGAGACCCTAGCCCGAAGCTCTGGGGCAAGGGTGGGTTCACAAGCATCGCACGCACCCCCTCTGGACTTTTGGTTCCAGATTTCCTGGGACGCCCCGTGTGATTTGCACATTTGTAGCGCACTGTACATGGCGTGGGGACGAGCAACAGGGTGCTGGAATGCAAACTCATCTTTGTTCATGTACTCAGCCTGCTGCCCGTTCACACTTGCACTCAGGCGGGCATCCCATTATGTTAAAGTGCACACATCAGAAACGATGCCACACGCTCCACACCTATTTTCCACAATTCCATAACTGAACAGTTCTGCTCCATTACCTAAAACAGAGTTCTATCCTGTTTCGTACATTTAATATTATTTTTCACAATAACATAAAAGGGTCTTCTTCTTTCCTGACGCCTCGTTTTGGTTTGTGTGTGTTGAGCCCACTTTACACAAACTCAACACTTACATATCCGTGGGTGATAAAGGCATATTTTTTAGAGGTCCTTTTTATATCTACGGATTTCTATAATCCATGGTTGTGACTTTTCGTGTCGGTGCTTTCTCTGTAAAGTCAAAAGCAATGCAGGAAGGAACTGTGTGTTGTATTAAATGGTCACATAGTATTAATAGTATTTAGAGGGGTGACCGAGGCGCACAGGTTTCGCACCTATAAAAAGAGTAAACCTGCTTAGCAGCTTGCCACACTTAGGGTGCACCAGGGTTACCAGAGGGGGTATCACGAGGACTCTCGAAGTACAGTGTGTGCACTACTAACGAACCATGTCTTATGTACAAAAAATTATCATTGCACACATGAAATCACATGACATAGTACAATCTCCGACAGATTATGCACTGGTGGAAATAACGATTTTTAAAAGAGTGACCTTTTCTAAAAATCAAAAGGTCGTTCAAAATTTCCCCAAATTTGTTGCAAAACAGTTCACTGTGTTTAAAAAAAAATCTGAATGTGGCGGGAACAATGCGGTGGATAAAATACACATGTATTTGTCTCCACTCTGGCATGAGAGGTGCCCTGGCGCACCCCTCTAAAGGACAGGGCATTGGTCTACAATAAGTGCACGTCTGTAATTCCTCACATCCCCAAATGTCCCAATCGCAGTAACTTCAGTGCATATGTGTCTATGCACGTGCATAGATGTGCAAACACATTTCTGATATGCATACTAAATATCCTTAACGCATATTTGTACAAATGTGTACCTGTTTCTGTGTATGTGCGTGCGCCTGTGTGCGTACAACGAGGGATAATATGTATACTATGTGTGTGTGCATGTAAGATTTTCTGGGTGTGTGGGTCAGCATAGGGAAACACATGCAACATACTTTTCGTATTTATGTTTGTGTGTCTCTTTAAGTACCAGCAGGTAACTCATGTGATTTACATTTGTCTGTTACTGCGCGCGTATGTATGTATACACAAATGTTTACAGGACATACTCTACACACATGCATATAAATATATCCGTGTATTCACATTCATGATCTCACACACACACACACTCACAGACACACACACACAACATGCATGCATATGTATACCATGCGTGCATAAGCACTATTGCACGTATGCGTACACACACATATGGACACACATAATGTACTGCACCCCACCATGACCTCTCTAAGCACGGCCTTCCCTTTGATGTCAGCCTGTTTGTGTGCATAATCAGTGTCTGACTGTGAAGTCTGGGCAAGTTCATGTCCATGTCTGGCCTGTTGCCTCTAATGCAGCTCTAATGCATTACAATGTAAACTCCGAGTCCGGCCTTCAGCGTTTACAGCGGCTGCGACCTCCCTCGCACGTCAGCTGCTGTCTGCTCGTCGCTTCACCAACCCCGTCAACAAGTTGGATCTCGAGGCCTGGCTGCGGCCGGTGAGCTGAAGGCATATCCTTGGGAAGGATGTGCGAGCAGGCTGCACGAAACCCACTAAGGCGCCGCAAACTTTGATTCACCTGAGGGAACAACAGAACACAAATCTATCCCCCAAAAAAGTGAGAACCAGTTTTCTTTGCTGTCAAGATATATCTATGCACAGAAGGATTCGTGCACACACAGCCACAAGCATGTATAGACACGCACAAAGCCATACACACACTCAGAAACACACGGATGCTCATACACACAAGCACACCATCACAGACACACTCACACAGCCCAAGCCCAGACACGCGCCAGGAAGCACGCGTGTACACACCACATGCAGAGAAAGCGCACTCTGAGTCACATATACAGACATACACACACAGCACCGCACACACAGCAACACACGCGCACGTACTCCTCGGATCCTTTGGAGGTACTATTTTAATTAAAATTATTTTGGAATATGTGATTGTGACAATTAGCTCAACACAAAGACACCATCAATAACACACACTTTGCAATTACCAGAGAAATAACATTCATGAATGATATGATATGTGACGTCATCAGCAGTGCATTGCCGGGCGCGAGTTATAGTTAGCTCAACTAACTATAACGGCTGAATTTCTCTGGCTTTGTACGAGTGAAATGTCCAACTACTATAACGCCCCCTGAAACCTATGGTTTTTTCAGTGAATTTCTAAGGTTTTTTAAATGCTAATTTCTAACTATAACGTGCCTGAAGCCTATGGTTTTTTCAGTGAATTTCTAAGGTTTTTTAAATGCTAATTTCTAACTATAACGTGCCTGAAACCTATGGTTTTTTCAGTGAATATATATATATTTATTATACTATGTATACATGTGAAAATGTCTCGGTCCCCTGTTTGCCTCGGTGGCACGGAAAAAATGGGTGGAACTGACGTCAGCACGCCGACGAGGTTCTCTTATGGCTCCGATGACGTCATACGGTGTCGCGAGCGGAGCCGTGCTATTATGATGTCCTCGTTGACGTGGGAGAGCTAGGAAAGAATTTCCGTGGAATGCTGGTGCAGGAGATATTCACCTAAGTGTTCAGGCTAGTCCTTTGGGAGCAACTGTTTATGTTGCCATTCCAGAAACCGAAACCAGTGATCCGAGGGCAGAGGCCCTGCAGATGGCACACGAGGTGGGGTGCCCAGTCGTGTGCACCGGCGGGGCAGCGAAGTGACAAGCACCACAACCCACAAAAAAGGTAACGAGGGCACTGAATAACACAGGATCTTCTCTTTGTATCTGGCAGGAACAACGAAGTTAAAATGCCCTAGTACCAAAATGTAGAATTAGTGCTACAACGGTCTTCAAGAGGACCTGCGATGCCGCTTCTGCCTCCCGTACCCTGGAGGTGGCACATGGGTCACGTGGTACGGTCATACTGCGGTGGGACGCACACTCGTTGACCTCTCATGGCAGTGCTCCACACTTCAGGGAGGACGCTTTCCATTAGCTATGTTTTCTGATGACATGTCGCGCCGGCCCCGTCCAACAACAGAACTCCTTTAGATCCAAACAGACTCTTCCACTCTCTCACCGGAAGTGAGACCAGGCCACGCGGACACTTTCACAATACAACAGCCGGGAATGCACTTTTCGGTAAAAAAAACACATTCCTTCCTCCTAATTAATCAAATAAACGTCTCACTGAAGAACAGGGGCCAGCTTCGATCGGTAAACAGCCGTTATAACGACTTTTTACTTTGCGATACCATTACAACGCATGCATTACCACGCATGCGTTGTACATCACGAAGTCATTACTACGCATTTTTTTAGAACGCATGGTCATTTACCACGCATGCCTTTACAACGAATTTTGTTGTAAAGGTATGTATGGTAAATGAACAATTTGTGGATGCTAACCTCTGATTCAGAGGTGCATATCCCCTGTGCACTCGGTGAATAATGTACGTCAAAATAAACAATTTTACATAATGGTTTTTTGAGTAATCTTCAAAATTTAATCAGTACGATTCTTCTTTTGCGTCATTGCAATAAGTTGACTGTTATTACTTCATAACAACATTTTCATGGAATAACTGTTTGTTTCATGCCCAATGCATTTCGGGCGCAAAGCCCTTCATCGGGGGCTGTGTAAACTGTGAAAAATGGAGGAAATTTTGGGTTCAGTGCAGGGCAACCAAATTTTTTTTTAAATCAACATAATCACACACATGTTACAATTCATGGATTTTTGAAAGGATTGTTTCAAACAGCTCTACATGCATACACAAACAACGTAAAAATGACATTACTATGTGATTGTGCGTTTGATAAGGAGAAATCTATGTGCTCGACTGAATGGTATGCTAATAACTGCGGTGCCTTATCTTACTGATCATTGAAGAGTTATCTAAACTCCTGGATGACCTAAACAAAGAGATTTTACAACTAAAACAGGAACTGACAGAGAACATGTCTAAAGAAGATTGGGACCAAACATTAAGAGATCTCAATGAGCAACTAGAACCATACACAAAAGAAATAAATGAAAGAAAAATAAGGAAATTTAAAAGAGACACATATGATTATAAACTTAGAGAAGTATACAACTGGGCTGAGGTATACGCTCAAAGAAGATCACAAAGAAGAAATACTGGTCGCAAAAGAAGAATCGTACTGATTAAATTTTGAAGATTACTCAAAATACCATTATGTAAAATTGTTTATTTTGACGTACATTATTCACCGAGTGCACAGGGGATATGCACCTCTGAATCAGAGGTTAGCATCCACAAATTGTTCTAAGATTATCCTCACACTCAGGAGGATTCACCCTCATTGCACCACAGAACATTAACTACCCACTGTTTACCAGGAGTGCGCCTTTAGGAACGTACGTCTCGATATGTATGGTATATGACCATGCGTTCTAAAAAACATGTAGACGATCCATGTCGTTGTAAGGAAACAGAGGTTGTTCCGTTTCCTCACAACGACGTGCACAGCCCCTCAGAGACGACGTGAAGCAGGAACCACGAGGAGAGAGGAACCACGAGGAGTGAGAGGTAAGGGGGATTGGGCATGGGGTGGGGGTTTCTTTTCTAGGGTTTAGGGTAGTGCAGTGGTGTTTGGGTGGTGTAGGGGGTCATGCTGGGGGTAGTGTTTTAGGGTTTAGGGTAGTGCAGTGGTGTTTGGGTAGTGTAGGGGGTAGTGCTGGGGGTAGTGTTTTAGCGTTTAGGGTAGTGCAGTAGTGTAGGGGGTCGTGCTGGGGGTAGTGTTTTAGGCTTTAGGGTAGTGCAGTGGTGTATGGGTAGTGTAGGGGTCGTGCTGGGTTAGTGTTTTAGGGTTTAGGGTAGTGCAGTGGTGTTTGAGTAGTGTAGGGGGTCATGCTGGTGATAGTGTTTTAGGGTTTAGGGTAGTGCAGTGGTGTTTGTGTAGTGTAGGGGTCATGCTGGGGGTAGTGTTTTATGGTTTAGGGTAGTGCAGTGGTGTTTGGTTAGTGTAGGGGGTCGTGCTGGGGGTAGATTTAGGGTTTAGGGTAGTGCAGTGGTGTTTGTGTAGTGTAGGGGGTAGTGCTGGGGGTAGTGTTTTAAGGTTTAGGGTAGTGCAGTGGTGTTTGGGTAGTGTAGGGGTTCATGCTGGGGGTAGTGTTTTAGGGTTTAGGGTATGGCAGTGGTGTTTGGGTAGTGTAGGGGGTCGTGCTGGGGTTCGATTTAGGGTTTAGGGTAGTGCAGTGGTGTTTGTGTTGTGAGGGGGTTGTGCTGGGGGTAGTGTTTTAGGGTTTAGAGTAATGCAGTGGTGTTTGTATAGTGTAGGGGGGTTTAGGGTAGTGCAGTGGTGTTTGTGTAGTGTAGGGGGTCATGCTGGGGGTTGTGTTTTAGTGTTTAGGGTAGGGCAGTGGTGTTTGTGTAGTGTAGGGGGTAGTGTTTTAGGGTTTAGGGTAGTGCAGTGGTGTTTGTGTAGTGTAGGGGGTCATGCTGTGGGTAGTGTTTTAGGGTTTAGGGTAGTGCAGTTGTGTTTATGTAGTGTACGGGGTCGTGTTTTAGGGTATAGGGTAGTGCAGTGGTGTTTGGGTAGTGAAGGGGGTCATGCTGGGGTTAGTGTTTTAGGGTTTAGGGTAGTGCAGTGGTGTTTGGTTAGTGTAGGGGGTCGTGCTGGGGGTAGTGTTTTAGGGTTTAGGGTAGTGCAGTGGTGTTTGTGTAGTGTGGGAGGTCATGCTGGGGGTAGATTTAGGGTTTAGTGTAGTGCAGTGGTGTTTAGGTAGTGTAAGGAGTCGTGCTGGGGGTAGTGTTTTAGGGTTTAGGGTAGTCCAGTGGTGTTTGTGTAGTGTAGGGAGTCGTGCTGGGGGTAGTGTTTTAGGGTTTAGGGTAGTGCAGTGGTGTTTGGGTAGTGTAGGGGGTCGTGCTGGGGTAGTGTTTTAGGGTTTAGGGTAGTGCAGTGGTGTTTGTGTAGTGTAGGGGGTCATGCTGGGGGTAGTGTTTTAGGGTTTAGGGTAGTGCAAAGGTGTTTGTGTAGTGTAGGGGGTAGTGTTTTAGGGTTTAGGGTAGTGCAGTGGTGTTTGTGTACTGTAGGGGGTCGTGCTGGGTTCTAGTGTTTTAGGGTTTCGGGTAGTGCAGTGGTATTTGAGTAGTGAAGGGGGTAGATTTAGGGTTTAGGGTAGTGCGGTGGTGTTTGGGTAGTGTACGGGGTCGTGCTGGGGGTAGTGTTTTTGAGTTTAGGGTAGTGCAGTTGTGTTTGGGTAGTGAAGGGGGTCGTGCTGGGGGTAGTGTTTTAGAGTTTAGGGTAGTGCAGTGGTGTTTGGGTAGTGTAGGGTCAACCAACATGAATTTGTCCTTGTGTGATGTAACCAATGCTCATGTAAAGCACTCCAATACCTGACCAGTCTGCACTATATAAAACTGCAAAAAACAAAAAATAAAAAGAGTTTTGCACACTTCTGTCATTGGGCTATACGTGGGCTACCTCTGGGTGATATTTGTGCTACATTTGGGCACTTTTTCTCTGGTGGCCATCTTGGGAGACTTATTTGTTATGAAGTTTCCTAATTTCCTCATTTACTACAGTCTCCTCAGTAGGAAATGCTTTCAGTTTTTTACTTTGATTCCATCAAGAAGGCATTCAGATGTGTCACACATTTGCCATAAATTCAGAATGTTAGCACTCTAGTTGTTCATTAGATCACTGTAGTAAAGCTACTGCTCACCAAGGAGTTAACTGGAAGTCTACTGCTGGTATTGAAAGTGATTGTTTCAGTCTGCATGTCAGAATTTTCTAATGAAATAGAAGAGGATTTGAGATCTCACTTAAAACATGCACTACATTTTCTTTTTGCAGCACTAACCATAATTTCTATGGCAAAATGAACCCCCTCATTTTGTTCCTTTTTAAATTAAATGTTTTAAGTGTTACCAGTTTATTCCAATCAAGATGGCTTCAGGTGTGCCATACTTTTTTCATAAGTAAGGCTGTTAGCACTCTAGTTGTTCTTTAGAACACTCTGGGAAGCTGCAGTAGAACACAAAGGCATCAACTGACAGGCTGCTCCTGTTGGAATATAACAGGAAGATATTTGAGATCTCACTTAAACATGTCCTAATTTTTCTTTCTACAGCACTAACCATAATTTCTATGGCAAAATGAACCCCCTCATTTTGTTCCTTTTTAAATTAAATGTTTTAAGTGTTACCAGTTTATTCCAATCAAGATGGCTTCAGGTGTGCCATACTTTTGTCATAAGTAAGACTGTTAGCGCTCTAGTTGTTCTTTAGAACACTCTGGGAAGCTGCAGTAGAACACAAGGGCATCAACTGACAGGCTGCTCCTGTTGAAATATAACAGGAAGATATTTGAGATCACACTTGAAACATGTCCTAATTTTTCTTTCTACAGCACTAACCATAATTTCTATGACAAAATGAACCCCATCATTTTGTTCCTTTTTAAATTAAATGTTTTAAGTGTTACCAGTTTATTCCAATCAAGATGGCTTCAGGTGTGCCATACATTTGTCATAAGTAAGACTGTTAGCGCTCTAGTTGTTCTTTAGAACACTCTGGGAAGCTGCAGTAGAACACAAAGGCATCAACTGACAGGCTGCTCCTGTTGAAATATAACAGGGAGATATTTGAGATCACACTTGAAACATGTCCTAATTTTTCTTTCCAGAGCACTAACCATAATTTCTATGACAAGATGAACCCCATAATTTTGTTCCTTTTTAAATTAAATGTTTTAAGTGTTACCAGTTTATTCCAATCAAGATGGCTTCAGGTGTGCCATACTTTTGTCATAAGTAAGGCTGTTAGCACTCTAGTTGTTCTTTAGAACACTCTGGGAAGCTGCAGTAGAACACAAAGGAATCAACTGGCAGGCTGCTCCTGTTGAAATATAACAGGAAGATAGTTGAGATCTCACTTAAAACATGTCCTAATTTTTCTTTCTACAGCACTAACCATAATTTCTATGACAAAATGAACCCCCTCATTTTGTTCCTTTTTAAATTAAATGTTTTAAGAGTTACCAGTTTATTCCAATCAAGATGGCTTCAGGTGTGCCATAATTTTGTCATAAGTAAGGCTGTTAGCACTCTAGTTCTTCTTTAGAACATTCTGGGAAGCTGCAGTAGAACACAAAGGAATCAACTGACATGGATGTACATGTTTTACTGAGAATGTCAGACTTCATTCTCACATGACTGAGAAAGATAATGTGAATTTACAGAAAATATGCTCTCATTTTAGCTTCTGGAGCACCTTCCAAAACTGTATGGGACAAGCATGTGAAAATAGTTTTCTCTCAAACATGATTCATGATATCCCAGCAGAAGGTTTTTCACAGGGTAAAATCACCTTAGAACACACCACAATTCCTGAAATTAGTATGGTACCATCAACAAATGAATTCTAATGTAACTAAAGTCTGTTATCACCCTTTATAGTTCTCCTTTTGGTAACCCTCAAAATCTTCGATTCACTACAATGCATTTCAATGGGGTACTATCATTTATATTGGTCCCAAGATGGCTGCCAGCAATTCCAGGATGAAGTGCTGACAGCCAATCAGATCTCACGATGACATGTGTGGTTAGGCTCCGCCCAGGTATATATGTGTTTTTACTTTTGATTTTCTCAGCAACTACTGAACGGATTTACACCATTTAACAAAAAGGGTTCTTTCTGAACCAAGAACTACCTCTTTGCCAAATTTGGTGTAATTCCGTTCAGCAGTTCGGGCTGTAGTCTTGCATAAAGTTTCCTATGGGAAATTGATTTTTTGACTCCTATTTTTTAATTTCATCGCAACTGCTGAACGGATTTACACCATTTAACAAAAGGTTCTTTCTGAACCAAGAACTACCTCTTTGCCAAATTTTGTGTAATTCCGTTCAGCAGCTCGGGCTGTAGCCGTGGCTAAAGTTTCCAATGGGAAAATGAATGGGGAAAACACGTTTTAGGACCCCCTTTTTCTCGGCCCCCGCTGACGAATCACTCCGAAACTTTCAGGGTAGGAGCGGATCGGAGCGGGCCATAAAGTTTGAAAATTTCGCGAAGATTCGTCAACCGACGCAAGAGTTATTTCAAATAGAATGTTGCGGATTTCCTATGGAAAATAGGTCCTAACTCATAACTATCTACTGGCGACCGCCAGTAGATAATATATATATATATATATATTATATGTATATATGTATATATATATATATGTATATATATGTATATATATATATATATTATCTACTGGCGGTCGCCAGTAGATAGTTATAGTTACAACCTATTATCCATAGGAAATCCGCGACATTCTATTTGAAATAACTCTCTTGCCGGTTGACGTATCTTCGCAACATTTTCAAACTTTATGGCCCGCTCCGGTCCGCTCCTACCCTGAAAGTCTCGGGGGGGATCGTCAAGCGGGGGCCGAGAAAAAAGGGGGTCCCAAAACGCGTTTTCCCCATGCAATTTTCCATAGGAAACTTTAGACACGGCTACAGCCTGAACTGCTGAACGGAATTACACCAAATTTGGCAAAGAGGTAGTTCTTGGTTCAGAAAGAACCCTTTTTGTTAAATGGTGTAAATCCGTTCAGTAGTTGCTGAGAAAATCAAAAGTAAAAAGATAGTGATATCTATGGCCGAGTAGGGTCCGCGTACCCTCAGCGCACCCTGCGCGCACCGTCCCGATCACGAGCTGCATGTTAATTGGCTGTCAGCTGGCTGTCAACATTCCGATTCAGGAAATGTTGGCAGCCATTTTGTCCCTCGGTAGAACCGACAGAAACAAGTGCGCAAAGCGCACAAAGGGGCAGGGTAGAAACACCCTGACCCTCTAGGTTTGCTCAGGGGGTCCCACAAGGACCCCCTGGGCAAAAAATAAAAAAAAAAATTAAAAATCGGCAGGATGCGCTCAGGCACCCTGAGTGATCCTGCCGATGTGCCGAAAAAAAAAAATCAAAGCGCGGTCATCCGCGCTCGATTGTATTTTGCCCCGGGTGGCCCAAGTCCCGGGGGCATGGTGGGGGGGGGTTAATTTTATGTGTGGGGGGCCTCAAAGGGCCCCCCAAGCCCCGGGGACCGCCACCCCCCGATTTACTCACCTGTTATAAGGAGAGACCTCTGTGCTGCATCTTTCAGCCCAGTACTGGTCCTGAAAAGTAATTTTAACCGTACTTACCAGTAACTTGAATTTCCTTCCATAGGATATCATTGCCTGCTTTTTGCTGAAAAAGTTTCAAGTGTTGATTTTTGAAACATACAAATATTCCTCTAAAATCAGCCGAAATACGAATTCCGATTTACTCACCTGTTATAAGGAGAGACCTCAGTGCTGTATCTTTCAGCCCAGTACTGGTCCTGAAAAGTAATTTTAACCGTACTTACCAGTAACTTGAATTTCCTTCCATAGGCTAACATTGACTTGTTTCACTTGGAAATTCTTCTAAGTGTGGAGTTTTGGAACTTTAAAATATTCCTCTAAAATCAGCCGAAATACGAATTCCGATTTACTCACCTGTTATCAGGAGAGACCTCAGTGCTGCATCTTTCAGCCCAGTACTGATCCTGAAAAGTAATTTTAACCGTACTTACCAGTAACTTGAATTTCCTTCCATAGGATATCATTGCCTGCTTTTTTGCTGAAAAAGTTTCTAAGTGTTGATTTTTGAAACATACAAATATTCCTCTAAAATCAGCCGAAATCCGAATTCTGATTTACTCACCTGTTATCAGGAGAGACCTCAGTGCTGCATCTTTCAGCCCAGTACTGGTCCTGAAAAGTAATTTTAACCGTACTTACCGGTAACTTGAATTTCCTTCATATGCTAACATTGACTGGTTTCACTTGGAAATTCTTCTAAGTGTGGAGTTTTGGAACTTTATAATATTCCTCTAAAATCAACCAAAGTACGAATTCCAATTTACTCACCTGTTATCAGGAGAGAACCCAGTGCTGCATCTTTTAGCCCAGCACTGACCCTGAAAAGTAATTTTAACCGTACTTACCAGTAACTTATATTTTCTTCCATAGGAATCCATTGTCTGGTTTTCAGCAGAAAAGTTTCAAAGTGTCGATTTTCACAAACTACAAATATTCCTAAAAATCGCCTGTATGACTTAAACGCATTCTTTCAACTGTTTACAGGAGATGCACCAGTGCTGGATCCAGGATCCAACACTGAGTAAGAAAAAGTAACAATAACAGTTTTTACCTTCTAAGTGAATTTCCTTCCATAGGATAACATTGGTGATTCTATGAGAAAAAGTTTCTAAGTGTCAACTTTTAAAGTACAATAATATTCCTTAAAAATCACGACTGTAACCAAAACGCTTTTACTCAACTGTTTACAGGAGATGTCCCAGGACTGAATCTAGGATCCAGTCCTGTGGTTAGAAAAGTAATCCATAAAGTAAGTAATTGCATTTAACTAGAAATTCACATTGAGCTGAATGTTGCATTGTGTTTGAAAATGTGTTGCCCATTGCAACAACTGTAACTACTGTACTTAAAAGTCTATTGCCTATGTGCAAAGTATTTAAACTAAAGTAATTCATTCTGAGAAAGTATTTTTTGTAATGTAATGTATAATGTAATTACAATGTAATTTAAAAAATAAAATATGTAAAAAAAGTTTCTAAAAATGTAGTAAATCAGTATGAAAAAAATTTATATAACAATTAATACATTTAAAAATTGTCATTTACAAAACCTTTGAAATTCACTGAAAAAACCGTAGGTTTTAGACATGTTATAGTTACAAATTAGCATTTAAAAAACCTTTGAAATTCACTGAAAAAACCATAGGTTTCAGGGACGTTATAGTTACAAATTAGCATTTAAAAAACCTTTGAAATTCACTGAAAAAACCATAGGTTTTAGGGACAGTTATAGTTAGTTGGACATTGCACTCGTACAAAACCCGTGAAATTCCCCGTTATAGTTAGTCCAGCTAACTATAACTCGCGCCCGCAATGCACTGCTGATGACGTCACATATTACATCACTCATGACATGGTCAGTGACATCACTGATGACATCACTGATGACATCTCAAATGACATCACTGATGACATCATCCACGTGATAATCTCAGGCACCTCCTCACACCCTAATATAACCTTTGATACACCCACTCTAAATTACAGACTGCCATTCGCAAAACCATAGACACTCCAACACCAATAACTACATACCCACTCACTGATTCTTAGGTCTACGCACACATCCACTCACTCACCCGTACAGTCACTCATACTTACAGTCACTCAGTACAGGACTATCATATGCACTCATACTCCTTTATAGACACTCAAACACCGCCACTCATCCATAGAGGTACTCACACACCTAGTCAGTCATGCAAATAATTAAACACACTACCATTTACTCACCTATACAGTTATACACACACCAGCTCACTTACTCATACAAATACTAGCACATTCTTACACTCTTATACAATCACTGATACAAGCACACACTCATCCATACAGCCACTATCACAATCACTCACTCTCGCTTATAGCTATTTATATACTCCAACACACATATATACTGCCTTTCACATATGTAGTTACTCACACATGTACCACTGGGACATACATTCACTCACTAACACACTCTTACACACACTTACCCACCCATACAGTCTATCACAGATGCACTCTTGAAACCATCCACCCAGTGAATCACCCACTCACACATCTATGCACAGAGTCGCACACACCCCTCCCACACAAACACTCAGGCACCCATACAGATACTCAGACAAGCATTCAATAACTCATATAGACACTCATGTAGCTATTCACAAACACATGCAGCCACTTACACAGCAACAGACAGACGGATACAGACATTCACCCAGTTTAGTCACTAACCCATGCATTCAGTAAGATACGTTAAATCACTCACTTATACAGTCAGTCACGCACCTACTAAATCATCCATACAGACACTTACACACCCACTCATTCTTCAATACGTCTTTTTCCTATATATATTAAAAATATTTAAACTTTACAGAAACACACAGTCACTGGATGATGTCATCAGTGATGTCATCAGTGATGTCATTTGAGATGTCATCAGTGATGTCACTGACCATGTCATGAGTGATGTAATATGTGACGTCATCAGCAGTGCATTGCGGGGGCGCGAGTTATAGTTAGCTGGACTAACTATAACGGGGGAATTTCACGGGTTTTGTACGAGTGCAATGTCCAACTAACTATAACTGTCCCTAAAACCTATGGTTTTTTCAGTGAATATATATATAATTTAAGTATTTAAAAAGTCTAAATAAGTTAATTTAATTTTACCAATATTTTTTGTATGGTTCTTTGTTAAATCCCTGCCTTCATTATTTTATAATATATATATTACCTACTGGCAGTCGCCAGTAGGTAGTTATAGTTTGGACCTTGTTTCTATTCAAAAAGCGTTTTTTGTTTTCCCAATAACTTTGGCGTCGTTTGATGAATCTTCTTGAAATTTTCAAAACTAGTGGGGCGCACCGGTCAGTTCCTGTCTTGAAAGTTTCGGGGTGATTCGTCAAGCGGGGGCTGAGCAAAAAGGGGGGTCCCAAAACGCATTTTCCCCATGTAAATTTCCATAGTAAACTTTAGACAGAGCTACAGCCCGAACTGCTGAACGGAATTACACCAAATTTGTCAAAAAGGTAGGTCTTGGTTCAGAAAGAGCCCTTTTTGTTAAATGGTGTAAATCCGTTCAGTAGTTCTTGAGATATTAGCAAAAAGAAAAATATTGATATCTGAGCACCGAGGAGGGTTCGTGGGCACGAGTTTCACTCTGATTGGCTGCCAACACTCCAAACCAGGAAGTGTTGGCAGCCATCTTGTGACTCGGTAGAACCGAGTCACAAGAAAACAGTGAAAAAGAGGTTAAAAAAGTAGGCCTGGGCGGTAAATTCCGTTCCGCTCACGGAATTAGGGAAATTTTGGCAATTCCGCGTTCCGCGGAGAATGCGGAATTGCCGAAAATTCCACGATCCACGACATAGCGGAATTTTTTCCTTGTTCGCGCTTTCAAAATGCGTGTTCACGCGCGCGGTAGTGACTTACCAGAATCCCTGCATTCGCCGACGAGTTTTCCTATCCGTTCGCGCGATCCTGCGAGAGTGTGCGATCGCGAACACGTCATTCAGACGCGCCATCGGATATCTGCGTTCGCAAACAGGAAAAACGCATCGCGAGCGGGCGGGACAAGTGAAACAAGATGGGCGCGCCAATTGGCGACCGCATGGGCAAGTTCGCGAGATATTTCCCCCTGAGCACACAAACAGCGTCCCCGAACAGGAAAAACGCATCGCGCACGGGCGGAACAAGCAATGCCGCGTGCTTGTGGAATTCTGCATGCTCGCGGAGATTTTTTACAGTTTCGCGGAATTTTGCGTAACGCGACTACGCAAATTCCGCCCACCCATATAAAAAAGAAGGAAAGGGGGCAGGGTAGAAACACCCTCACCCCCTAGGCCTGCTCAGGGGGTCCCACAATTCACATTGGTGTCGCGAATCCCTCCGAAAAAAAAAAAAAAAATGAAGCGCTTCATTTTAATGAGGGCCCCGGGTGGGCAAGGTCCCAGGGGCAATGCCAAAAAAAATAGCGGGCCCCCCACAGCCCCAGGGACTGCCACCTCCCCGGGGCTATGCTAATTATGTGTGGGGCATGCGGCCCCCCGCAGACCCAGCGACCGCCACCTCCCTGGGGCTTTTAACAAAATGAATGCGTGGGGGGATCCCACCCCCCATGCTGCCCTGGGGACCGCCACCTCCCCAGGGCTTTTTTAATTGTATGCGGGGGGCACGCGACCCCCGCAGCCCCAGGGACTGCCACCTCCCTGGGGCGCTGTTTTAAAAAAAAAAATAAGAAGTGTGGGGGGCAAGAGCCCCCCCACATGGCCCGGGGACCGCCACCTCCCCGGGGCACTCTTTATTCAAATTCGGGGGTCCGTAACGGACCCCCAGCCTTGGGGACCACCACCTACCCGGGGCTTTCAAAATGAAGGAAGGGGGGCCGCGTGGCCCCCCTCCTGGAGCCCTTGATGGCCCTGGAGACTGCCACCCCCCAGGGCCGGCTCCTGCAATGTCCCGGGGTGCCCACCCCCGGGACATTGCTGTTTGCAATGACAGGGCGGGAGCACAGCTCCCGCCCTGTCATTGCAAGCTCTGCTTTGCTTCAGGAAAACCTGCTCTCGCTTCAATGAAGCAAAGCAGGTTTGCTTTTGAGCAAGGGGAGCTGCATGTCAGCAGCTCCCCTTGCTCAAAAGCAATGCCGGCTCCCGCAGGAGGCGGGGAGCTGGCTGGACCGTGGGGGCATTGAGGCTCCCACACGGTCTCCAATGCAAAGGGACGGCCCCGGGGGATGGGGTCCCCGGGGCCCAGAGTGGCCCGGGAGTGGTGCCACGCACCCCCCACGTTAATTAAAAAAAGAAAAAAGGGCGGGCCCTGGGGGACGAGGTCCCTGGGGCCAGAAATGGCCCAGGGGAGAGGGGCCACGTGGCCCCCCTCCCCGGAAATATAATTTAAAAAAAAAACACAGGCCAGGCCCCGGGGGATGGGGTCCCCGGGGCCAATAGTGGCCCAGGGATTGGGGGCCACGCAGCCCCCTTCCCGTTTCTTTTTTTTTTATAAATAAAAAGAAAATGCTCAGGCTCCGGGGGATGGGGTCCCCGGGGCCAAAAGTAGCCCAGGGAAGGGGGGCCACGCAGCCCCCCTCCCAGAAAATAAAAATAAAAAAAATTAAAAAAAGAAACCGGCAACTCGCCAGAGGCCAAGCCCCCTACCTGCAGCACTCTGAAAATGCGCCCCCTGGCACGTTCTAAGTTGGGGGACTAAATCCCCTTGAATACTGAGGGTCCCTGGGGGCCAACTAGCCCACCAGGTACCTTCAGTAAGTGCCACAGAGCTGCATTGCAGAGAGGTGGTCTGTGGCCAAGACCCTTTTTACACCTCTCTGCAACGCAGCTCTGTGGTGCTTACTGGAGGTACCTGGTGGGCTAGTTGGCCCCCAGGGACCCTCAGGATTCAAGAGGACTTAATCCCCCAATTTACAATGCACCAGGGGGCACGTTTGCACAGTGGTGCAGTGAGGGGGCAGGGCCTGACATAACAAGTGTGCAAATGTGCCCCCTGGTGCCTGGTAAATTGGGGGATTAAGTCCCCTTCAATCCTGAGGGTCCCTGGGGGCCAACTAGCCCACCAGGTACCTCCAGTAAGCACCACAGAGCTGCGTTGCAGAGAGGTGGTTCGAGGCCACGCCCCTTGTTACACCTCTCTGCAACACAGCTCTGTGGCGCTTACTGGAGGTACCTGGTGGGTTAGTTGGCCCCCATGGACCCCCAGGATTCAAGGGGACTTAATCCCCCAACTTACAATGCGCCAGGAGGCGCGTTTGCACAGTGGTGCAGGTAGGGGGCGGGCCTGACATAACAAGTGTGCAAATGTGCCCCCTGGCACATTGTAAATTGGGGATTGAGTCCCCTTCAATCCTGAGGGTCCCTGGGGGCCAACTAGCCCACCAGGTACCTCCAGTAAGCACCACAGAGCTGCGTTGCAGAGAGGTGGTTCGAGGCCACGCCCCTTTTTACACCTCTCTGCAACACAGCTCTGTGGCGCTTACTGGAGGTACCTGGTGGGCTAGTTGGCCCCCAGGGAACCTCAGGATTCAAGGGGACTGAATCCCCCAACTTACAATGCGCCAGGGGGCGCGTTTGCACAGTGGTGCAGGGAGGGGGCGGGGCCTGATATAGCAAGTTAGCAATCCTGCTAAGTGGGACTTACTAAAGGTAATAAAAGGGGTAGTTGGCCCCCAAGGTTGACGTTGGGGGCTAACTATCCCTCCTGTTACTCTCCACTAAATCCCACACAGTGGGATTGCTAAAAGGTGTTTGAAGGCCATGCTCACCTTTCTCCACCACTCTGCAAACGCGACTGCTATGTTATAGTTAGAAAATAGCATTTAACAAACCTTTGAAATTTACTGAAAAAGCCATAGGTTTCAGGCACATTATAGTTAGAAATTAGCATTTAAAAAACCTTAGACATTCACTGAAAAAACCATAGGTTTCAGGGACATTATAGTTAGTTGGACATTTCACTCATACAAAGCCAGAGAAATTCGGCCGTCATAGTTAGTAGAGCTAACTATAACTCATGCCCCCGCAATGCACTGCTGATGTCGCACATATTACATCACTCATGACATGGTCAGTGACATCACTGATGACATCACTGATGACATCTCAAATGACATCACTGATGACATCATCCAGTGAATGTGTATTTCTTTAAAGTTTAAATATGCTTTATATATATATATGCCAAGGTGTATTGAAGAATGAGTGGGTGTATAAGTGTCTGAATGGATGATTTAGAAAGGTGCGTGACTGATTGTATAAGTGACTGATTAAGTGTACCATACTGAATGCATGGGTTAGTGAGTAAACTGTGTAAATGTCTGTATCAGTCTGTCAGTTAGTGTATAAGCGGCTGCATGGGTTGGTGAGTGGCTACATGACTGTCTATATGGGTTATTGATTGATTGTCTGAGTATCTGTACGGGTGCCTGAGTGTCTTTGTGAGTGGGTGGGGGGTGGATGACTCTGTGCATAGATGTGTGAGTGGGTGATTCCCTGGGTGTATGGGTTCAAGAGTGCATTTGTGAAGGGCTGTATGGGTGGGTGAGTGTATGTATGGGTGTGTTGGTGAGTGAATGGATGTCCCTGAGGTATATGTGTGAGTAACTTCATATGTGAAAGGCAGTATATGTAAGTGTTGGGGTATATAAATGACTATAGGTAAGAGTGAGTGATTGTGAGAGTGGCTGCTTGTATGAGTGATTGTATAAGAGAGTAAGTATGTGTTAGTATTTGTATAAATACGTGAGGTGGTCTGTGTATAACTGTATAGGTGAGTAAATGGGTGTGATTGATTCTTTGCATGACTGAGGAGGTGTGAGAGGAAGTCTATGGATGAGTGGCGGTGTGTGAGTATATGTATAGGTGTATTAGTGCATATGATAGTGCTGTATTGATGAGTGACTGCATGTATGAGGTACTGTATGGGTGAATGAGTGGATGTGTGTGTAGACCTAAGAATCAGTGAGTGCGTATGAAGTAACTGGTATTGGTGTGTCTATGGTTTCGAAAATGGTAGTCTGTATTTTAGAGTGGGTGTATCAAAGGTTATATTAGGGTGTGAGGAGGTGCATCAGATTATCACATGGATGATGTCATCAGTGATGTCATTTGAGATGTCATGAGTGATGTCATCAGTGATGTCACTGACCATGTCATGAGTGATGTAATATGTGACGTCATCAGCAGTGCATTGCGTTAGCGCGAGTTATAGTTAGCTCTACTACCTATAACGGCCAAATTTCTCTGGTTTTGTACGAGTGAAATGTCCAACTAACTATAACGTCCCTGAAACCTATTGTTTTTTCAGTGAATATATATATATATATATATATATATGTACATATATATATCCTACTGGCAGTCGCCAGTAGGTAGTTATTGTTAGGACCTTGTTTCTATTCAAAAAGCGTTTTTTACTTTTGCCAATATCTTTGGCGCCGTTTGACGAATCTTCGCAAAAGTTTCAAAACTAATGAGGCGCTCCGGTCAGTTCCTGTCTTGAAAGTTTCGGGGTGATTCGTCAAGCGTGGGCCGAGAATAAAGTGGGGTCCCAAAACATGTTTTCTTCATGTTAATTTCCATAGGAAACTTTTGTTGCAGCTACAGCCCGAACTGCTGAACAGAATTACACCAAATATGGCAGAAAGGTAGCTCTTGGTCCAGAGTGCACTCTTTGCTTCAAATCGTGTAAATCCGCTCTGTAATTTTGTAAATATTAAAGGAAAAATAAGTTTATATATCTGGGCCGAGCCTAACCACACATCTCATCGTGAGATCGGACTGGCTTTCACACTTCATCCAAGAAGTGTTGGCAGCCATCTTGGGAACAATATACATGATAGCACCCCATTAAAACGCATTGTAGTGAATGGAAGGTTTTGAGGGTCATCAAAAGGAGAACGTATAAAGGGTGATAACAGACTTTAGTTACATTATAAAGCATTTGTTGATGGTACCATACTAATTTTAGGAATTGTGGTGTGTTCTAAGGTGATTTTACCCTGTGAAAAAGCCTTCTGCTGGGATATCATGAATCATGTTTGAGAGAAAACAATTTTTTCAAGCTTTTCCCATAGAGGTTTTGAAGGAGCTCCAGAAGCTAAAATGAGAGCATATTTTCTGTAAATTCACATTATCTTTCTCAGTCATGTGAGAATGAAGTCTGACATTCTCAGTAAAACATGTACATCCAACAAGGGCAGAGACTGTCAGTTGATTCCTTTGTGTTCTACTGCAGCTTCCCAGAGTGTTCAAAAGAACAACTAGAGCGCTAACAGTCTTACTTATGACAAAAGTATGGCACACCTGAAGCCATCTTGATTGGAATAAACTGATACACTTAAAACATTTAATTTAAAAAAGAACAAAATGAGAGGGTTCATTTTGCCATAGAAATTATGATTAGTGCTGCAGAAAGAAAAATTAGGGCACATTTTGAGTGACTTCTCAAATCCTCTTCTATTTCATAAAAAAATTCTGACATGCAGACTGAAACATGTACTTTCAATACCAGCAGCAGACTTCCAGTTAACTCCCTGGTGAGCAGTAGCTTTACTACTGTGATCTAATGAGCAACTAGAGTGCTAACATTCTCAATTTATGGCAAATGTGTGACACATCTGAATGCCTTCTTGATGGAATCAAAGTAAAAACTGAAAGCATTTCCTACTGAGGAGACTGCAGTAAATGAGGAAATTAGGAAACTTTATAACAAATAAGCCTCCCAAGATGGCCACCAGAGAAAAAAGAGCCCAAATGTAGCACAAATATCACCCAGATGTAGCCCACATATAGCCCAATGACAGAAGTGTGCAAAACACTTTTTATTTTAAATTTGTTTGCAGTATTTTATAGTGCAGACTGGTCAGGTATTGGAGCATTGCATCTTACTTGGACACCTTATTGCGTATTTTGCAAGAAGTACTTGAGATTGATCTTGCGAAGCATTGAACTTTAATATTCTGTTAAACTGAAGTTGCTCTGACCCGGGCTTTGTAACACCCGTTTTTACCTACTGGTTTTAATTAATTCTCATTGTATTATATTAAGAAAGAGGATTTACTCTTTTTATGTACACTTTTATGATCTATGTTTCTAAATCAGATCGAATAAAGTTTAGTGAATTGAATTGAAGTCTCCCAAGATGGCCACCAGAGAAAAAGGAGCCCAAATGTGGCACAAATATCACCCAGTTGTAGCCCACGTACAGCCCAATGACAGAGTGTGGAAAACACTTTTTTTTTTTTTTTTTTTTTCAGTTTTATATAGTGCAGACTGGTCAGGTATTTCAGTGCTTTACATGAGCATTGGTTACATCACACAAGGACAAATTCATTTTGGTTGTAGGCATGGGGAGATTAAGTGATCTGACCAGATTCACAGAATGTTGAGCTGGTTCCCCAGTTGCAAAGTCTGCAGCTCTGGAAGTAACACCACATACTCTCCCCTAAGTGCAACATTTAATCAAGTGGTCAACTGGATAAAAAAACATAAAGATAACAAATAATTTAAAAGTGCTTTGTCGCTATTTGAGAACTCAGAAAATATGCCCTCATTTTAGTTTTTTAGAGCACTAACCATAATTTCGATGCAAATTAGACCCTCTCATTTCTATATTTTCTAAAGGAAATGCTTTAGGTATTACAGTTTTGATTACATCAAGATGACATCAGGTGTGCCACACTTTTGTAATAAATATAGAATGTTAGCAATCTAGTTGTTCATTAGGATACTGTTGAGAGGCAGAGGTCAGGGGTACAGATTCGGAAAATTGAAGGCAGGTAGGAGGGTTCAGAGGCACAATTTGACCACACTGGGCCGGCAGAAAGGGCAGTGGCAACACGATAGATTATGGAGGGCAGTGGAAAGGAGGGCAGGGGCAACAAACCAACAATGCAGGACTGGCAAGAGAGGCTGTGACAATATAATAGACCATTGTGGGCAGAAGGAAGAAGCAGTGGTAGTACAACCATACATGCCAACAGACCCGATTCAGCCAGGAAACGGCCAATGTTTTTAAGCCCAAATGGGCTTTATTTTATCTGTCTCCTGTCTACAATCTCCTCTTTTTCAAGTTCAAAATGTTAGCAAGTATGGTACATTGGATCATGGAAGGCAGGAGGAAAAGGGGTAGGGACATGGACTCGGATAACAGAGGACAGGAGGGACATGGACAGGTGCACCAAACTGACCTTACAGGGCAGACATCAGGGTTTGCAGCAGTACAATACACCACACAGGGCATGTGGGACGGCAGTGCAGCACAACAATTCATGGAAAGCAATAGGGAGGGTATTGGACCATGCACATGGACTACTGAGAACAGAGGGGAAAGAGGCAATGTCAGCAAGCTGACCCTAATGGACAGACAGGAGAGAAAGCTGCAGCATAACAGACCATAAAGGGCAGGAGTGATGGATCAGAGGCATTACAATGGAACAGACAAGCCAGAAGGGAGGAAATAGGGGTATGCACATGGAAAACAGAGGGAAGGGGGCAGGGCAGGAGCAGCAAGCTGACCATGGAGGTCAGGCAGGATGGGCACTAGAAGCACAACACACCATGGAGGGCAACAGTGAGGGCACTAGAAGCACAACACACCATGGAGGGCAACACCGGTGAGGGCACCATGGAGGGCAACACAGACCATGGAGGGAAGGTGGGAGGGGGTCAGGGGCAGCTAGCTGGCCACACAGGGAAGGTGGGAGATGCCGCGGCAGCACTGAAGACCATGCATGGCAAGCGGGAGGGTTAGTGGCAGCACAATGGCCATGATGGGCAAGAAGGAGGGGGCAGGGGCATGCACAAAGGACCTTGGAGGATAGAAGGGATGGGTAGGAGCTGGGCACAGACAAGAGAGTTCAGGGGAAGGGGCCTCACAACAGACCACGTGGGACAGGCAGGAGGAGCAGTTGCAGCACAACAGACCAGGGAGGGAAGAAGTGTGTGGCAGTAAAATGGACCATGGAGGACAGGAGGATGGGGATAGGGGCATGGAGCGTGGACAGGCAGGGTGGAGGTGGCAGGGACAGGTTACAGTCATCTGACAATGCTAGGTTGGTGGGAGGGGAGTGGCAGCTCAACAGAACACTCAGAGTAGATAGGAGGGGCACGACCATGGAACATGGTGAGCAAAAAGGATGGATCAGGGGCATGCACACAGACATCGGAGGGCACGGGGAAGGTGAGTAGGGGCAGCAGGCTAAGCAGGAGGTCAATGATGGGGTATAGAATTGGGCAATGGAGGGCAGGAGGAATGTACTGGGACATCATGCTAAATGGAGGGCAGTGGCAGCACATCAGACCATCAATGGAAGGAGGGAGGAGGCTAGTACATGGATTCAGACAACAGAGGATAGGGAGGAAGTGGATAGGGCAGCAAGCTAACTGTTCAGAGAAGGCAGAAAGGCCAGTGGCAGAACAACGGCCACACAGGGCTGTAATGAGGGAGCAGGGGCATGGACTTGGACAATGGATGGCAAGGAGGAGGGGAGGTAGGAGCAGCAAGCTTCGGTGGGGGCAGCACAATGCCAGGCAAGACCCTGTTTCCAACCCCCCACCATCCATTGTGAAAGGAATCTTACTTAACGTTAAAAAAAACTAGAAATTCGCTGAAAAAACCCCCCCAAAGATTACAGGGACGTTATAGTTAGACTCAGATTTCACTCGTACAAAACCAGTGAAATTCAGTAGTTATAGTTACATGAGCTAACTATAACGTACACCCCCACAATGTCCTGCTTATTACCTCAGACATTACATCATTCATGACATGGTCAGTGACATCACTCATGACATCACTCATGACATCTCAAATGAGCTGTGAATGGAATGGAACTATAATCGCTAGAACTTTATTTAGGGATAGTGTGTGTATCTTAACACCCCTTTTTTTCTTTTCTTTTGTGTAAGAACCATTATAATACCCAAAGTGCCCAGATCAATATGGCCAATAGCCTTTCACTTTAAAGTAATGTGTAGTCCATTGTGTATGTTGATGTTTGCAACAGTAAGTATGTTTATTATGAACCAGTCACGTTGACGAACATACAGGTCACAGGACTTAATTGATGACATCACTGATGACATCTCAAATGACATCACTGATGACATCATCCAGTAACTGTGAGTGTTTCTAAAAAGTTTAAGAATGTGATATATATATGATGATTCAGTCAGCGTGTGACTGACTGTATAAGTGAGTGATTATACGTGTCTGGGTGAATGTATGGGTGAGTGACTAATCTCTGTGAATGTCTGTATCAGTCTGTCAGTTGGTGTGTAAGTGGATGCATGGGCTGGTGAATAGGTACATGAGTGTTGATATTGGTTATTGATTGGTTGTCTGTGTACCTGTATGGGTGCCTGAGTGTCTGTGTGTTGTGTGACTACCTGCATGGATGTGTAAGTGGGTGATTCACTGGGTGTATAGGTTCATTAGTGCGTCTGTTGAGCGGCTGTATGGGTGAGTGAGTGTGCATATGGTTGTGTTGATGAGTGAATGGATGTCTCAGTGGTATATGTATGAGTAACTGCATATGTGAATGGCAGTATATGTGAGTGTGGGAGTATATAAGTGACTGTATGTGAGAGTGAGTGATTGTGAGAGTGGATGTATGGATGAGTGTGTGCTTGTGTCGGTGATTGTTTAAGAGAGTAAGTAAGTGTTAGTATCTGTATGAATAAGTGAGGTGGTGTGTGTGTATAACTGTATAGGTGAGTAAATGGCATTGTGATTGAATCTTTGGGTGACTGACTAGGTGTGTAAATAACTCTATGGGTGAGTGGCAGTGTGTGAGTGTCTGTATGGGTGTATGAGTATATATAATAGTGGCCGCATTGATGAGTGACTGCATCAATGAGTGACTGTATGGGTGAGTGAGTGGATGTGTGTGTAGACCTAGGATATCAGTGAGTGGGTATGAACTAACTGGTATTGGTGTGTCTATGGTTTCTAGAATGGTAGTCTGTATTTTATAGTGGGTGTATGAAAGGTTATATTAGGGTGTGAGTAGGTGCATCAGAGATTAAGTGGATGATGTCATCAGTGATGTCATTTGATATGTAATCAGTGATGTCACCAGTGATGTCACTGACCATGTCATGAGTGATGTAATATGTGACATCATCAGCAGTGCATTGCGGGGGGGGTGAGTTATAGTTAGCTCAGCTAACTATAACGGCTGAATTTCTCTGGTTTTGTACGTTGTGAAATGTCAGACTAACTATAACGTCCCTGAAACCTGTGTTTTTTTCATTGAATATATATATATATATATATATATATATGCTTGAATATCCTTGCCAACGCAGCGCCGCAGCGCCGCAAAGAAAGGTGCCCGCACTCCAAGTAAGTCCAAAGGATTTTATTCAGGTAGCTGACGCGTTTCGACCAGGAGGTCTTTGTCAAAGCTGGGGATCATACATAGTGGCATTGTATTAATAGCATACAGTGAGACACAGTGGAGGGAAAATAAATAAACATGGGAAAAGACTTTGGGCATTTAGCAGAAAAATGCCAACTCATCAGTCACAAAGAAAAAGACTATGCAAGTCAAAAACTTTAAAAGAAAGTAAAAATGATTTTGTCCCAATTTAGATAAAAGGGTGCCTCACCCTAACAGACAAATATATAAACATATATGGATATATATACACGGTGAAAAATACGAAAAATATATTTACAGTAAGAAGGGAATTGCAAGTGCACTTTATGAAGAAAATATTTTTCAACATTGTCCCTTCCTTTGCCCGGAGTGAAAGTTACCCCAAAAAAAAACATATTATAAACATTTCCTAATGATTCATGGTCCAGTGACCAAATGTGTCGGGTGGCATCTTGTGCGAGAGATAGAGAGAAGAGTTGAGAAAAAAGAAGAAGAAAGAAAGGGTTTAGCTGAAACAAGCGCAGAAAGGGCAGACAGACAATCTAAAAGATGAAGTGAGATGCAGTAGTGCCCAGTCTATCTGGGGAGACAGAAGGGAGATGGCATTATCCCAGATGAACGTGCAGCTCCTCATCCTGGTTCAAACCTCCCGGGTACTTGGTGTTGAGACTGATTATGTATTTCGACTCAAGTCTTCTGAGTGCACATTCCCTGTCTCCACCCCGACTCTTCATAGGAATCCTGTCAATGCCAAAATATGAGATTTTTAGGTACTCAGTTTTGGTGGAGCCATGCACAGTGTTGCAATGTCTAGCCATGGGATAGGTTGTGTCATTGTTTCTAATGGCTCTTAAGTGCTCTAGCACACATTTCTTGACTGGAAAGATCGTGCTACCCACGTACCTCAAGCTGCACACACAAATCAAAACTAATACCACAAATTCCGTGTTGAAGTTGATGAAGGGTCGTATTTTGTGTTGCTTGCCATTGGGTAGGAGCACTGTCTTAACATTGGTACTATTGGTGCATGCCTTGCATTTTCCACACTTGTGGAATCCTGGGAGTTCCCTCAACCAGGTGCTGCTGTGTTTCTGACTGGGTTCCATGAGGCTGTGGACCAGCATGTCCCTCAGCGAGTTGCTTCTACGATATGTAATATTGGCGCTTGGGGTAACCAATTTGCCAATGACTGTGTCCAGTTTAACTAAGTGCCAGTGTCTCCTAATGATTGTCTGGACCTTGGCACAATCTGAATTGTAGGTAGTGATCAGTCTGATCACTGGTTGAGTGTCCTCCCTGGGTCTAGGTTTTAGTAGGGTTTCTCTCCTTACTCCATGTACCTTCCTTCTGGCCTCATCCACCACTTTGCGAGTGTACCCTCTCTGTCGGAACCTGTCTACCATAACGTCTTCTTCTCGCGTGTACTCTTCCTGTGTGCTGCAGTTACGCCTGGCTCTAAGGAGTTCCCCATAGGGGATACTGTTCTTCAGTTTAGGTGGATGATGGCTTTTGGCATGGAGGATGCTATTCCTGGCTGTTACTTTCCTGTGGAGGCTGGTCTCAATAGTGTCATTAAGTACCTCTACACTTACATCAAGAAAGTCTAATCTGCTTTTGCTGGTGGTGCTCGTGAACCTTAAGTTCAGCTCATTGTTGGAGATAGCCAGGAGGAATTCGTCAAGGGTATTCTGGGGACCATCCCAAATTAAAAAGATGTAATCTATGTATCTGGTCCAAAGGACCAGATACTGCGTGTATTCTGCAAAGGTGTTCGCCCAGACAAATTCAGACTCCCACCACCCCATAAAGATACAGGCGTAGCTCGGCGCAAAGCAGCTGCCCGTGGCAGTCCCGGACAGTTGCCTGTACCACTGCTGGCCATGTAGAAAATAGTTATTTTCAAGGCAGAAAAGGAGCATTTCCAGAAGCCTATTGGTGTGATCGTATGTAATTATAGGTCTGTCCCTAAAATAATGTTTGCACGCTGTGATGCCTAAATCATGTTTGATACAGGTGTATAAAGACACCACATCCACAGTGGCCATGATGTAACTCGATTGCCAGGGAATGCCCGTGACCTTGGTTATAAAATCCATACTATCACTGCAGTATGAGGGCAGGTTACACACATAGGGAAACAAAAAATGATCTAGGAAGATTGAGGTGTTTTCAAGGACTCTGTCATTGGCAGAGATGATCGCCCTGCCCGTTGGGTTGCTGTGGTGTTTGTGGACTTTCTGTAGCATGTAAAAGCATGGTGAAACAGGTTTCTTTACTGTTAAAAACAAAAAATCATTATTACTCAAAAGCCCAAGGGTGTGCCATCTGGACAGCATATTGTGAAAACAATCAATATATTGGCCTGCTGTAGCTTTCATGTAGCTGCCAGAGAAATAAAGCTGTCTCTTGGCTTCAGCCATATACTTTTTGATGTCCCATAACACAACATTCCCGCCTTTGTCCGAGGGCTTGATGACAAAGGTGGTGGCTTGCTTCAGGGATTCAAGCGCTTTTTGCTGGCCTTTAGTCAGATTAGTCATTGCCCCATTCTTTCTCCCAGTTTCCAGTTTGAACATTTCCCGCACTCACCCCTCATGGAAAGAGTCAATGTTGTCGTGTGGGGTGTTGGGATTGAACCTGGATCTGGGTTTTAAGTTACTACGGCTTCTCCTGCCGGTTTCCAGGTCCAGCATATCCAAAAGTTCACGTTCTGATGCCCAATCCCTGTCACCCAATTCCAGTTCCCTCAGAGAGGCCAGGCCTTCAATATCCCCAATGGAGAGTAGGTTGGCTGGTGAGTTCGATGAGGCAGGGTCACTGCTGGTCGTCCCCCAATCTCGCACCACCATTGAGCCTTTGAGAGTGTGTAGTTTCAAAAGTTTAAGTTTTCTAGCAAATAGGAAAACATCAATGCGAGTGCGGGGGTAGTCAAAGTTATTGGTAGGGCAGAAAGAGAGACCTACCTCCAAAAGAGACTGCTCATCTGGTGTGAGGTTATGAGAGGAAAGATTGACAACAGTGAAAGTAGGCTCACCCATTATTTGTTCCTCTTGCTGAACCGGACTCCCTTCCCACACAGTTTCTCTGTTTTCTTTGCCTCCTCCGCTTCTCCGGCTCTTCCGCTGGTGTTGCTTTCTCCTTTTTCTTTTTCTTTTGGGGGTTTCCGCTTTGGTCCCTGGCTTTGCCGTATAAAACGTTATTCCTCAAGGGTGGTAAAAGGAGCAAGGCCACTGCCAGAGGGTGTTTGCCTCTCATCCAGGTCTGAGATATCAGAACTTGATTCTGAGGTTGCTGCTTCTGGCTGCCTCAGAGCATATGTGCGTCTGAACTCCTTCCTGGCGCTGTCATACTTTCTGCCAAAAGTAAGCATTCGACCTGAGGCGTAGTCATTTTTGTCCCTTGTGAATTTCCATTTCTTTTTGGTTTTTATTTCTTCCTCATATTTGGTGAGTCTGCCCTCCAGTTCTTTGTAGAATGCCTGTATCTCCTCTTGTTTAGGGTGTTTCTCAAGAATATCTTGTAAATTCTTGAGGTCCGTTATCACCTGCTCCAGTTCCATAGCAGCATATTTGGATAAGAGGCCCAGCATGTGTTTGCAGGTGGAGGCCATCAGGGCTGACCACTCTTCTAGTAGTTTTGGGTGTGGGTCCTGGTAGGTAGGTGTAATGAGTATGCAGAGCAACCGCGGTGTGTGTGTGTGTGTTAGAAATGGGGGTCTCTTGATGGGGCGGAGCTTGGCGCCCACGGAAGAGGGCGGCGGCACCGTGAGCTCCGGAGCGTTTGCGCAGATGAAGATTGCTTTGTGCAGGTTCCGTGACCAGCTGCTCTCCTGAAGTGCGGTTTCTGACCTATGACCCGCCCGCCGATATCCTGGTAGTGCAAGCGGCACACCAGCAACGAGTTTAGCAGGTATTCTTTCAGCCTTGCTGTCACCTCAGACGCGGCCGCCATTTAACGATGCGTCCGCCGAGAACGCCCGCCTCATAAAGCTGTAGTGGTGCGCGTAGCTCACTCAACACTTGGCACCCAGGACTGTTGTTGGCTCCCTTCAACATACTATAGCTTGGACACCTCCCATTTATGGCTAGAACTTACTGTTGCTGAATGAGTTGATATTACCAAGGTTCTGCGCATTCATTTTTAAAATGATTGGGCACTTTCCTCACGAGTAAGGTCGATACTTTGGTCACTTTTGAGATGCTGAGGCTACGTATATTGGCTACCTCACTAGTTTTCTTTCCTCATAACTAGCCTATGTGCAGAAAAAACGTCTACTCTCAACGTTACCTGGCATTTTTACTTATCACTAACAGAGGGTCAACCTGTTAATACAGCAAACTCGTTCCTTAGCACTCTGATTGCTCTTGAATTCCTTTTTAATATTTGACACTCCTCCACAATTGATTTTGGTGATACCACGCCATTTACACTTTTTTGCTTCAGATTATTCTTCCATAGTTTATGGGGAGGTTGCGGAGGTTTACTTCCTCTACCTCACTCTCTACCAGTAGACTCACCAAAGACTCCACAATCTTCACAAAGTTTGCCACAATGGAGTCTGCCTCTGTCTCTTCACCAAAACCAGGCGCACCCTCACAGACGCAGTCACTGGTACCTATTCTGGTGAACTCGGCCAAAGCTAATTCTAAACGCCTCAAAAAGGACCCTCCCTCTCCTACAAAGTCACCTCCTCCTGCTTCACTAGACCTGCTTTGGGAAGAAATACATGCCTTAAAACCCTTTATGGAGGAGACAAATTCCAAGCTTCAATTTCTAACTGACAGATGGTCCCAAATAGATGAGAGACTTGTTGCAGTGGAGCAAAGTGTGTCTTCCTATAGTGCAATGGAGAACAAAGTATATGCTCTCCAGTCAAAGGTAACCTCCCTACAGAAGCACGTCGAGGATTTAGAAAATAGAAATCGAAGGAATAACCTACGCATTTACGGCCTGCCAGAAAACACGGAAGGTGCGGACCCTCTCACCTTCTTCCAATCATTCCTGCCTAAAGTGTTGGAGCTGCCTGTGGAGCCTATTTTGAACATTCAACGTGCCCATAGATTGGGTCGTCAGCACACTGGCACTTCTGCTTCTACTCATCCTAGAGGAGTAATTTTGTATTTCTTGGCGTATACAGACCTTCTTAAAGTTCTATCAGCTTCTAAAAAACTGCCACGAATTTCATGGTTAGGTCATACGTTGTTCTTCTCACAGGATTATGCTAAAAGCACTGCAGACCGGCGCAGAGAGTTTCTACAGATGAGACCGGATCTTCGTAGTCTGGGTGCTAGATATGGGCTTTTTCATCCTTGCCTTTTAAGGTCACGTACAGGAACAAAACAACCACCTATGAAGATCCTGTTAAACTAAAACGTTTTCTTAATACCTGTCGAGTTGATACTATGGATACCTCTAACGTCTCGGCCTCTCAATTTGGCTGAATACAGTATTTTGTTTTTCTGATGCTGTTGTTCTATTTCTCATATCTTTGATTACCATGCCCTTTGTATTCTAGCTTTTTTTTTTTCGTTCTTGTTCTGATTACACTATGACTCTGTTGATATAAATTCATAGTTTAATTGTATTTCTTTCTCCTATAGGTGTTCTCGTTGTATGTTTATTGTGCTGTTTCACACCATGTACTATCCAGTCATCCTTGTGCCTCCTCCGTGAGTTCTTGCTACGCCGTCCTTCCATGTGGTTCACCCCCCTCTCTCTCATTTTTAGATTTTTTGTAGGTATGTGTTCCTTCCTTTATGTTTCTCTACTTCTCTTATCTTTTGCATTTTTTTCTTCTATCCCTTACCCTTCTCTCTCTCATTTGGTACATCACTTTTCTATTTGGTATTTCACGCACTCTTCATTTTTATCACTCTCTTCTTTTCTTTCTCTTATTATTATTTTCCTAGTTATATCTCTACTCATTGGCATATTGCAGCGGTCTTCTTTCTGTCAGGTTAATTTTTTGCCTGTTCTAGTTCAAAGTATTCTTACACTCACTCCTTTGCTTTCCCATGTCCTTTTTAATATCTTAAATTACTCTTTCTTTTTCTCTTTTATTAGCCTTTTTGTTTCATCTTTATTCAATCACAGGTTGTTACGGTCTTTTTTACATCTAGTTAGTCTGTTATTTGATCTAGTTCAAATAGTTTTCTTGTTTGTTCATTTATGTCATTGAATATTGTTACTTGGAATGTCCGAGGTCTGAACTCACCAATTAAAAGGCAACGTGTCTTAATGCACCTTTCTAAATTGAAGGTAGACATTGCAATGATCCAGGAGACACACCTTATAGAGTCTGAATCCTTGAAACTGAAAAGAGACTGGGTTGGTGATGTCTTTTTTTCCCCGGGAGATGGTAAACGGACTGGTGTAGCCATATTATGTCACAAATCTCTTCATGTCAAACTTATCTCACAGGAAAGAGACGATGTGGGGCGTTGGTTATTTATTGACCTACTGTTTGGGAAGGTTCCACTTTCTCTATTCAATATTTATGAACCAACTACAAATGATTTCCTTTTTGGTCCCATCTTGAACAAAAGTTAATGTTACACTCCCAGGAGAATTTTATTTTAGCCGGAGATTGCAATGAAATTATAAATCCCTTTATTGATCGAAATTCTGTGACTTCCTTTATACCCTCTAAAGCACATAAATCTTTTTTACAGTCCTTCCAACACAGACAACTGACCG
This sequence comes from Calotriton arnoldi, assembly GCA_963921515.1. NCBI lineage: Eukaryota > Metazoa > Chordata > Amphibia > Caudata > Salamandridae > Calotriton > Calotriton arnoldi. The sequence goes on along the minus strand of CAWUFW010012849.1, from coordinate 105,395 downwards.
CCACATGGAAAATCTGTAACCCTACCCTGAGAGAATACACTTACTTTTCACAAGTTCACAAGACTCAGTCACGTTTAGACCACATTTTCACTTCTCACAATATTACCCAATTCCTACAGTCTGCTGAGATTGGCCCCATACTAATTTCTGATCATGCACCTGTTTTTATTTCACTAGAAATACTTCATACATCCTCTGCTCCCAGACGCTGGCGATTCAATAACTCACTGTTACTTGACCCTATGTTCACCTCCTCTTTCGCCTCGTTTTTTGATGAATATTTTCACTTTAATGAATCAGATGTTCTCCCTTTTTCTACAGTTTGGGCCGCCTTTAAAGCTTCAGCTCGTGATTTCATTATTAATTTTGTTTCCAAAAAGCGCCATACTGCCCGTAAGGCTGCGACTGACCTTTTTTCATCAATCAAGAGACTTGAACATTCATATTATGTCACTAGGTCAGAAGAATGCTTAGCAGAGCTCATAGCCACTAAACTTAAATTCAATAAAGAATCCACTGACAATGCTTCCTTGTTCCTGCTTAAGTCCACTGCAAAATTCTACGGGGGACAGAATAAATCTGGTAAATTGCTGGCAAACTATCTTAAAGTTAAAAAACATAAATCCAATATTCGTCATTTCAGACTATCTCTCCTCTATTGATAAATCTTTTGATGCTTCCTTAAACTTTGATTCATTGGAACGTGATATCTCTTTAAAAGAATTACATACTGCGTTACTCTCACTCAAAAGGATAAAGCCCCAGGGCCTGATGGCTTCACGGTTGAATTTTACCTAAATTGCATAAGCTACTACTCTCTTCTCGCAAACAGGAAATTCCTCTGGCTCCTTTTTGGAAGCCCTAATTTGCCTCATACCCAAAGAAGATAAAGATTCCCGTTTCTGCAAAAATTATAGACCTATCTCATTAGTGAATATCGACTAAAAGATTTTTTCAAAATCCCTGGCCATTCGATTGGAATCATTTCTCCCCAGTCTGTTGGATAAAGAACAGTCAGGCTTTGTGAAAGGTTGTTATCTATCCGATAATACACGTTTGTTTTTTGACATCCTATCTAAATCATCTCATACTACTGACCCCTTAGCAGCTGTTGCTCTTGATGCTGAAAAAGCCTTTGATAGGGTTTCTTGGCCATTTATTTTTTCAACTCTTCAATTTGTTTGGTTTCGGACCAAAAATTATTAAATTAATCTCTCTTTTATACTTTTCTCCTAAGGCGGCCATTTTCGCGAATGGCCTTACCTCTCCCTATTTCACCTTGGGTAGAGGCGTTAGACAAGGTTGTCCTTTGTCCCCCTTTCTCTTTAATCTGGCATTAGAACCTTTTCTATCAAAAATTCGCCAAAATCCAGCTATATTTGGATTTACCACTGGAGACACCCATATTAAATTGGCAGCTTATGCCGATGACATTCTGTTATTTCTTTCGCAACCTCAATCTTCTCTCTCCCTAGTTTACTCCAAGAAACAAGGGCTTATTCTGCTGTCTCTGGCTATAAACTTAATAATGATAAATGCGAAATCTTACCCTTGAAGTTTACTTTTAAAGAAGATTTTCATACCGCCAACTTTAAGTGGAATTCCCACCATATCAAATACTTAGGAATATACTTCTCCACCTCAGTCACAATGTCATTTTCCATTAACCTTGATAAATGTTCATTGAGATTATCCTCTCTGATAGACAAATGGCACCCTTTATATCTTTCTTGGTGGGGAAGATTGGACAAAATAAAAATGATGTTATCCCCAATCGTTCTTTTTACCATTTCTAATATTCCTTTAGCTATACCTCAGAATTTCTTCAAGAAAATTAATTCTCTACTTTCATCTTTTCTTTGGAATAAAAGTAAAGCCCGGATGTCATTATCAAAACTTATTCGCCCTAAAATAGAGGGTGGCGTCAATTTTCCCGACTTCCCTACCTATCATAAAGCCTTCATTTTACGTCAATCCTCTCACTGGCTGCTTGGTCACTCATCAGACTCTCCTCTCTGGGTTGCTCTTGAACACTCGTTCCTTACTCCTTTTTCCTTTCAGGAATATTTAGCATTTTCTCGGAAACCCCAGAAACTTTCTAATTTCATTTTTAAATATACTAACAAACTATTAGGTCCTCTTTCGCCAGGTAATTACACTGACAAGGCTTCACTTTTACAATCCCCTATTTGGCACAATAGACGCATACTAATTAATGGTAAACCTATATATTGGAAATCTTGGAGACACAAGGGTCTTGTTTGGGTTAACCAACTAATTCAGAATGATAAGACTATCTTTTCCTCAAGCTAGAGCTATTTTTGATTTTCCTCTCTCCTTTTATAACAAATGCCAATTACTATGTACCGCACTAAATCTAGCCATTGCTCAAAGTGTCCCCGCTCCTCCGCTATCAAGCCAACCACTTAATATCTCCTGTGACTTTCTCAGTACCTGTCCTAAAGCATCATCCATATATGCTTGTTTGCGCAAGTCAGATTCTACCAGAAATAAAACTAAAGTAGAATTGGACTGGGAGTGTGATTTGGAGGTAACATATCCTCTTCATTTATGGAACAAAATCTGGCTCAAGATACGGAAATCCTCTAGGGCTGCGAATGCCACTCAAACACTTTTCTTTATATACAATAGATTACTCCTTTTCCCGGCCCTTCTTCATAAGATAAATTCTGAATCACCTAATACCTGTTGGTCATGCTCCTCCACAAATGCTGATTTAAAACATATGTTCTTTACTTGTCCTTATGTACACAATTTTTGGACGGGTGTTTGGAATCGGATTACCTCCATTTTTAACTTTCAAATACCCTTCTCATTTTCTAATATTTTTTTGGGTTCCCTTTCCGATGATTGGTCTTATTTCCATATAAACATGCAAATCTTGGACTTACTTTTGTTGCATTTCAGCAGATTACCAAACACTGGAAGTCCTTCTCGGATTTGTCCTTTCAGGGTTGGTGGTATGCGGTATGTCATAACCATAGACTCGATACTGCTTATGTATACCCTCCGTCTCTTGCTGTGAAACGTCTACAGATATGGTCCCCGGTTACGAAATTCTTTGATTGTCATACTAAGATTTCACGTACCCATGCCAGCTCTGCTCAAGAAGTTCTAAAACCTCCATGACATTCCGTTTTATGCTTTTAACATTGTTTGATTATATTTATTGGTAATATCTTGTTGCATATTGAATAAGCTATCAGACCTGTTTTCATATACTCTTACATTGTTTAATCATTCCTTTTTTTTCTCTTTATTGATGATGTAACCATGATTGCATATGTAACCATACGATTTGTTATTATATTGTAACTATGCATTTCATTGCATTTTCCTTTTTTCTTCCCTTTTTCTTTCTTCGCTTATTCTTCAATAAACTCTATTTTTTTTAAACTAAAAAAAAAGAAATGGGGGTCTCTAGTTGCCAATGGTTTGCACCTTTGTCTAAGTAGGGACCCTTGCTTCTAGTCAGGGTAAGGGAGCTTCACCCTTATACAACCCCTGCTCACCCCATTGGTGGGTTGGCAGGAGCAGACAGGCTTATCTCAGAGGCAGTGTGTAAAGCATTTGCACACAAATACAGTAACACAGTGAAAACACTACAAATGGACACCACACCACTTTAGAAAAATTGGAAATCTTTATCTAAACAAAACAAGACCAAAACGACCAAAATCCACCATACATATATCAAGATATCATCAAAAATAGGTTATTCACAAAAATAAGGTTTGTAGCAACAAAAAGCTCTACCTGGGGCTATTACGACATTGTGACAGATGAAAAAGCCCAAAGTACAACGCCGACTGAGAGGTGCGCGGGGTCGGGTCCAGAGTCACACAGAACTCAAAGAAGAGTACCTTGGCAAACAATGAAAACAAAGACGGTGCAAGGCATCGGGGAGGTGATGCTTTGTTGGTGCCAGGTGGCATCGGTTCCTTACGACCCCAGGAGAGGTGAAGTGTCGGTTCCTTACTGCTGTATGGGAGGTGATGTCGCGGCTGCGGTAAGGCATCGGCACCTTATGACGGTGCGGTGTCGATGGATTCGGGAGATCACCCACCTCAGATAGCGGCTCCACGATGATTAAGCACCAGCGTTGGTGAGATTGGAGCTGTGGTGTGAGTCAGGGTGGTGCATCACGAGCGGTGCCCTCGGCTCTGGTGCAGGCAGCGACCTCGATGACGGCTTCAGAGGGGATACGGTGCAGCATCAGCAGGTGTCAGGGCTGTGGTACAAGTCGGGACTGTGCGTCATGCACTTCACGAGTGGTGCCCACTGCTTCATTGCAGGTCGCAGCTTCGCTCGCCGGCGTTGGTGTTGTTTTTCCCCTCTGTGGCTGCTAAAATAGCAGTTCCAGGTGCAGGAGGATAGAGGAAGTGAAGTCTTTGTGTCCCTGAGACTTCAGAACAGGAGGCAAGCTCTACACCAAGCCCTTGGAAATCTTCAAGCAGGATACATATCACAGTTCAGTTTCTGTCCTCTCCTTGGCAGAAGCAGCCACTGCAGGCCAACCCAGCAAAGAATCCACACAGTAATGGGGCAGTACTCCTCCTTACAGCTTCTCTAGCTCTTCTTCTTGGCAGAGGTTCCTCTTGAGTCCAGAAGTATTCTAAAGTTCTGGGGTCTGAGCTCCATTATTTATACCACATTTTCCTTTGCTCTCTTGTGGCGAAAAGTCTCTCAGTTCAGTCCAAACCAGTTCGGCCCTCTCTGGTCCACCTTCCTGGCAGGAGATGGAGACAGCATTGTGCACAGGAGACAGGGCCTATTCAGGTGCAAGGAAATCTTCTCCCAGTATTCCAAATGCAGCCCAGGTCTATTCAGCTCAGCTCTGAGTCATCCAGGGAAGACAAGACAAATCTCAACCCCCCCAGTGGCTGTCTACAGTGAATGCACATCTCCAACTCCTGTCACTCCAAAACCAGACAGTCAATACACAACCCAGCAGAGGCACATAGGATGGCTAAGCAAGAAACTGCTCACTTTCTAAGAGTGGGATTTTCAAACACATAATTAAAAAACCATCTTTACTATAAAAATGTGTTAGTAAATTTGAGAACCTAAACTCCATTTCTCTATCTGGTCACAATGCAAACTTATACTTGTAAGGTGTTACAAATAAATTCCAATGTTAATCCTAGGGGACAGATAGCTTTTCAATAGTGAAAAATGAAATGCACAGTATTTCACTACCAGGACATGTCACACACGTCAGTACATGTCCTATCTTTCACCTACACTGCACCCTACCCATGGGGTACCTTGGGCCTACCTGAGGGGTGTCTTACATTGAAGAAAAGGGAAGGTTAGGGCCGCGCAAGTGGGTGCACTTGCTAGTTCGACATGGCAGTTTAAAACTGCGCGTAGACACTGAAGTGGCAGGTCTGCGAACCCTTTGATAGGCTGCTTGGGTGGGTGGCACAATCAGTGCTGCAGGCCCAGTAGCAACATTTGATTTACAGGCCCTGGCACACACAGTGCACTGTACTAGGGACTTAGTAGTAAATCAAATAAGCCAGTCATAGAAACACCAAACCATAACACAATTTACATAGGAAGCACTTGCACTTTGGCACTGATCAGCAGTGGCAAAGTGTCCAATGCATCTAGACCAGCAAAACGAAATCCTTCATACAGCAAATAAAAGCCAGGAGGCAAAGGCCAAAAAGACAGGGGAAACCACGCCAGGAATGCCAGGTGTAACTATATATATATATATATATATATATATATATATTCACTGAAAAACCATAGGTTTCAGGGGTGTTATAGTTAGTTGGACATTTCACTCGTACAAAACCATAGAAATTCCCCGTTATAGTTAGTTCAGCTAACTATAACTCGAGCGACCGCAATGCACTGCTGATGATGTCACATATTACATCACTCATGACATGGTCAGTGACATCACTCATGACATCACTTGATGACATCTCAAATGACATCACGGATGACATCACTGATGACATCATCCAGTGAATGTGTGTTTTTCTGAAAATTAAATATGTTTTATATATGTATATCTCAAGGTCGATGGAAGAATAAATGGGTATATAAGTGTCTAAATGGATGATTTTTTTTTGTAAAATTGATTGTATAACTGACTAAGTGTATCTTAGTGAATACATGGGTTAGTGAGTAATGTTTAAATATGAAAATATCTGTATCAGTCTCTCACTTTGTGTATAAGTGGCTGCATGGGTTGGTGAGTAGCTACATGAGTGTCTATATGGGTTATTAGTTGGTTTTTTGAGTATCAGTATGAGTGTCTGAGTGTCTGTATGGTTCGGTGGGGGTATTAATTAGTGCATAGATGCATGAATGAGTGACTCACTGTTTGTATGTGTTGAAGACAGCATGTGTGCAGGACTATATAGGTGGATGAGTATGTGTATGGGTGTGTTAGTGAGTGAATGACTGTCTCAATAGTGTCTTTATGAGTAACTACATATGTTTTAAACTAGTATATGTGAGTATTGGTGTATATAAAGTGAGTATATGTGAGAGTGAGAGATTGGAAGAGTTCCTGTACAAATAAGTAGGTGTTTCTATAAGTGATTGTTTAAGAGAGTAAGTATGTAAGTTTCTGTAGAAGTAAGTGTGGTAGTGTGTGTATAACTGTATATGCAAGTAAATGGATGTTTGATACTTTGTTTGCATGTGTGACTATGTGTGTGAGTAACTCTATGGATGAGTGGCGGTGTGTAACAGGATGTATAGGTGTATGAGTACATATGATAAGTGAGTACATGTATGAGTGACTGTATAGGGACTGTTGGTGAATGAGTGGATGTGTGTGTAGATCTTGGAATTACTGAATAGGTGTGTTGTAACTGGTATTGGTATGTCCATTGTTTTGAAAATGTTAGTTTGTATTTTTGAGTGTGTGTATCAAAGGTTATATTAGGGTGAGAGGAGGTCTGCCACTCTATCACAAGGATGATGTCATCAGTGATGTCATCAGTGATATCATTTGAGATGTCATCAGTGATGTCATGAGTGATGTCACTGACCATGTCATGAGTGATGTAATATGTGACGTCATCAGCAGTGCATTGCGGGCGCGCAAATTATAGTTAGCTGAACTAACTATAACGGGAGAATTTCTATGGTTTTGTACGAGTGAAATGTCCAACTAACTATAACGCCCCTGAAACCTATGGTTTTTTCAGTGAATATATATATATATATATATATATATTTCTCAATGCACGCTTATTAATAATGACCAGCACGCGCAGGAGAGGATTATCCTAAGTTTATTGGGTTAAAAGGTACACGCAGGCACGTTTCGGCAAACTCCTTTCTCGATTGAGAAATTTCTCGATTGAGAAAGGCGGTTGCCAAAACGCATCAGCATGTACCTTTTAACCCAATAAACTTGGAATAATCCTCTCCGCGAGTGCCTGCCATTACTAAGAAGAGTGCAGATTTATCGCACTATCACCCTCGCGTTTTAGAGCACCTGCTTGCGAGTGCAGGGACATGGGTGACATTTTGGAGTGTGAGATATTTGTCTATATATATATATATATTCACTGAAAAAACCATAGGTTTTAGGGACAGTAATAGTTCGTTGGACATTGCACTCGTACAAAACCAGTGAAATTCCCCCGTTATAGTTAGTTCAGCTAACTATAACTCGCGCCCCCGCAATGCACTGCTGATGACATCACATATTACATCACTCATGACATGGTCAGTGACATCACTGATGACATCACTGATGACATCTCAAAAGTATTATAGAACTGTATTTCGACCACTGTAAGATGGCGATCATTTAGAGACACGTACACTGCTATGAATTGTAATGTGTCCGTTTTCTATGTTGATAACTAACAGGAAGTGTATGTAACTGAATGCTACCTGCTATTCCGCTGTGTGATCAAGACTTTGTGAAGTCGAAACGCGTCACGGAGGGTTTATGATGTTAATAAACCCCAAATCTAACTTTGGTGTCCTGCTTGGATTTATGCAAAAACCTGAGAGCGCGATTGGTAACCCCGTGTTGGATTTATATATATCTCCAGCTCAGGGGGCCCATCCAGGGCAGGCATCAGGAATCTTCTGAACCTGGCACCCATCCAGGGTAAATTAGCGACTCACTACGAATACCACAATCCAGTGGGAATTTGCAGCCTATCAGCAGGAGGCATCTTTGTATTTAAGTGGGACGCGCATTGCCGAGTGAAAGAAGAGAACGGCCTTTGAAAAAGCATAGCGAAACGCGTCAGGTCGCGTCTTCTGAACTGCTGAGTCTGCATGGCATTGCCCAGCTCATTTCGGGAGGAAAGACGCCGAGATATTGACTCTCCAGCTCAGGGGGCCCATCCAGGGCAGGCATCAGGAATCTTCTGAACCTGGCACCCATCCAGGGTAAATTAGCGACTCACTACGAATACCACAATCCAGTGGGAATTTGCAGCCTATCAGCAGGAGGCATCTTTGTATTTAAGTGGGACGCGCATTGCCGAGTGAAAGAAGAGAACGGCCTTTGAAAAAGCATAGCGAAACGCGTCAGGCCGCGTCTTCTGAACTGCTGAGTCTGCATGGCATTATCGATCCTAGAGTGCTCCCCGAACCTGGAGGGCAACCTGTGAGCTTTAATATATATATATATATATATCTTCTGCTCCAAAAGTCGCGCAAAGCGTAAGAAGCACTCAGACCATCGTGCAAAGCTTACACGCTTTATTTGGTATGGACACAGTCCTTCATGCCGATATACTAAAACAGCGGTTTCCGTTGTGCCTGACGCGTTTAGTAATTCTTCTTCAGAGGCTTGGCGGACACCTGGCGTGCAACTTCGGTAACTCCCAATCATATCCTGTTTTATAGCATGCCCACAGATGGGCTGTCCTGTATGGCTGCTGTGCTAGGGCATTCTGGGAGTTGTAGTACACAAACATTTACTGTCCACAGATGGAGGCACTATGTTATACTGTTAATGCCAGCCCTATATGGGCCTCCGCATGAGGACCCGTCCTCAATCCAGCACTTTGTCCCTACACAAAAGGCTCGATAAATATCCAACCTCGTGGCCCCCTTGAGATAACGGGGTGGTGCACTCTTGGCGGCTGGGACGCCGCCCTTAGATTCTGCTCCAAAAGTCACCCAAAGCGTAAGAAGCACTCAGACCATCGTGCAAAGCTTACACGCTTTATTTGGTTTGGACGCAGTCCTTCATGCCGATATATTAAAACAGCGGTTTCCGTCGTGCCTGACGCGTTTCGTAATTCTTCTTCAGAGGCTTGGTGGTCACTCCCATTCATATCCTGTTTTATAGCACGCCCACAGATGGGCTGGCCTGTATGGCTGCTGTGCTAGGGCATTCTGGGAGTTGTAGTACACAAAAGTTTACAGTCCACAGATGGAGGCACTATGCTATACTGTTAATGCCAGCCCTATATATATATTGTGCAAAGAAACGTCTCCTCCTTCGTGAGAAAAAGTGCTATCAGCACTCGGTAGGTTTGTTTATCAGGCATTTATTCCAAAGAATGAAACATCAACGCATTTCAGCCGTTACCTCACGGCCTTGTTCACGATGCCGAGCCACATACAGATTTCAATTCAAATACTCAAAAAACTGCAAATGCATAGGCACAGACATAGAAAGAGGACTTTCACTGTTCACAGTTGTACATGATACAAGCTCATAGTAAAAAACGTGGCGGCCATCTTAAAGTCTATTCACATTACTTCAAATGCAATTTACTGAAAAAGAAAAGTTCCCTATATAATACAACTTTTTCTTGCTTTGTTTCTTCTCTTTCCAAAACTCAATTTCTAGTTGTATAATTTGTTTTAAAATGCCTTCAGTGCATGTTTTAGATTGTTAGCGACCACATTTTCTTATGTACTTTCCTGATCATCATCAACTTTACAGATCCAGATATCATTTTAGTCACACATTTTCTAAAAGTGCTAGTGCTTAAAATTAATAAAGTGCTAGTGCTCCAATGTGCAATCTTAATACTTATATAAAGTACTTGGTCGTTCTTTATAAAATTCATATCAATTCCATGGGATAAATGCCCAATGCCTAATAGAGATAATTTTAATCCATCTTATCTCTTTACATGAATTCTTTTTGAAAAACTACCATTTTGTCTTAAGTGCTCTGTGCTTATTTACTAAAGTGCAAGTGCTTGTTCTCTTACTTGTAATTCTGTGTTAAAAACAATTAATAATTTATCTCATGTTGCTCTTATTGATGAAAATGTTTTGCGAGAATACATTAAATTTTGTTTAATGCAGGCATGTAAATAACTCCTCGTCCAGATTAAAACCATTTGGTTCCATAGCATCTAGTTCCAGGATATAAAAGGTTTCTAATTTTCTCTCTCCTTCTCCCCTCCTCTCCTTCTCTAGGGCACTTGAGCTAGGCAGCTGTATGTCATGGATGTTGGGTCACTTTGATGTTCTTTTTCAAAGTGCCTCGCTATTGGATAGCTTCTATCCCTATTAATGATGGCCCTCCTGTGCTGCTATATTCTTTTATGGACAGGTAATGTAGTACTCCCTACATATACTTTCCAGCACCTTAAAATGTAGACCACCAAGCTTGATTTGCACGATAAAACCCCTTTGATTTTTATGCTTTTCTTAAAAGTAGTCTGCAAAGATGACAGGTTTTCCCCATGTTGGCAAGCCTTGCACTTCATACATTTATAAAAACCTTCCCGCTTCTTAAGCCAAGTTTTCTGTGTGGCTGTCCCTCCATACTCGCTTCTCACTAAATAGTCTCTCAGGAACTTAGATTTTCTATAAGTGATTTCTGGTCTTTTTTTCACTTCCTGCCCCAGTAACGGGTCTTCTACAATAAAGTGCCAGTGCTTGTTTAAAACCTTTCTTATCTCCTTGTGTCTCAAATTATACATTGTTATAAATCTGTGTGTGTTATTTAGACCTTCGTTTTTCTTCCTTAATGTTGTTCTATAGGGTTGGAACAGCACCTCCTCTCTATTTGGTTTCTTGCTTTTTTAGATGCTGTTTACAGACTGTTAATTGAGTACCCTCTTTCGATAAATCGATGTTTCATATCCTGCTCTACTTTGTCATACTCACGAAGGGTGCTACATGCTCTTCTAGCTCTGGAAAATTCCCCAAAGGGGATACTCCTGATGAGGGGTGTAGGATGAGCACTCTCCGCATGTAAAATAGTATTTCCAGCGGTAGGTTTTCTAAAAACCGTACTCTCCAGTTTCTCCCCTTCCACATATATCCTGATATCTAAGAACTCTATTGATTGTGTACTTTTCTGGCCCACAAAATTCAGGTTCAGGTCATTGTTATTCAGTTCATTAATGAATTGAGCCACCTCTGCCTCCGTGCCCTGCCACAGCACGAAGACATCATCAATAAATTTGGACCAAATCAGAATCATCTCTGACCAGTGTTCAAGTACTTGGCCCCCGAGCACCTGCTCCTCCCACCAGCCCAGATGTAAATTAGCATAACTGGGGGCCAAGCAGGTGCCCGTTCCTTGTTCCTGTTGGAACAGTTCCTTCCCAGACAGGAAAATATTCCTGGTTAAACACCATTCCATCATTTCAATGATCATTCGATTATGATTGACAAATTTCATGGGTTTCATCCTTAGGAAGTGCTCTGTGGCTTTTAGTCCATGTTTATGTCTGATGCTTGTGTATAAGGTAGATATATCCAATGTCACAAGCACCATATCTTCCTCCCATTTGATGTCATATATCTTTTTGAGGAAATCGGTTGAATCCCTCAAATATGATGGAAGTGTTCTTACTAGTGGGTTCAAGAAAAAATCAATATATTTTGATACATTCTCAAACATACTTCCTTGAGCGGATATTATTGGTCTCCCGGGGGGACTGTCCAAATTCTTATGCACCTTTGGGATCATATAAAACACCAGGATAACCGGGAGTTTCTGTTTTAAAAACTGATATTCATCCCATGTCAGGAGTTCCCGTTCCTTCCAGTAGCTCAGCCTTTCATTAAATTTCTCTTGCACTCCTTCATATTCCTCCATTGTGATCCGTCTGTAGCACTCTGTGTTACTCAATTGAAGTAGGGCTTCCTTTTCATACAAGTCCTTTCCCCAGAGCACTACATTCCCTCCTTTATCGGAGAGTTTTATGATTGTATTAACATCCTTCTTTAGTTTGTTCAATGTCCGAAATATTTTGTTCTCCTGTATTTTCTTCCGATTTTTAAGACCATCTCCTTTTAAAATAATTCTCTCAAGTCCTTGGTGACATTATCCGAGAAGATATCCACATTACCTCTAATTGTTTGTGGGACAAATCTGGAACGTGGTCGGAAGGAAGTATGATCTTCTTCCAATAGTGTAAAGTTCGGCAATTCATTGGCTTGTCCAGGAACCCATGTATTATCCTCATGATCCTCATTTTGTAATTCCCACATCTCGTCTAAGATGGGTAGGTCCAAGACAACCAAATTCTCTGGAACTTGAGGCATATGTACATTCAATTCATATATATATATACAGTCTGTTTCTTAGAAGTAGAATGAAGTTATGTATTTTTGTTTATACTTTTACAGGTCTCCTTCCCTGCACTTCCCTACCCTTCCTTCCCCTGCTTGGTCACTTCAAGAGTCTGCGCTAGTATAGCAGGTCAGACTTGAAGCTGTCAAGAGGTGGGCCGTTCTGAGCATTGTCCCGATCCTGAGGATACAAGACTCAATCGGACAGCTCCATAGGGGTGTGAGAGGGTTTGTGAGTGGTTCTGTGGAGGATGTCATCAGTGATGTAATTTGAGATGTCATCAGTTATGTCATTGACCTTGCCATGACTGATGTAATATGTGAGGTCATAAGCAGTGTATTGTGGGGTGTAATTTATAGTTAGCTCAGGTAAGAAACACTGCTGAATTTCTCTGGTTTGTATGAGTGAAATTTGAGCCTAACTGTAACGTCACTGTAACCTTTGGATTTTTCATTGAATTTCTAAGATTTTTTAATGTTATATTTCCTAACTATAACGTCGGTGTAACCTTTGTTTTTTTACAGTGAATTTCTAAGGTGTTTTAATGTTCTATTTACTAACTATAACGTCCCTGTAAACTATGGCTTTTTCAGTTAATTTTTAAGGTTTTTCAAAATTGTGTTTCCTAACTGTGACCTGTAACCTTTAAGAGTGAATGTGTGAGTGCCTGTGTGAGTCTGTGAGTGGGTGTGTGAGTGTCTGTGTGGGTCCGTTAGTGGGTGTGAGAGTATCGGAGTGGGTCTGAGTGGGTCTATGAGTGCGTGAATATGTCTGTGAGTGGGTGTATGAATGGGTGTGTTAATGCCTGTGTGGGTTTGTGAGTGGGTGTGTGTGTGCCTGTGTGGGTCTGTGAGTGCCTGTGTGGGTCTGTGAGTGGTTGTGTGAGTGCCTGTGTGGGGGTGTGACTGGGTCTGTGAGTGGCACTATGGGTCTGTGAGTGGCTGTGTGGGTCTGTGAGTGAGTGTGTGAGTGACTGTGTCTGTGATTCGGTGTGTGAGTTGTGCTATGGATTTTTGGGTGTTGCTTAGAGCATTTAAAAGGGAAAACTATGGACTCTGCTCTCAGCAGCTGAGACAAGAAAGTACCCTCTCATCACAGTCACTACTTGAGAAATTGGACTTGAAAAAGCAAGGATGCAAACACCTACATCACTGATTACAGATAACTTTTCACAGTGGAAATGCAGAGAAAACACACTTGCTTTGCCTTGGCCATGAGCACGAAGTTAGGATGATTAGTACTTTACAGAAGGTAGCAGCAACTTGGGCACAAATGAGTCCCCAGGCCGATTTCAGCCCCGGGTACCCCATTCCCATGGCCCAGCCAATAACAAGTGGGGGAGTGGGCCATGCAGCCCCCCTCCCAGGTCCACTTTTGGTCATGAGGACCCCATCCCCCAGGGCCTGGTCATTACCAAATGGGGGAAGCAGGCCGTGTGGCCCCCCTCCTTGGGCCGATTATGGCCCCAGTGTCTCATCCCCCAGAGCCCGGCCATTTGTCCTGGGTGTTCCCCGGGTCCTCAGTGTGCTATGTGACTACGGGGGAAGCCTCAAGGCCCTCGCTGCCCCTGCCAGCTCCACCCCATCCTGTGGGAGCAGGCATTGCTTTCACACACAAGGAGCTACTAAACATTCAGGCCCCTGTGTGTGAATGCAATTATTCCCTGCTTGGTTGTCAGCGGGCAGGGCAACAGACGAAAACTCAGCTGCCAGCAAGCTAGAGCATTTCTCCATTCTCACTTGCTGGAATTGGAGTGTTTGCTGTATTTTGGCGGGAGCTGTCAAATCTCCCACGAAGCCACAGCAAACAGCTATGTCCCCAGGATGGCATCCAGGGACTTAGCAGGAGCTGGACCTGGAGGGTGGCAGTCCCCAGGGCCATTATTGGCTCGAGGAGAGGGGGCCATGTGGCCCCCTCCTTTGATTTAGTATGGTGTACCCTGGTAGGTGGTGGTCCCGAGGACAGAGAGCAGACCCTCCCATTTTAAAAATAGAATTTGGCCCCAGAGTGGTGGTGGTCCTCTGGGCCTGGGGGTGTCTGTGAGGCCCCCATTACAAAGAAAATAGCCCCATAGAGGTGATGGTACCCAGGACCCAGGGGGGTCTGTGCCACCCCCCAGTAATCAAAATAAACCCGAGGAGGTGGTGGTCCCTGGGGCATACAAATGCCCAAGGAGGGGGGACTGTGTGCCCCATCCATTAATTTTGTGGTAGGTCGCATGCCACTGGGACCTGGCCCTCCTGGGAGCTAATTGGTAGATAAGTGCAGGAATCCGCACTTATTTTTTTTCCTCTTTTTTAGCGGGAAAAATGCTTTTTGGCCTAGGGAACTTACCCGTGATCAAGGCGGTTATGCCGAAAGGCGTTGGGTTTTCGGCTGCAGGTACCTTTATGAAATGAAATAAAATCTTCACGCAAGATATGTATTGAGTCTCGTTACTGTGGAGAGGAGAGCTGCATGGTGGATTGAAATTAAGTCAGGGCGTTCTCGTACCCTGTATGCGCACCGGAGCTGCTGTGACCCGGATCTCACAAGGAGTGTGGTTGTAACATATATATATATATACATATATATATATACATATATATATAAATATATATATATATATATATATATAAAAATTCACTGAAAAAAACAAAGGTTACAGGGATGTTATAGTTAGGTTCAGATTTTCCACACACAAAACCACTTCAATTCAGCAGTTATAGTTCTCTCAAGTAACTATAGCTCATGCCCTAAGGTAACTATAACTCATGGCCCCGCCATGCACAATTTTCTCATCAATAATTTAACTGCAAATGTTGCAGTGATATCAATGATGTAATAGAAGATGTCATAAATGATGTAATATGTAGGGTAATTAACAGTGCAAGGCGAGTGCATGAGTTATAGTTTCCTTGATATAACTATAACTACAACTGCTGAATTTCTATGTTTTTTTGTGTGGAAAATCTGAACCTAACTATAACGTCCCTGTACCCTATTATTTTTCAGTGAATTTCTATGTTTTTAAAATATTTCTTCCTAACTATAATGTCCCATTGATCTTTGTTTTTTTCAGTAAATTTCTATGGTTTTTAATGCTATTTCCTAACTATAATGTTCCTGCAACATGGGTGTGTGGGGGATGTGTGGGTGGGTGTGTGAGTGGTTGTGTGGGTATGTAAGGGGATGTGAGAGTGTGGTAGGTGTTAGAGAGCATGTGGGAGTGGCTGTGTGTGAGTGGGTGTGGGAGTGGCTGTGTGAGTAAGTGTGTGAGTGGCTGTGTGAGTGGCTGTGTGAGCAGTTTTGTGGGTCTGTGAGTGGGTGTGTGAGTGGGTGTATGGGATTGTGAGAGACTGTGTGAGTAGTTGTGTGGCCATGTAAATGGGTGTGTGAATGGGTGTGTGAAAGCTGTGTGGGTCTGTGAGTGGGTGTGTGAGTAGTTTTGAGTGTCTGTGAGTTGGTTTGTGAGTGGCTGTATAGGTGTGTGAGTGGATGTTTGGGTGTTTAAGTAGAATGTGTGAGTAGGTGTATGGGTGTGCAAGTAGTTGTGTAAATGTCTGAGTAGGTGTGTGAATCTATGTGTGGGTGTGTGAGTGGTCTTGTGGGTCTGTGAATGGGTTTGTGAATGGCTGTATGGGTCTGTGAGTTGGTGTGTGAGTGGCTGTTTGAGTACATATGTCAATCTGTGAGTGAATGTATGTTTTTTCAATTGGGATCTGGGTCCCCAGATCCTCCCCAGATCTGTAAGGTTCTGGGAGGATCCAGGGAGGATCCGCAGATCCTTGCATGATAAAAAAAAGGTTTTTGAACAATTTCTTGCCCATGAGGGGTCCCTTACAGACCCCTCCATTACTCCCATGGGGTCAGGGTACCTCTACCCTGATCCCTTCTTTTACTTTTTAACTGTATTTTCCCCACTGGGATCCGAGATCTTATGAACAAAATGGTGGGCGCAACTTTCCTCTCAGGTTGCAGCCAACCAATCACGGCATTGCTGTTGGCAGGTAGATTCCCAAATCTGAGAAGGATCCGAGGAGCATCCACATCCCTGGATATAAAATGTGTTTTTTGTGAGAAGTTGGCCTGGTATATGCTGTTCACTAATTAAAGTGGACACCTTGCACCAGAACAATTCGACTCTTATGGTTGGTAGGTTTAAGACAACCTTTATAGAAAGCTATCCTAGTGGTAGCTGTGGAGAGCAGCCTTCAGGCTAAGTCTTGGAGGAATGTAAAGCAGCTTGTTTTACCACACAGTCTTTTGAATCACCAAATGAAAAGACACAACACAGGTATATATATCAAATATATATGTATTTATTAATAAACAACTCTCTACTAATCTCTTTATGAGATTAGAAGTCAGGAACATATGTACAAATCAAATGTTATCAAAAATAAGTTAGAACAATCCAATATCACAATCTTAGTTTGGCTAGACCTAGGTCTAGGACATCTAGAATCGAGGGACCCCCAAGAACCACCCCAGGTAGTTGTAGGAGACCCACAGGGGATGGACGCGGTGTCCTGGCACCGGTGCGAGTCCTGTGCGAGTCTATGCGAACAGACGCGATTGAGATTTCAATGTTAAAGGTCCCTCCTTCTAGGGTAGCTACAAGCAAGGCACTTACAGGGTAAGTAGTTCTAGGGCCTGCACCCACAGGAGCACCGTAATGCTAAAGTTACCTCACCCAGGGGAGCCGGGTGCATAGGTGTCTTTTGGTGTCGGGTCGCGGCGTCGTTTTCAATGGGAGCCAGTGAAGACTTGCTGCTTGCGGCGACTGAAGAAGTGTCCGTTGGAATCCAAGCCTGGATTCAGAAGGAGGAAGACCTGAAAGCAGAGGGGACAGTGTTCAAGGGCACTTGGCAGTGACCCGGGGCAAGGAAGATGAATGCCCACCGTCATTGACAGATTCAGGTCGTTCACTGGTGTCTTGACTCTTCGACCACAAGGTCCAGGAGGAGTTGAGGATGGCCAGGAGCTGGATTCAGCATGTCCCACGAAGTCTGCAGCTGACTGCGGTGTCGGCAACCCGATTGGAGCCAACAAGCCTTGGTAGTATCAAGTCTCGTGGTGGAAAGAAAAAGTCAATGGGGCAGACCCGCAAGGTCTGAGGGACTTACCCAGCAAAGGTAGGTCAGGGAAGGCCTAGAGCAACCAGGGGAGCCCTTTGGTTTCTTTTAAAAGTCTTCTGGGGACCCACAAGCTGGATGGCAAGGGATTGGGAAGACGCCTCTGGCAGATGCACTCAACAGGGGCCCACGGTCACTCGGGAAGGTGTAGGCCTCTGATTTTGGGAGGGGTCTCTGTTAGAGGCTGGGACCTTACGTGGTCCAAAGCACAAGTTCGTAGAATGTCGTGAAGGGGTTGCACTCGACAATAGTGCACGATACCCAGGGTCTGCGGTTCCTCGTTGCTCGTGGGGTCCACTTGCCTCAGCTTCACTGGGGACTCACGATGACCTTGGAGAAGTCAGAAAATCCTCTTCCTGGGCTGCAGGGACTTCGGGCTCCGGCGGGAGCGGCGTAGTTTGCGACCATCATTGTCATTTTTGGTGCCTGCCAAGCAGGGGAGTCACTCCTTGACTCCAAGGGAGATTCTTCTGTCTTACAAAGGTAGTGGAATGTCGAAGGTCCGGGATTCTTCTTGTAGAGCATCATCCAGGGGTATCTGGGTTGCAATGCACAGGTTCCCCCTCTTATACTAAAAAGAAGGGAGGGACTAGCTCTATGACCCCACCTATGGGAGGGTCAGGGAGGGGTGGCTACACCCACTTCCCTTTGTCCAGTTTCACGCCAGAGCAGGGGCAGGTAGGCCCTGAGCTGGTTTGAACTGGCATATGCACAGAGGAGCCTTCTGCTCCCCCAGTGCAGGACTTCAAAGCACTCTAGGAGTGCACCCACCCAGCCCCAATACACTAAACCCTGTCTGGCAGGTGGTCACAGCCTCCTGGGACAGGATACCTTTTGTTGGGCTTCCTCCACTGCGAGTTTCGGTCATCAGCAGGAGGGCAGCCCAGTGTCTGTGACTGGTGGCATCCATTTTGTGATGCCAGGGCTCTTCAGGATTCTACCGCGTTTCCACAGTAGGTACATGTCTATCCCTCTAGAAGGGTGGAATGCTACCCCTGCCACCAGAACTGTGGGGGGTAGTATTCCAAGATGTTTGACACCAAACACGACATGTTTCCGTGCAGCCATCCCAAAGTTAGCATTTAACGTGAGGTTATAATGCGCTTAAGAGTATATGGTCAAGCTGCACTACAAACAGCATCAGAGAAGGGTCTCCGAATGCTGCAGAGGGGCTCTGCTCAGGCAGGGGCACCCTCTCACATAGGAACCAAGCACTCTGCCTTCAGGATTGATAAGGCCTGCCATAGGAGTGACTTATAGGTTTATATGTGTGTGATCTATGTAGTGATATAGGTAGCCTATATCACAGTAAGGGTGCATGCACCTCCTTACCCAGGCTGCAGTGCAGACCTGTGGTGTCCGATTTAGTCTGCTTCCCAGGGGTGGCATAATACATGCTTCAGCCCCTGGTAGGCCTGTGAAGTACCTATGCCCTTGGCACCTAAGGTACCATATACTAGGGACTCATAAGGTACCACAGTATCCAATCACTAGTGCACCTAGAGTGCACTCCAAGTCGTTTAGAGAGAACAGAGAGGCTGGGGCCCTGATTGGCAGGGTCCCAGCCTGACTGTAGCCAGAAACCAGTGTAAACATCAGAAAAAAGTGGGGGCAACATAAGAGGCAGATCCTACTCTCCTACACAACCCCCCCCAAACGCAGGGACAATAAACTAACCTTGACCAGTTGAGTCTTCGTGTTCTAAGTGGAAATACCTTGAGAGTCCATCTGCATTGGCATGTTGGGTCCCAGGTCTATGTTCCACTGTATAGTCCATCCCTGTAGGGAACTGGACCACCTCAAAAGTTTTGGGTTTTCACCTTTCATCTGTTTAAGCCATAGGAGGGCTTGTGGTCAGTCTGAACTATGAAGTGAGTGCCAAACAAGTATGGCCTCAGCTTCTTCAGGGCCCACACCACAGCAAAGGCCTCCCTCTCTATAGCTGACCAACGTTTCTCTCTAGGGGTCAGCCTTCTGCTAATGAAAGCTACTGGCTGGTCTTGACCTTCATCATTCAGTTGAGACAGTACAGCTCCCACACCCAGCTCAGAAGCATCTGTTTGGACAATGAACTTTTGGTGTAGTCTGGACTCTGTAAGATGGGGCAGTGCACATGGCCTGCTTTAGGTCTTCAAATGCCTTCTGACAGCTAGCTGTCCACTGAACCTTTTTGGCATTTTCTTTGAGGTTAGATCATTCAAGGGGGTCACTTTAGATCCATATCCCTTCACAAACCTCCTATAGTACCCAGTCAGGCCTAAGAAGGCTCTCACCTGTGTCTGGGTGGTGGGAGCAACCCATTCCATTATGGTTTGGATTTTGCTCTGTAAAGGCTGAACCTGGCCTCCACCCACAAGGTGGCCCAGGTACACAACCTGACTCTGCCCTATCTGGCACTTAGTGGCCTTGATAGTGAGGCCTGCTTTCTGCAGAGCCTCTAAAACATTTCTGAGGTGGACCAGGGGATCCTGCCAGGAGGAACTAAAGACAGCAATATCATCTAGATAAGCTGAGCAATAAGTTTCCATCCCTGCCAGAACTTTATTCACCAACCTCTGAAAAGTGGCAGGTGCATTTTTCAATCCAAAGGGCATCACAACAAAGTGGTAGTGCCCACCAGGGGTCGAAAATGCTGTTTTGGCTTTTGCATCATCAGCTAACCTGATCTGCCAGTAGCCAGCTGTTTGGTCAAATGTACTTAGATACTTGGCTGAGGCCAAAGTATCAATCAGCTCATCTGCCCTTGGTATGGGATAGGCATCAGTCCTAGTGACTGCATTGAGGCCTCTGTAGTCTACACAAAACCTAATTTCTTTCTTACCACCCTGGGAATGAGGCTTGGGTACTAGGACTACTGGGCTAGCCCATGGGCTATCTGAAGGCTCAATCACACCTAACTTCAACATCTTCTGGACTTTAGTCCTGATACAGTCCCTGACATGGTCAGGTTGCCTGTAGATTTTACTCTTGACAGGCAGACTGTCTCCAGTGTCTACCTCATGGGTGCACCAGGAAGTCTGACTAGGGGTCAGGCTAAACATATGTCTGTACTGTTGCAGAACTTGTCTGCACTCAGTTTGCTGATGGTCAGTGAGGCTGCTTGCCAAAGCAACACCATCTACTGACCCATCATCAGGGTTCTGCGAGAGCAGGTCAGGGAGAGGGTCACTCTCCTCCTCCTGTTCCTCATCAGTTGCCATGAGCAAGCCCATGTCAGCCCTGTCAACATATGGTTTTAATCTGTTGACATGGAGCACCCTCAGGGGCTCCTGGGAGTTCCAAGATTCACCAGATAGGTGACTTCTCCCTTCTGTTCAACTATTGTATGGGGGCCACTCCATTTGTCTTGGAGGGCTGCTGGGGCCACAGGCTCCAACACCCACACTTTCTGTCCTGGCTGGTATACAGTCAGCACAGCCTTTGGTCATGCCAAGCTTTTTGTAATTCTTGGCTGGCCTCCAGGTTTTTGGTTGCCTTTTTCATGTACTCAGCCATCCGGGAGCAGAGACCAAGTACATAGTCCATCACATCTTGTTTGGGGGCTTGAGAGGTAACTCCCAGCCCTCTTTACCAAACACAATGGACCTCTCACAGGATGCCCAAACAGAAGCTCAAATGGGCTGTAACCAACCCCCTTCTGTGGAACCTCTCTGTATGCAAACAACAGGCAGGGAAGAAGAAGGTCCCATTTCCGCCTAAGCTTCTCTGGGAGTCCTTTAATTATTCCCTTAAGGGTTTTGTTGAAGCGTTCAACTAAACCATTGCATTGTGGGTGATAGGGGGTGGTGAACTTATAAGTGACACCACACTCCTTCTACATTGCCTTCAAATATCCTGACATGAAGTTGGTACCTCTGTCAGAAATGACCTCCTTTGGGAAACCCACTCTGGAGAAGACTCCAATGAGGGCTCTTGCCACCACAGGGGCTGTGGTGGTCCTCAGGGAATTGCCTCTGGGTACCTGGTGGCATGATCCACTACCACCAGGATAAATCTGTGCCCAGATGCAGTTTGAGGGTCAATGGGACCAACAATGTCAATCCCTACCCTTTCAAAGGGTACCCCCACCACAGGTAGTGGTATCAGGGGCCTTTGTTGTGCCACCTGCCTTGCCACTGGCTTGGCAGGTGACACAGGAGCGACACAACTCCTTTGTGTCCTCTGACATATGTGGCCAATGAAAATGTGGAACAAGCCTGTCCCAGGTCTTGTTTTGGCCCAAGTGACCTGCCAAAGGGATGTCATGTGCTAGGGTCAAGAGGAACCCCCTAAACTTCTGAGGTATTATCAACCTCCTGGTGGCTCCAGGGGCTGGATCTCTACCCTCAGAATATAGGAGTCCCTCATCCCAGTAAACTTTATGGGACCCACTAGCACTCCCAGCAGCCTCAGCAGCAGCCTGCTGTCTGAGGGGTTCAAGAGAGGGGCAGCACTGTTGCTCCTTCCTCAGATCTTCCTAGAAGGGCCCCCTGCCCCCAGGAACTCAACCTGATCAGGCTCAAGTTCCTCTTGGGCAGTTCCTTCTTCAGGGTATGCTTCTCCTCCCTCAAGAGGGGAATCTGTGATCTGATACAGAGGGGAAGGCACTGCCTTAACCCTACTGCTCCTCTTCTTGGGAAGCATCTGGTCCATAGTTTCAGGATCCAGAGCTGGTTCAGTGTCATGCATTTTGGCTTGTGACCTGGTCACAACAAATACCTCTGCAGGGATGCCCAACATCTCAGCATGAGTCCATAACTCTACTTCAGACCAGGCTGAAGTCTCTAGATCATTGCCCAATAGACATTCGACAGGGAGGTCTGCACTGACTACAACCTTCTTGAGGCCAGTTACCCCTCCCCAGGAGAAATTCACAACTGCCAGACTATGGTTGGTCTTGGCATTGCTTGCATTGGTCACCTGGTACATTTCACCCAGGATGATCTGTCCAGGGTCCACAAGATCCTCTGCCACCATGGTGACACTACCACCTGTGTCCCTAAATGCCAAAGCCTGTTTGCCATTTATTACAGGCTGCTGTTTGTATTTGCCCAGATTACTGGGGCTCACTAGGAAGGACATTTCAATGTCTCCATCACAAATCAGCATTGCCTGAGTGGGTTCTCTGACTAGGCCAGAGCCCACTTCAGAACCCAGGGTCAACCCTACTACACCCTTCTTCTGAGTACTACCTCCACCAGTAGCTGAACTAGGGGGAACAGTTGCCTTAGGGGCCGGAGTGGTGGTGGTTGGTCTTTGGACTTGTTACAGTCAGAAGTCCAGTGCCCTTTCTGTTTACAGAATTTGCACCAGGGCTTCTTTTGGCCTTTTCCCTTGTTGGATTGTGACTCCCCACCAGATGCAGATTTTTGGGGCCCTTGTGAAGACTTCTGGTCTGTTGACTTATCCCCACTTTTCTCAGAGCCCTTCTGATCCTGCTTCTTAGTGTCACCCCCTTGGTTCTGGGTTTTCTGCCTCACCCTGGTTCTGACCCACTTGTCTGCCTTCTTTCCCAATTCTTGGGGAGAGGTCAGATCAGAGTCTACCAGGTATTGATGCAACAACTGGTTCTGGCAATTATTAAGGATCTGTTCTCTCATCATTAGATTATACAATCCCTTGAAATCAGTAACCCTACTGCCAACCAGCCAACCCTCCAGAGCCTTGGTTGCACAATCTACAAAGTCAGTCCAGTCCTGAGTCTGTGCCTTCTGGGTGTCTCTGAACTTCAACCTGTACTGCTCAGTGGTTAAGCCAAACCCATCTATCAGTGCACTCTTCAGGACTTCATAGTCATCAGCATCCTCTTCTCTAACAGTGAGGAGCTTGTCTCTACCTTTATCTGAAAAGGAGAGCCACAAGATTGCTGCCCACTGCTTTTGGGGGACCTGTTGTACTTTACAGGCCCTTTCCATAGCAGTTATCCACTTGTGGATATCATCCCCACTCTGGTAGGGAGGAACAACCTTGCTCAGGTTCCTATGGTCTGGAATATTTTCTCTGCCTCTAGGGACACTGTTGCTGCTACCAGGGGTTCTAACCCTCTCTTCTAGAAGCTCTCTGGAACTCAAAGGCTTCTTTGTCTAATTCCAACTGCTTGGTTTTGAGGGCAAATCTTGCTTCCTCATACTGCAGCAGTTTGTACATCCTTTCAGAGGAGGTCCTCTTCTTGGGAAGAAGGAGTTCCTCTGGTAGACAGTTTCTCTGCCAGATTGAAAGGAGTGCTCAGATTCCCTGAAAGGGACCTGTGCCTGTCTTCCACTATGTCAGTTCTCTTTAGGGAGAATTCCTCTGTCTTGTTCAGACCCCTTTGGGCCTGGCCCTACAATCACAGAGTCCTGGTCATCCTGATGTTCATCATCTGACCCAGACACTATGACTGACCCACCCACTGATCCAGACCCCTTAGCTCCTAGAGCTAATCTAAGGTCATCTGCTGTTAGCAGATCTATCAAGTGTAGTGTGGAGGGACTCTGTCCTATCTTCAGGTGCCTCTCAGCACACATGGCTTTCAAGTCACAGAAAGTCATGTCCTTATACTGAACCTGGGTGCAATACAAGTCCCGGGCACACATGAACCAGGTGTTGAACCACTGATGGTTCGAAAGTTTAGAAAAAAGTCTCAATGTTCAATCTCCAGTGTAATCATCCTTGTTTTATTATTCAATGGAACACACGAAAACCAGCCAACGCGTGTTTCGTCGCCAATGGGAGTTATCCCGCGACTTCCTCAGGGCTTAGAAAAACAGGTGGTAAAAGTCTGGTACGAATGCTCTACCGGTGATAAATCCAACCCGGCTGCAAGGAGTAATGCAATCTTCGTATTAGCCAGTTGCCGGTGATAATTCCAACCCGGCTTCTGACGAAAAGTTCCACGGTATGAAAATCCAAGTATAGGGTGCCAAAGTAAGGCCTGGCGTCTGACGTAATAATAAAAGGTGTAACAGTCCAAGAAAAATAAAAGGTGCGGTGTTGCTTCAGCAAAATGCTAAGGTCGTGACAAGTCTTATCATGTGGAAAGCTCGTATTCCTAAAAACGTACTGCAAGCATTCTGATGCCACGGAGAGTATTACGTATCCCTCCAAGCGGGTGCGCTGTAGAGTTCCAATGCCAGTAGTGTAAGGTGATAAACGCCAGGCCTTACTTTGGCATCCTATACTTGGATTTTCATACCGTGGAACTTTTCGTCAGAAGCCGGGTTGGAATTATCACCGGCAACTGGCTAATACGAAGATTGCATTACTCCTTGCAGCCGGGTTGGATTTATCACCGGTAGAGCATTTGTACCAGACTTTTACCACCTGTTTTTCTAAGCCCTGAGGAAGTCGCGGGATAACTCCCATTGGCGACGAAACACGTGTTGGCTGGTTTTCGTGTGTTCCATTGAATAATAAAACAAGGATGATTACACTGGAGATTGAACATTGGGACTTTTTTCTAAACTTTCGAACCATCAGTGGTTCAACACCTGGTTCATGTGTGCCCGGGAATTGTATTGCATTGATATTGTGTAGGGCTTGACCTTACACACATTGAGGGGTTTTAGGGAATTATCCCCTTACCCGGTAGCACCATACACTTTAGATTGAGTTTACACTTAGCCGTTTATTGAGCTGGGCGCCTTTTTCCTGAGTTACTAAAAACCCTTCGTACATAACTATAACTGAAGCTGGGTGGATCCACTGGGTCCATCCCTTGAGGACATTCTAGTGTTGTGCAGTGTTGTACTACCTACACTAGTTTGTGGCCTACTGATACTAGCTTGAGCTGTAGAAAGGGTGTGCTATTCCTTTTGCACACAGCTCTAAGTTCAGTAGAACTTATTGATACTAAGCTTGATTTTATATGTACCTTGAGTACCTATAGTGGTTTTCAGTTAGTAATTCAAATAGAGATTTTCTGGTAAAACAATAGCAAGCTGGAATCCCACACGCTGCCACCAATGTGAGAAGTTGGCCTGGTATATGCTGTTCACTAATTAAAGTGGACACCTTGCACCAGAACAATTCGACTCTTATGGTTGGTAGGTTTAAGACAACCTTTATAGAAAGCTATCCTAGTGGTAGCTGTGGAGAGCAGCCTTCAGGCTAAGTCTTGGAGGAATGTAAAGCAGCTTGTTTTACCACACAATCTCTTGAATCACCAAATGAAAAGACACCACACAGGTATATATATCAAATATATATGTATTTATTAATAAACAACTCTCTACTAATCTCTTTATGAGATTAGAAGTCAGGAACATATGTACAAATCAAATGTTATCAAAAATAAGTTAGCACAATCCAATATCACAATCTTAGTTTGGCTAGACCTAGGTCTAGGGCATCTAGAATCGAGGGACCCCCAAGAACCACCCCAGGTAGTTGTAGGAGACCCACAGGGGACGGACGCGGTGTCCTGGCACCGGTGCGAGTCCTGTGCGAGTCTATGCGAACAGACGCAATTGAGATTTCAATGTTAAAGGTCCCTTGTGTGTTCGAGGCGAACACACCGATCGGTCCTTGTACGAGTCGAAGGACGCGGTTACAGATAGAGTTGCAAGGGGGATGGACGCGCTGTGTCTAACACAGACGCGAACCTTGTACGAGTCAGCGCAATTGAGAGTTCAATGTTACAGGCCCCTTGTGTGTTCGAGGTGAACCCACCGATCGGACTCAGTACGAGTCGAAGGACACGGTTACAGATAGAGCTACAAGGGAGATGGACGCGATGTGTCTAACACAGACGCGAACCCTGTACGAGTCAGCGCAATTGTCGCACTTAGAAAATAAGAGTTTTAGGGCACTTCTAGGGTAGCTACAAGCAAGGCACTTACAGGGTAAGTAGTTCTAGGGCCCACACCCACAGGAGCACTGTAATGCTAAGTTACCTCACCCAGGGGAGCCGGGTGCATAGGTGTCCTTGGTGTCGGGTCGCGGCGTCGTTTTCAATGGGAGCCAGTGAAGACTTGCTGCTTGCGGCGACTGAAGAAGTGGTACGTTGGAATCCAAGCCTGGATTCAGAAGGAGGAAGACCTGAAAGCAGAGGGGACAGTGTTCAAGGGCACTTGGCAGTGACCCGGGGCAAGGAAGATGAATGCCCACCGTCGTCGACAGATTCAGGTCATTCACTGGTGTCTTGACTCTTCGACCACGAGGTCCAGGAGGCGTCGAGGATGGCCAGGAGCTGGATTCAGCGTGTCCCACAAGGTCTGCAGCTGACTGCAGTATCGGCGACCCAATTGGAGCCAACAAGCCTTGGTAGCAGCAAGTCTCGTGGTGGAAAGAAAAAGTCAATGGGGTAGACCCGTAAGGTCTGAGGGACTTACCCAGTGAAGGTAGGTCAGGGCCGGCCTGGAGCAATCAGGGGAGCCCTTTGGTTTCTTTGGAAAGTCTTCTGGGGACCCACAAGCTGGCTGGCAAGGGATTGCAAAGACGCCTCTGGCGGATGCACTCAACAGGGGCCTACGGTCACTCAGGATGGTGTAGGCCTCTGATTTTGGGAGGAATCTCTGTTAGAGGCTGGGACCACACGTGGTCCAAAGCAAAAGTTCGTAGAGCATCGTAAAGGGGTTGCACTCGACAATAGTGCATGGTACCCAGGGTCTGTGGTTCCTCGTTGCTCGTGGGGTCCACTTGCCTCAGCTTCGCTGGGGACTCACGATGGCCTTGGCGAAGTCAGGAAATCTTTTTCCTGGGCTGCAGGGACTTCGGGCTCCAGCGGGAGCGGCGTAGTTTGTGACCGTCGTTGTGGTTTTTGGTGCCTGCCAAGCAGGGGAGTCACTCCTTGACTCCAAGGGAGATTCTTCTGTCTTCCAAAGGTAGTGGAACGTCGAAGGTCCGGGATTCTTCTTGTAGAGCGTCGTCCAGGGGTATCTGGGTTGCAATGCACAGGTTCCACCTCTTATACTAAAAAGAAGGGAGGGACTAGCTCTATGACCCCACATATGGGAGGGTCAGGGGAGGGGTGGCTACACCCACTTCCCTTTGTCCAGTTTCACGCCAGAGCAGGGGCAGGTAGCCCCTGAGCTGGTTTGAACTGGCATATGCACAGAGGAGCCTTCTGCTCCCCAGTGCAGGACTTCAAAGCACTCTAGGAGTGCACCCACCCAGCCCCAATACACTAAACCCTGTCTGGAAGGTGGTCACACCCTCCTGGGACAGGATACCTTTTGTTGGGCTTCCTCCACAGCGAGTTTCGGTCATCAGCAGGAGGGCAACCCAGTGTCTGTGACTGGTGGCATCCATTTTGTGATGCCAGGGCTCTTCAGGATTCTACCGCGTTCCCACAGTAGGTACATGTCTATCCCTCTAGAAGGGTGGAATGCTACCCCCGCTGCCAGAACTGGCGGGGGGGTAGTATTCCAAGATGTTTGACACCAAACACGACATGTTTCCGTGCAGCCATCCCAAAGTTAGCATTTAACGCAAGGTTATAATGCGCTTAAGAGTATATGGTCAGGCTGCACTACAAACAGCATCAGAGAAGGGTCTCCGAATGCTGCAGAGGGGCTCTGCTCAGGCAGGGGCACCCTCTCACATAGGAACCAAGCACTCTGCCTTCAGGATTGATAAGGCCTGCCATAGGAGTGACTTATAGGTTTATATGTGTGTATCTATGTAGTGATATAGGTAGCCTATATCACAGTAAGGGGTGCATGCACCTCCTTACCCAGGCTGCAGTAGCAGACCTGTGGTGTCAGATTTAGTCTGCTTCCCAGGGGTGGCATAATACATGCTTCAGCCCCTAGTAGGCCTGTGAAGTACCTATGCCCTTGGCACCTAAGGTACCATATACTAGGGACTCATAAGGTACCACAGTATCCAATCACTAGTGCACCTAGAGTGCACTCCAAGTCATTTAGAGAGAACAGAGAGGCTGGGGCCCTGATTGGCAGGGTCCCAGCCTGACTATAGCCAGAAACCAGTGTAAACATCAGAAAAAAAGTGGGGGCAACATAAGAGGCAGATCCTACTCTCCTACATTTTTAGTATCTCAAAAACTACTGAACGGATTTACAACAAATAGCAAAAAGCACTCTTTCTGTACCAAAAGCTAGCTTTTTTGCCAAATTTGGTGTAATTCTGTCCAGCAGTTCTAGCTGTAGTTGTGTCTAAAATCTCTACAGGAATTACCATGGGAAGCACACTTTTTTTTACCCCCCTTTTCTCAGCCTCTGCTTGACGGATCGTCCCAAAACTTTCCATGTGGAACACGACCTGACTTGACACTTTTTGGGAAAATTTTGCTACGAATCGCCAAATGGCACTGAAGACGTGGGCAAGTCAAAAAATGCTTTTCATATGGAAACTAGGTCCTAACTTTAACTACCTACTGCAGACCAATATATATATTGGTCTGCAGTAGGTAGTTAAAGTTAGGACCTAGTTTCCATATGAAAAGCATTTTTTTACTTGCCCACGTCTTCAGTGCCATATATATATATATATATATCCACAGTTTAGTTTGGCTAAACCCAAGCCACTTCTACGGCGGGCACACGGCAGGGGTAGCCACCCCCATAAATCCACAATACATCCAATGCGTAACTCTTTGGTCAAAGTAGAAAACACCACTGGAGCCGTGGCCACTATTATGAAGCGTGTTTATTGACAACACTAAGTCCGACGTGTTTCGGAGTTTCCTCACTCCTTCGTCATATATTTATATATATATATATATATATATATATATATATATATATATATATATATATATATATATATATAGACTCCATAAAAAACAAAAGGTTACAGAGACGTAATAGTTTGGTTCAGATTTTTCACACATAAATTAAGTCTGGGCGGTGAACTCTGCTCCGCTCGCGGAGTTTGCGGAGTTTTCCACACTCCACGTTACGCGGACCTCGCGGAGTCCCGAAAAACTCAGCTTCGCGTTGCGGAGCGGAGTTTTTTTCCTTGCTCGCGTTTGTCAATGTCAAGTTGGCAAGCGAGGAAAATCCACCTCCCAGCGAGATTTTTCCTCGTTCGAGATCGTCAACATCAAGTTGGCGAGTGCAAGCCTGGAAAATCAACCTCCCGGCAAAATTTCTCAACGCGGGCGGTCAGATATCTCATTGCGAGTGGTTGCGTATGCTCGCGAGCACTCGCGTTGAGAAACCCCCCGCTTGCGTTGAGAAAGCTGCCGCTCGAGTAAAAATCTACTCGAGCGGCAGAAAAGAAGCAGCGCCTGCTTGCACTGTGCATGATGCCGTTCGCGATGATTGCACAGTGTGGACAAGCACCTGGCACTGACAATCACTGCGAACTGCATTTATCTAAAGAAACTCCGCCGCTCTCCGAGCTCCACGTAGTGCGGCGGAGTTCATGGAATTCCGCGAACTTCGCCCAGGGTTAACATAAATCCATAGAAATTCAGCAGTTATAGTTATAGTTTTCTTATGAAAACTATGGCTCATGCCCTAAGGTAACTATAACTCACTGCGCCGCCATACACATTTTTCTCATCAATAATTGTATTGCAAATGTCGCAGTGATATTATCTATGATGTCATGGAATATGTCATGACTGATGTAATATTAGTAGTTAGCAGTGCATGGCGAGGGAGCGAATTATAGTTACCTTGGGGCGCAAGTTATAATTCCTTGATATAACTATAACTGCTGACTTTTCTATGGTTCTGTGTGTAAAAAATTAACCTAACTTTAACGTCCCTGTACCCTCTGGGTTTTGGTGAATTTCTAAGGCTTTTTTAATTCTATTTTCTAACTATAACATCCCTATAACCTTTGTTTATTTCAGTGACTTTCTATGTTTTTTTAATGCTATTTCGTAACTATAATCTCTCTGTAACCTTTGGTTTTTCAGTGAATTTCTAGTTTTTTTTAATGTAAGGTAATATTTAATTATGATACATTATTCCAATTGCCATGGCGAACGGCCTTTTGCCATGAGTGGTGGTGAGTTGTTCTAGGCCCTAGAGCCAACCCCTTGCAGGCAAACAACCCCACACTGTGCACAGCCTCAGGAGGTGTACTGTGTAGGGGGTTGGCCAGAAGGCCTGGGACCTTGCCCTGTGGCCAACACATGCAAAGGCAGCCAACCTATAGGCACCCTCCCCAGGCCACTTTTCGTCCGAGCAACCCCATCCCAAGTGCATTTTTGGGGGAGAGATGGCACAGGACCCCCTCCCTGGGCCACCTTTGTCACAGGGGGCCCCATCCCCCAGGTCCTGGCACCATATTTAATGGGGTGGGGCCACGCAGCCCCCCAACCAGGGCTGATTTTAGGCTAAAGAACTCCTTCCCTTGGGATCACCATTATATTTACAGGGGCGAGGATCGCCATACTCGCGGTGGTGATTGTCCACCCACCACCGCACCAGCTGTCCAACCACACTATTAGGACGTTGGTGGTCGAACCGCCATTGTACTGCCGCAACCGACAGGGAACTGCATTCCCTGGCAGTCCTACATCAGTCTGAAGGCTGCAATATGGTGGTCTCATGGAGTTCTTACTCCAAGTAACTGCTGGCGGTGAGGAAAGCTCTTGCCCCTGCGCATGGGGTGCATGCAGGGGGGCACATGTTGTACACCCCCCGTTCCTGCACGGAAAGGAATGCACGACATGGTGCATTCCTTCCCGTGCAGGAACGTGAACTGGTGGTTACACGGCTGTGCTGTTTAAGACTCACATGCCGTCCACACGCCAAACCACAAAATTACTTGTAATCTGGCCGGTGGGCAGTGGGGAGTTTCAATGGTCCTGGAGCAGAATGGTGGCATACCTCCCACTCCAGGGTCACCTAAACTCACAATCAGGCCCTTAGTGTTTGCTCCTGCTTGGCTGGAGTATTGAAATGGCTCCCGTCAAACAAGCGCAAACACAGGTTTTCCTGCCTGCACCAGTATGGGCAGAGAAACCCCTATGTCCCAAGGATAGGCACTCCGGGGCATAGCATATGAGCTGGCCCTGGGGGATGGGGTCCCCAGGGCCATTACTGGCTCAGGGAGGGGGGCCACACAGCCCCTCTCCCCTTTCTAATTGTGACTGGGCCCCGGGGCCCAAATCAGACACAGAAGGAGGGGCTGTATTCCACCTCCACTTTTTTAAATCCAGCCAGGCCCCAGGGGATGGGGTCCACAGGCCCGAAATCAGCCCAGGAGGGGGTCCTTGTGCCCATCTCACTTTTTTAAAAGGCCAAGTGTCCCCTTCCCCAAAATATATATGTATTGTTCGCTCTGAGACCTGGCCAAACCGAGACGCATAAAAAAACAAGTGCAGGAGACCTCGCCCTTTTTTCCCAATTTTGCCACGATCCTCAGCAAATTTGTGTAAAAATAAAAAAATATGTTTTTGGCCCCAGATGGTGGGACCTCTCCACCAGACCTACAGGTTCAGGGTATTCCTATTCTGCTCCTTGTTCTTTGGGGTTTTATTTGCCTCTTTTCTTGGGACTCGGGCCGAGTCCCAAGTCCCAAGATGGCTGTTACTGCTTCCTGGTTGAAGTGGTGTCAGCCAATCAGATCTCATTTTGAGATCTGTCAGATCCGCGTCTCGAGATATGCATAAATCTTTTTTTTAATGACTTCAAAACTACTGAGCAGATTCACACCAAATTACAAAAGGCACTCCTTCTGGACCAATATCTACCTTCTGCCAAATGTGGTGTAATTCCGTTCAGCGGTTCGAACTGTAGTAGTCACCAAAATGCCTATGGGAAATTACATGGGAAAGACGCCTTTTGGGACCCCCCCCATTTTCCCACCCCCTACTTGATGAATGACCCCCAAACTTTCCAGACAGCAGCTGAAGTGACTGGCACACTAGTTTGGAAAATTTCATGAAGATTTGTCAAACTGCATCAAAGTTATTAGCAAAACAAAAAATGCTTTTCTATGGAAACTAGGTCCTAACTATATCTACCTACTGACAACCACCAGTAGGCCAGTAGGTTCATATATATATATATATATATATATATATATACACTAGCCTACTGGTGGTCATCAGTAGGTAGTATGGTACATTATATATGTTGCCCGTTTCCATGATGACATTGATGGTGTGTATATATAAAGCAAACACAAGGAGATGATGGACGGAGCACTGAAACTTTTCAGACACTCACCCCCAGTCACAGATCTGAGTTGAATCCATCATCGTTCTTTAGCTCACTTCGCCACCCCTGTTCAGACCCAGCTATATGTACATCAATCTTGACTCTGTGCCTCATGGGAACAGTCCAGCCCGAACTGCCAAGCCAGGTCTTCCCTGGACCAGAAACAAACATCCTGGGACCGGTTTTGGGGTAACACCCCTCATCAGCCAGGCTAGCTTGAATCCAGTGACAAAGTGAGCAAGGGTCCCATGTCTCGGCATACCCTGCCAACTTAGGGCAAACAAAACAAAGACAAGGAGATATATATGTATATATAAGCATCAAAATGGTCGTGCAACAAGTGTGCGATCAAGGACGTCATTGGCAGCCGAAAAGCGTTACGGCGGAGTTGTGCATGGCAATAAAACAAATTGTTACTGAGCAACAGTTTGAGTCTTCATCAATTCTGTTATTTGGAGTACGTCTTTTGAATTATCGGTGACACAAAATATATATGAGTTGCCATCTCCTTTTTGCAGACCACTCCATGAGGTCTTCAGCATACAGCAACATGGCTCTGGATGGTGACACAGAGCCAAAGTGGATTCAGTGGAAATAAGCAGCAGAGAGCCCCCCCACACTGACAATGATCTGAGTGTGAGAGAAGATGCTACAGTGGGTTGGCGGACTGCATGGCTCTTTCCATTTCATCACCAGGTTAGAAAGGTGTGTGAGAACAGGGTGAGTGCTCACAAATGGCATGGCTCAATAGCAATGAGAGGTCATAGCCATGGTACCAGTGTTTGCCATGCATCTGCACCGGCATGTTGCGAAAGCAGGACGAAGCAGTGGAAAAGATGTTTATGAAAGAACTGTCTGGAGAAACAGGGGCATATCGAGTGTGATCAAGAACCCCAGTGGCCAGGGAGTCAGAAATAAATAAAGATTACTTGAAGTTAAAACAAACCAAATGGCAGAAACACAAGTCCTTGATAAAATATTTGGAAGTAGGATGCCTACCAAGGGGGCTCAGAATATTAATAGCACCAAACTTTGAAAATCACAATTCAGACATGGTGAAGGAATGGGCTGAGAGAAATCTCAAAGCATCTAACAGACTGATGAGAATTCTCATAAAGTATGCAGATATAGGCAGAAGTAAGTTACAACAAGAGATCGATGCATTAAATCTGGAACTCGATAATGATCACCAACAGGATGTGATTAAAAAGTACAAATAAGACATAAGGATAAAAAAGCAAAAGGAAAACATAAAAGCACAGGAATCTCAAATGTTTTTGAGGGGCAAGCAAGATTGCGACGGGTCCAGATCTTCACGTTTGCCCATCGGTGTGATACTATCAAGTGGCACAACCTCATGGAAGACAATAGAACACTCCAGGAGTAGCAAGCAACTGGCACTGAAACGGAGGTCAGTTCCGACTTAGACACCGATACGAATAAAAGCACCAGAAGTGGTAGCACATCAATGGTAGTTTCCATAGTAAAGGCGATGATCCAGCGCCAAACCGGGGGTCTCTGAATGACACAGCAGACAACGGGCCCCAAACATACAATACACAATTTCTCACCATTTAACAGACCCTACGAGAATGACGCTGAGATGCGGTTTGTGTGACGTTGATTTTGTCTTTTTCTCATCTAAAGGAAAAACAGATTATCTAATCGTTTCTTCTCTATTTTAGCCCTTTAACCTATATCGTCAACCACTTTCCTCTTGGGCGATGAATCATATTGATTGAGTTATGTAAATTATTGACATGACTAATTAACCAAAATCTTAACACATTGTCATGAGGAAATAATCACGAGCTCAAAAATATCGTTAATCTGTTTATCTTCAGTAATTATAAGAAAAAATCTCAGGTACAAAGTTACAGGGAAAGAAAATACACATTATAGGAGAAATATCATAAAATATGCAGACAAGATCACAAACATCTGAATCACAGTGAATATTATGCAGTGGATAGATGAAGAGACATAAGAGTCATGAAAAGAAAACATTTGCAGACATTGCAAATTTCCCTATTGATACATACCAATCGGTTAAAGATCAGGAAAACCACCACTGATCTATCTTGATGATAAATACTTCCATCATTATGAACTATATTATTTGGACTTTTAGTAATAACTTCCACTCTCATACTTATTGTATTATTAGTCTGATTTTTGTCATTAGTCACCATCAAGACAGGAACAACAATTGTTAGTATTAACCACATTGACATAGTTAATAAGACACCACATAAGCAGGCTCTAATACATTTACGTCTTAGACTAGGTTTCGGACGTTCAGTCACTGTAGATTCTACCATTTTTCCTGGTTAAAATAAAAAATAAAAATCTAACTTCACCTATTTAGTTCTTATAAACCTAGGGGCATATTAGCAAGGGCGTTATCGCCGCTTTAGCGGCACTTTTTGCCGCTAAAGCGGCGATATTTCTATCACCCTATTAGCAAGCTGTCGCTAACAGTCATGGTGAAAGCGACCGTTTTGGTGCCGCTTTGCATGTCAGCGATATTTATCGCTAATGACATGCAAAGTAGGCGTTCTCAACTAAAAGCGACTGCAAACAGTCGCAAACACAACTTCCCCCTATTACCAATACCCGCAAAGCGATATAAAAATTTGCGCTAACCGCGATTATCGCTGGAATTTAACATCTGTTAAAACCTGACTTAACCATTCTAGTCAATGGGAGGTGGATTGTAAGGTTAAGTCCTCACCTGCCTATTAGTAAGCTTTTCATTAGCGCAGTGAATTTATCGCTGGATTTCTCGCGCTATTGCTGGGTTTCTCCGCTATCGCTGGATTTTTTATCGCCTTGGAGATAAGCGTTGATAATAACGCGTTATCTCCGTGATGAAATCCAGCGATAGCCGGCGATAAAAAAAACAGCGGTAAGCGCGCTTTGCGATAATTATCGCAAGTCCTTGGTAATATCCCCCCTAATTCTATAAAAAAAAATATGTAAAATCAATCTTCTTTTTTACAACCACACACTTTGATATTTTCTCACCCTTTTTTTTTTTAAGGTCTTTCTCGAGACTTTTTTTAAATCTTCTTGACGTATCAACTTAATCTGACTGGATTTTGATGCACCTTAATTTTTCTTAAAGTCTTTTTTTAAGGTGGTTTCAATTTGCTCTCATCGATTCGTTCTGTATCATCTGTAACTTCTCCTTCTGTTTGATCAGGGCTTTCAATTTCCTTTAAGATAACGTAAATCCACTCAGGTCTGGTATACTTTCGACTTGCAGCTCTTTGTCTTGTTGTTCTTCGTACTATTTTCTTTTGAGAATCTTCTTGATCTGATTGACTTGAAATTTCATTTATTTGCTCTGGCCCTCTTCTTTCTAGGACATATCTCAGTCTTTTTGCTCCATTTTGTCAGTTTTCATTATATCTCAGTCTTTTCGTTTGAACTCCTTCTTCACCCTGATTTTCGGGTTCTACAGTTCTTTTGCATAACCTCTTTCTTGGCTGTTCTTCCTTTTCACTTTCAAAGTCTCTTTGTATTTCCGTTTGACTAGTACCCTCCTTTACTTCTTCTCTCTGTTGACTTTGTTCTTGGCTTTCGATAGCTTTTTCGGTCAGCTGATTGTCTTCTCGATCAACTCTTTTTCTTGTTGGCCTTGTTCTAGGCTTCCAGCAACTACTTCTTCTGTCTGGATATCACTCTCAATCTGTTCCTCTGTATGTTGGCTTCCTTTTTGATTTTCGGAAGCTTCTTCCTCACTCTCTCCAACAGCAGCCTTTTCAGTCCCAGTAGCTGGTGCCCACTCTACTTGGCTGGTACTTGGTTGTTCATCATTCACAGGCTCAGTGACATCTGCCTCTCTGGATTTCTTAGGCTCACAACCTCTGGCTTCTGGTCTCTCTTTTTCTTTTTCCAGTTGCCGTTCAGCTTCTTCAAGTGGACTTGGGACTCTTCTGGTATGGCTGGCGTGTATCCAATTTGGTAGGCCACCACACTTTACTGCAGTTGTTGTTATCAACATGATCTGGTATGGTCCATGCCACCTGGGTTCTAAACACGACTTCCTCACATGTTTCTTGACAAGAACCCACTCTCCTGGATTTAGATCATGCACTGGATTCAGCTGTATTTCATTTGCCTCTGCTCCAACCTGATAAGACACAGAATGCACCATATCAGCCAGTCCTTTGCAATATTCAAGAATCAGTTTGTTTGCTGGTACAACTGATTGTCTCATGACTCTTCCCATGAGAACCTTGTGTGGACTCAATCCCGTTTTTCTGTCAGGAAGGCTTCTGAGACTCATTAAGACCAAGGGCAAAGCATCAGGCCATTTTAGTGTTGTGGATGCACAAACTTTTCCTAATCTAGATTTTATAGTGCCATTGATCTGCTCCACAATTCGAGAAGCCTCTGGTCAGTAGGCACAGTGCAGTTGTTGTTCAATTTGCAATGCTGCGCAAATTATTCAAATTATTTCATTATTAAAATGTGTTCCCCTATCTGATTCTAGAGTGACTGGAAATCCGTACCTTGGTATTAATTCTCTCAAAAGCAATTTAGTCATGGTAAGGCTGTCATTCCTCCTTGTAGGATAAGCCTCTACCCAACGAGAAAAGAGACACACAATGACAAGTACGTATTTCAAACCATTACACGGAGGCAACTCAATAAAATCAAGTTGCAAACGTGTAAATGGTCCTGCAGCCTTTCTGATAGTTCCTGTACCCACAACTGTCCTTCTCCCTGGATTCTGCTGCTGGCAAACAACGCACCTTTGGCACAAACTCTCTGCAATGTACCTGAACTTGGGATTAAACCAGGTCTGCTTAAAGAGTCTAATCATTGCATCCCTTACAACATGGGTGATCCCATGATAGACTCTTGCCATATGAAAAAGCATGCAATCGGGCATAACTGGTCTGTCATCTATATATACCCAAATTTCATCCTCTGGTGTTTTTGTACATCCTGCTCTTCTCCAAAGCTCCTTTTCCTCTTCACTAGCTTCTTCCTGTAACTGCTTAATTTCATCCCAATTGTTTATTGATGTAAACATTAAATGACAATCAGTGATTTTTCTTTCTGTTTTCCTGTTAATTGCAGCTCAATTTTCTGCACAGAAACGCGCTAACTGATCTGCGTATCTGTTGCCACTGGTCACATAATCATTTTCTGATTTATGCGCAGAGCATTTTACCACTAAATCTCTCACAGTTTTCCCATTTTTAATAGGGGAACCTGATGAAGTCATGAATCCCCTTTGCATCCACAATTGGCCGAAATCATGCACCACCCCGAAACCATATTGACTGTCCGTAAATATGGTTACCCTCAAATTTCGGGAAACTTTGCATGCTCTAATCAGAGCGTATAATTCTGCAATTTGTGCTGATTTTACCCCAAATAGGCAGGATGCTTCCACAGTTCCAGTTACCGTGCATACTGCATAAGCAGCACTCAACTCTCCTTTTTATTCCTCAAACATGATCCATCAACAAACAGAACATTGTCAGATTCTTCCAAAGGCACATCTTGGATGTCGGCCCTAGGTTTTGTACAGAATTCTGTCACATCCAAACAATCATTATCTGCTTCTTCTTGTACCTCCTCCCCATAAGGATTTGGTAGTAATGTTGCTGGATTTAAGGTGGTACACCTCACAACTGTCACATTTTCAGCACCCAAAATCACTCTCTCGTACCTAGTCAGCCGACTGGGAGTCATGTGCTGAGTTTGTGTTTTGGTTAAAAGAATCTCAACAGAATGTGGAACATACACTTAGATTGTATAATCCATCACAATTGCTTCACTTTGTTCCAAACTCACACATGTAGCAGCAACGGCTTTCAAACATCCTGGTAATGCTGCTGCCACAGAATCTAACGTAGCAGAAAAGTATAACACTGGACGTCTAGTCAATCCATGTCTTTGAGTTAACACTGCTAACATACATCCATCTAGCTCACAACAGAACAATGCAAATTCTTTTGTATAATCAGGCATTCCCAATGCTGGTGCTTGGCACAAACTGTCTCGCAAATTTACAAAGGCTTCCATACTCTCATCATCCAAATCAATCGGATCAGTCACATCTTTATGTGTCAACCTCTGTAAGGGCTTTGCAATCACTGAAAATCCATTTATCCATTGTCTGCAGTAACCAACCATTCCCAAAAACATTCGCACTTCTTTCTGGGTTTTTGGAGGTTTCATCTATTGAATTGCCTCAATTCTTTCTGGTGTCACTTTTCTAACTCCTTTCTCAATCCTGTGTCCTAGGTATTGTACTTCTTGTTTACAGAACTGCAATTTTGCAGGTGACACTTTAAGTCCCCCTTCTGCCAGATGGTTCAATAAAGAAATAGTATCTGTCACACACGCCTTTCGAGTTTTTGGTGCCAACAGTAGGTCATCAATGTTTTGAACCAAAACCGAATCTTCTGGCATTACCAATGTCTCCAGACATTTTTTCAGAATTTGATTGAAAATCGAGGGGCTTTGTGTGTACCCTTGAGGAACTCAGCACCATTCCAAGACACGGTTTCCAAACCGAAATGAAAATAAAAACTGACTGTCTGGGTGTAGAGGAATTGAGAAAAATGCTTGGCACAAATCAATTACTGTGTACCATTTGGCATTACATGGAATCTGGTAAAGGATCACTGCTGGGTTTGGCACGATTGGACAGCAAGGTATCA
This sequence comes from Calotriton arnoldi, assembly GCA_963921515.1. Taxonomy (NCBI): domain Eukaryota; kingdom Metazoa; phylum Chordata; class Amphibia; order Caudata; family Salamandridae; genus Calotriton; species Calotriton arnoldi. The sequence continues at coordinate 66,028 of CAWUFW010012849.1, read as the reverse complement.
CTATCTTATTGATTTTTCTCAAATCTTGCACTATTCTGTATTTTCCACTTGGCTTTTTAATCTCCATAATAGGTGAGTTACAAGGACTGCTCAGTATCTCTATTAGAATGCCTTGTTCGATCATTTGATCGATCACAGGAGCAACTCCTGCCATTGTCTCCGGACTCATTTTATATGGAGGCGTGTTTGGGTAATGAGCACCAGGTTTCACTATAACCTGAATAGGATCCACATTTTTCATTAATCCTATTTCCTTTCCTGTAAAATCCCATACATCTGATCTTACAGTCTCTCTCAGCTCATCAGGCAAATTCTGTTCTGCTAAAAGTGAATATAGTTCATCCACTTCCTTCCCTTGCTTTGCTAACATCAACTTAAATTCGACATCCTCATCAGGTGTCTGAAATGCAATACCATCAGGCGTACAAAAGATGGTACAATTCATTTTGCATAGTAGATCTCGTCCCAATAGATTCACTGGGCTCGAATCGCATACCACAAATCGATGCATGTCTTTGAACCTTCCAATGTGAACCTCAATTGGTTCTGTAATTTGAGTTTTAATCTTCTTATTTGACACTCCCACAACTTGGATAGTTTCTCCCGAGAGGGGTAGGTTAGGAATTTCTGCTGCTCTCACTGTAGAATGGGTAGCACCAGTGTCCACTAAGAATGTAATATTATTACCTTCTACTTTCCCATCAACAAATGGACCTGACTGATCTACCTCCAGAGTTGCACTAAGCACGCACTCTTCCTCCCCACCCCACCGTCATTGGCTACTCTTCGAATCACTCCCATTACACTGCAACCAATATTGTGGAATCATCTGCACATTTAGGTTCTTACCATGTTGTTCCATAGGAGTAAATCCAGTATTCACACTGTATCTCTGTACCTGAGCACCTACATTATGCTGCACAGGAGCTTGGGGCACCTGTATCTGTGGTGTAACTATCTGCTTTTGTTGGGTCACAACCACTTCATTCTGCACCTGTGAATTTAAATTTTGGGTTGTCCCATTAATTTTTACAGTGCTTCTACACTCGTTCTTCCAATGTCCAAGCTTACCGCATGCATGACAAGGAAATTTTCTTTTCAAATCATCTTTAACAAATTTTCCTTTACCCTTACCAACACCTGGTACCTGAACATTTTGATTCTGATTATTCATCTGCTCAACACTATTTACTTCCTGTTGCTCTGCTACCTTAACTTGCGCCCACATCATTTTTTCCTTAAGCTTTTTGTGTCTTGAATCAATGTCGTCGCTACAGTACTTCGCATATCTCAGAATTTCATCTACCGTTTTATTCTGCCAGCAAATCAGATGTTGTTGAATCATATTACTTATTTCTGGTTTCAGTCCAAACACAAAACGATACACAAAATGTCCCATATCCTTGTCACCTATATTCTCAAATCCGCTATACTGCTTAAACACCTGTAACAATCGCTCATAGTATGCATGCACCGACTCTTTCGGCTCCTGTGTTGTCATGTCTATTTTTACCCAATCAGCTTACTTCAGGGAAATGTTTCCATTCAAGAAAGTAATCACCTGATTGTACTTTTTCATCACCTCATCTGAAGGTGCACCAGTTTTAGGGTCTCTTGGATATTCTTTGTTAGGCCAATCGACAGTTATATTACACTCTGTCCACAAATCAGCCGGAACTACAATCTCGAATAGACCATCTAAGTCCTTCAGCAATACCTTTGAAACCTTCACAAACCTTTCTACCTGTTTATACCATTCCACTGGTTTTTCTCTCAATCTGGGGAAATCATTCGTAAAGGACAATATGTCCTGTCTACTCCAGGGAACATGAACATATCCACCACCTGGAACTTCCCTCATTGGACACACCATTTCAACCTGTCCATTTGTTTTTAATGGATACATCGAAGTACCTTCTGTAGGGTTTAATTCATTTCTTCTTTTCGACCATCTACCTTTCCAACGATCAACATCTCCCCACTTCCTCAAAATCTGCATCAATTCCTTTATCTGTAACCTTTTACCAGACACATTCAAACTTTCCAAGTCCCTGTCAGTGAAATCCATCCTGTATGTTTTCTGCAATACCTTCGATCTCTCAATATCTATTCCGTAATCAACAGCAGCTTCTGCTATCTTCTCATGCAAATTCCTTGCTTTCCAGGTAATATTCTTACACAAAAACAATAATTCCTCATCTCAATAAATACTTAATCTATCTGGACTGATCGTACCAATTATCATTTCCTCCAAATCCAACTTCAATCTACATACATCTATACTTTGTGGTAGGGGTTTTCGTTTTTCCTTTGCCTTTATCCACTCATTCAGCTCTTCTGGTGTAGGACCTACTGAACTCTCAGATGCAGAATCACCATTCTGTGCTATTCTCCTAGGATCTATTTGAACATTTCTTCTTTGAGTTTCATGTACTACTTCTCCTACGGGAAGATCTATTAAGGTAACATTTTCTTCCATTCGTTCAACTGGACTAGGTATAGTCAGTGTCTCACTTCTCATACTACTTGTCGGAACTGTCAAAGCATGTACTCCTGATATACTCTGTTTATTCCCACACAACGGAACTATAGGACCTATTCTTATGGGTACTGATAATGCCTCTGCATTCAGATTTAACTGTTTAACTTTCTAAATAAATTTTTCTCTTGCTTGGTTTCGTAACTCTGTCTCTCTATCCGGTACTACTCTCATAATCACTGGAATTTGGGGAACTTGCGGAATCAGTGGAGATCCCATTATCGGGGCATTTGGAACTACTTCTCTTGGACTTTCCTGATATGGTGGAGGTCTTTTTGTTATAATATCCTCCAATAACTCGTCATCTGAATCATTCATGTTACAACTCCCTCTTTGCATTTCAATATTATTCTTTTTCTCCTTACTTTTGCCTCCTATTAACTCATCATTGACCAAGACAGGATACAGTCCTTCCGTTACTACAGCTCTTCTCCATCTTTTCACTCTCTCTTGCCTACTCTCAAAGGGATATCTGGTCATGATATTTCTGTATTTTCTTCCACCCCTTTATTTCTCAAGCTCAAAAGCCTCATATTCCCATTCCTCAAGTGCCTCATACTGAGTCGGTCTAGGTCTAGGCTCCAACACATTTATCCGATCTATCACATTTTGTAAAATTCTCACATTAAATGTTCCATGTTCCAGGAAAGCCAGAACACCATCGCTCTCAGTATACTTCACCCAATACTCCAACCAAGTGCACGTATGACATCCACATTCTAGCATCATATAGGATGCGGGTGTTCCTGGAGGCGGAATAAGAATTTCCTCCCTTGTCACTATCGGTCTGTCCTTTTTGAAGAAATTCCTGGTTTTATTAATAAACTTCATTTTTCTTAACTGTCTCTTCAGAATGTCACTCAAAAATGTCAACAAACCCTTGGTACTTCTGTAGTCTCTCTTAGGCAATTGTCGTCCAATACCAGCGCGACTCACACCAACCAACCAATCAGAACACTGCTACGTCAGCAATGTCTCAACCAATAGAGATGCAGCTTACAATAGCTCATCCAATCACAGCTCTAAAGCTCCCGCTGCCTGACCAATGCCAGCACAGCGTTTTCTGACGTCAGTATTACTCCTTCTACTGGCCCTCCCTTTACAAAATGACTTGGCAAAAAAAATTCTTAAGCTTTTTCTCAAAAAAATCTTGTTAATAACGACATAAAAACAATGCTACCTTGTCTGTTTTCTTAATAAAGAGATAGTTTTCACTTTTCCAAAAAGAATTTTCTCTACGAGCAAGAATAACGACCCAACGCTATCTCACCCTTCAATCAAGCTCCGGGAGGACCTGTTACCTCTCTGAGGATAAGGCCAAAGTTTGATAGGTGGACCCTTCGCTATAGCACTCCAGATCTACTCTCATATGAATTTTCCCTAATGCAACACCTACAGCCTTTCACTGTTCAGTGTTATGACTTACAGACAAAGTACTTCCGTAGTGGGATACGTCTATCCACACTAATTCCCAGCCTACTTCAGGCTATGACTTTACCCCGGGCAACCTTCTCGCCCGTATATTCAAGACGACATAAAAACACAACATTAACTTTTCGGGTTAGAACACATATAATCAAATCAATAATCAATAATCAACTAATCAATAATAAACCATCATACTGCTACCAAAAACTGATCCAGCGCCAAACCGGGGGTCTCTGAATGACACAGCAGACAACGGGCCCCAAACATACAATACACAATTTCTCACCATTTAACAGACCCTACGAGAATGACGCTGAGATGCGGTTTGTGTGACGTTTATTTTGTCTTTACTCATCTAAAGGGAAAAACATATTATCTAATCGTTTCTTCTCTATTTTAGCCCTTTAACCTACATTGTCAACCACTTTCCTCTTGGGCGATGAATCATATTGATTGAGTAGTGTAAATTATTGACATGACTAATTAACCAAAATCTTAACAAATTGTCATGAGGAAATAATCACAAACTCAAAAATATCGTTAATCTGTTTATCTTCAGTAATTATAAGAAAAAATCTCAGGTACAGAGTTACAGGGAAAGAAAATACACATTATAGGAGAAATATCATAAAATATGCAGACAAGATCACAAACATCTGAATCACAGTGAATATTATGGAGTAGATAGATGAAGAGACATAAGAGTCATGAAAAGAAAACATTTGCAGACATTGCAAATTTCCCTATTGATGCATACCAATCGATTAAAGATCAGGAAAACCACCAACCCCTTGTCACGAGGATAGTGGAAAGGAAACCCGATAAAGGAAACCGGGATAGGATAAGACCAGGAAACAGGTAGGCCTCTAACCGACGGACAGCAACGATCACCCTCTGCCTCTCTGGACCTACGAAAACTGCCTTCACCACACCCCCAAAGAGCATCCCAATTATACCGTAACTCATTCTGACCATCCCACTAATCTGCAACATTCGGGAAAATCTCAACTTTTCATTGGTCAATTTGTGGGGTGTTACACCACACCTCCATTACTTCATTTGGCTTTATATACTTTCTCTGTTCTTAACTCATTCTCACGATTTACTTCACTGCTTATGAATCGATTCTCTATTCCCCATCACGTCACATTCTCTAATGAATGGCTTGTCCCTGTATTAGCAACTTTATTTCAAACAATGTATCGGCTAGACATAAAATGTTCATCAGTTTGAGCTTTCCCAGGCATCTCGACGTCCTCAAATATTGCACGTCTTTCTTTCACTCTTCAAGGTCTCCTTCATCCGCCGCTGACACCCACCAAAGTTCACATACAGGTTACATTTTCACGGCCTTTCTTCAGCCTTATGTCAAATTTAAACACCCAACTAACTACTCATCATAGGCCCATTTTGAAAACTACGATGAAAGAGAAATATAAAGAATATTAATAACACAAAAATGGAAATTACACTGTTTCCCTCCCACCATTGCACTAGCCCCATGTTAATTTATATGAGCATTAATGTGCAAAGCATTATTATTTGCAATAGCATTATTCCACTTTGTCTGTTTTAATATGCAAAAAGTGATATGCGGCCTAAGCATTTCATGCATTAATCTTAATTGCAATGCACGCGTGCGCAAAGCATTTCCCCGTGTTTGTGTGTATTTATGCGTATTAGTACAAAACACACAATTAATAAATGTTATCTTGGGGCGTTGATCCGAGCAAGTTTACATGACGCAAACCCTGCTCCATCAATTCCCCCCTTTGATGGCTTTTTATGCCATCATAAAATATCCATCACCCATTGCCATTTCTTGTTTCCTCAGAAACTCGTACTTCTTTCACTTTTAATTTCTTCTTTTCACCTAAATCTTTCATTATTTCATAATATTTGCCTTTCATATTTTCTAACTCTATTTCTTCTAATTTCCTTTTTCTAACTTTACATTTGTTATCTACACCTAGCATACTTATCCTCTCTCTTCTTTTCTTGCAACATTTGTAAGTCATTATTATTAGCATGATCACTATTACTATTGATATTATTGGTATTCTTACTCCACCTAATAAACTTTTAACAAAATCAGTGAACCATTTACCTATATTTGAAAAACTCTTATTAATTTTCTCCCAGACACCATCAACCTCTAGTTGTGTTAAATCTCTATGTAAATGTGTAATATTTTTACTATACCCTTCAATACCTTTGCTTTTGTTAGGAATATAAGTGCAGCAATGTTGCACCTTTAGCATCCCACAGACTCCACCCTCTTTTGCCAATAATATATCAAGGGCAAGTCGATTTTGCATAACCATTGATCTAATTGCAACCATTTCTGTATCAATCAATAAGAACCCACCAGCAGTATCAGTTGATAATCGATCAACCACTGTGGATACTTTTCGGATTTTGTGTGAATTAAGAACCACTCCAACTGAAGGTATTAACGCACCAAATATATCACCCAAAATTTCCGAAAAACTTGCTCTCTTACTACGTATTAATCCATGTTTCATCTCATTCATTTTATTATTTCTATCTCCTTGGTATATTTTAGGAAATACAATCCCAAAGTAACAACTACCATACCAGTGAGCAGGCAGTCTATAATAAGCATTCCTCCCACACACATAATATACACCTGGGAAAACAGGGTCAGTTCCTCCCTTTAATCCCCATCCTCCTGTTATTAAGAAATTACGTTCACATTTACTAGTACCTAAATAATAGTTGTTATACTTAGTCTTTAGTCTTAGCAAGCAAAGCTTCCCCTTGTGATACCAATCCAGAGACATTGCAGCATAAGTCTCGCCTTTTTCATAATTTCCTTCTCTAAAAGCCCAAGGTGGTATATTAGTTTTCTGTTTAGCAGCCTTTTTATGGAATTATTGTCTTCTATTTTCTACCATATTAATGAAATCCTTTTCTTCTATTTGTAAACTACAGGTGAGAATATTTTTGTGGGCAAATATTAAATCCAAAGTTTGTGTAGTATGAAAGAACTCTCCCATATATTCAGCTTCTAAGCTACTAGATACTTTATTTAAATTCTTTCTAATAGGAAGTGCGGAAAAGACCACATCTAGGTTAGAATAATAAAATTCTAATTTTCCTGTTACATAGAATAGACTAGTTAGTACACTATCACGAAACACCATATGTTGAAGGAAGGTGATGATATGTCACACCCTCTGAGACAGATGATGGTAATTGCATGCAAACATAATAGTCACTCACATTCATCGTATTAATATATTCATACAATCATTTAGTAAACACGTTTAATGAGAAATCAGTAATTGATCTATCTTGATGATAAATACTTCAATCATTATGAACTATATTAGTTGGACTTTTAGTAATAACTTCCACTCTCATACTTATTGTATTATTAGTCTGATTTTTGTCATTAGTCACCATCAATACAGGAACAACAATTGTTAGTATTAACCACATTGACATAGTTAATAAGACACCACATAAGCAGGCTCTAATACATTTACGTCTTAGACTAGGTTTCGGACGTTCAGTCACTGTAGATTCTACCATTTTTCCTGGTTAAAATAAAAAATAAAAATCTAACTTCACTTATTTATTTCTTATAAACCTAATTCTATAAAAAAATATTTAAAATCAATCTTCTTTTGTACAACCACACACTTTGATATTTTCTTGGCCTTTTTTTTTTTTTAAGGTCTTTCTCGACTCTTTTTTCAAATCTTCTTGACGTATCAACTTAACCTGACTGGATTTTGATGCACCTTAATTTTTCTTACAGTCTTTTTTAAGGTGGTTTCAATTTGCTCTCATCAATTCGTTCTGTTTCATCTGTAACTTCTCCTTCTGTTTGATCAGGGCTTTCAATTTCCTTTAAGATAACGTAAATCTACTCAGGTCTGGTATACTTTCGACTTGCAGCTCTTTGTCTTGTTGTTCTTCGTACTATTTTCTTTTGAGAATCTTCTTGATCTGATTGACTTGAAATTTCATTTATTTGCTCTGGCCCTCTTTTTCTAGGATATATCTCAGTCTTTTTGCTCCATTTTGCCAGTTTTCATTATATCTCAGTCTTTTCGTTTGAACTCCTTCTTCACCCTGATTTTCTGGTTCTACAGTTCTTTTGCATAACCTCTTTCTTGGCTGTTCTTCCTTTTCACTTTCAAAGCCTCTTTGTATTTCCGTTTGACTAGTACCCTCCTTTACTTCTTCTCTCTGTTGACTTAGTTCTTGGCTTTCGATAGCTTTTTCGGTCAGCTGATTGTCTTCTTCGATCAACTCTTTTTCTTGTTGGCCTTGTTCTAGGCTTCCAGCAACTACTTCTTCTGTCTCGATATCACTTTCAATCTGTTCCTCTGTATGTTGACTTTCTTTTTTGATTTTCGGAAGCTTCTTCCTCACTCTCTCCAACATCAGTCTTTTCAGTCCCAGTATCTGGTGCCCACTCTACTTGGCTGGTACTTGGTTGTTCATCATTCACAGGCTCAGTGACATCTGTCTCTCTGGATTTCTCAGGCTCACAACCTCTGGCTTCTGGTCTCTCTTTTTCTTTTTCCAGTTGCCGTTCAGCTTCTTCAAGTGGACTTGGGACTCTTCTGGTATGGCTGGCGTGTATCCAATTTGGTACGCCACCACACTTTACTGCAGTTGTTGTTATCAATATGATCTGGTATGGTCCATGCCACCTGGGTTCTAAACACGACTTCCTCACGTGTTTCTTGACAAGAACCCACTCTCCTGGACTTAGATCATGCACTGGATTCAGCTGTATTTCATTTGCGTCTGCTCCAACCTGTTAAGACACAGAATGTACCATATCAGCCAGTCCTTTGCAATATTCAAGAATTAGTTTGTTTGCTGGTACAATTGCTTGTCTCATGACTCTTCCCATGAGAACCTCGTGTGGACTCAATCCAGTTTTTCTGTCAGGAATACTTCTGAGACTCATTAAGACCAAGGGCAAAGCATCAGGCCATTTCAGTGTTGTGGATGCACAAACTTTTCCTAATCTAGATTTTATAGTGCCATTGATCTGCTCCACAATTCCAGAAGCCTCTGGTAGGTAGGCACAGTGCAGTTTTTGTTCAATTTGCAATGCTGCGCAAATTATTCAAATTATTTCATTATTAAAATGTGTTCCCGTATCTGATTCTAGAGTGACTGGAAATCTGTACCTTGGTATTAATTCTCTCAAAAGCAATTTAGTCACGGTAAGGCTGTCATTCCTCCTTGTAGGATAAGCCTCTACCCAACGAGAAAAGAGACACACAATGACAAGTACGTATTTCAAACCATTACACGGAGGCAACTCAATAAAATCAAGTTGCACACGTGTAAATGTTCCTGCAGCCTTTCCGATAGTTCCTGTACCCACAACTGTCCTTCTCCCTGGATTCTGCTGCTGGCAAACAACGCACCTTTGGCACAAACTCTCTGCAATGTACCTGAACTTGGGATTAAACCAGGTCTGCTAAAAGAGTCTAATCATTGCATCCCTTCCAATATGGGTGATCCCATGATAGACTCTTGCCATATGAAAAAGCATGCAATCGGGCATAACTGGTCTGTCATCTATATATACCCAAATTTCATCCTCTGGTGTTTTTGTACATCCTGCTTTTCTCCAAAGCTCCTTTTCCTCTTCACTAGCTTCTTCCTGTAACTGCTTAATTTCATCCCAATTGTTTATTGATTTAAACATTAAATGGCAATCAGTGATTTTTCTTTCTGTTTTCCTGTTAAGTGCAGCTGAGTTTTCTGCACAGAAACGCGCTAACTGATCTGCGTATCTGTTGCCACTGGTCACATAATCATTTCCTGATTTATGCGCAGAGCATTTTACCAATAAATCTCTCACAGTTTTCCGTTTTTTAATAGGGGAACCTGATGAAGTCATGAATCCCCTTTGCATCCACAATTGGCCGAAATCATGCACCACCCCGAAAGCATATTGACTGTCCGTAAATATGGTTACCCTCAAATTTCGGGAAAGTTTGCATGCTCTAATCAGAGTGTATAATTCTGCAATTTGTGCTGATTTTACCTCAAATAGGCAGGATGCTTCCACAGTTCCAGTTACCATACATACTGCATAAGCAGCGCTCAACTCTCCTTTTTTATTCCTCAAACATGATCCATCAACAAACAGAACATTGTCAGATTCTTCCAAAGGCACATCTTGGATGTCGGCCCTAGGTTTTGTACAGAATTCTGTCACATCCAAACAATCATGATCTGCTTCTTCTTTTACCTCCTCCCCATAAGGATTTGGTAGTGATGTTGCTGGATTTAAGGTGGTACACCTCTCAACTGTCACATTTTCAGCACCCAAAATCACTCTCTCGTACCTAGTCAGCCGACTGGGAGTCATGTGCTGAGTTTGTGTTTTGGTTAAAAGAATCTCAACAGAATGTGGAACATACACTTTGACTGGATAACCCATCACAATTGCTTCACTTTGTTCCAAACTCACACATGTAGCAGAAACGGCTTTCAAACATCCTGGTAATGCTGCTGCCACAGAATCTAACGTAGCAGAAAAGTATGCCACTGGACGTCTAGTCAATCCATGCCTTTGAGTTAACACTGCTAACGCACATCCATCTCGCTCACAACAGAACAATGCAAATTCTTTTGTATAATCAGGCATTCCCAATGCTGGTGCTTGGCACAAACTGTCTCGCAAATTTACAAAGGCTTCCATACTCTCATCATCCAAATCAATCGGATCAGTCACATCTTTATGTGTCAACCTCTGTAAGGGCTTTGCAATCACTGAAAATCCATCTATCCATTGTCTGGGGTAACCAACCATTCCCAAAATCATTTGCACTTCTTTCTGGGTTTTTGGAGGTTTCATCTGTTGAATTGCCTCAATTCTTTCTGGTGTCACTTTTCTAACTCCTTTCTCAATCCTGTGTCCTAGGTATTGTAGTTCTTGTTTACAGAACTGCAATTTTGCAGGTGACACTTTATGCCCCGCTTCTGCCAGATGGTTCAATAAAGCAATAGTATCTGTCACACACGCCTTTCGAGATTTTGATGCCAACAGTAGGTCATCTATGTATTGAATCAAAACCGAATCTTCTGGCATTACCAATGTCTCCAGACATTTTTTCAGAATTTGATTGAAAGAGGGGCTTTCTGTATACCCTTGAGGAACTCGGCACCATGCCAAGACACGGTTTCCAAACCGAAGTGAAAATAAAAATCGGACTGTCTGGGTGTAAAGGAATTGAGACTAATACTTGGCACAAATCAATTACTGTGTACCATTTGGCATTACATGGAATCTGGTAAAGGATCACTGCTGGGTTTGGCACGATTGGACAGCAAGGTATCACTATCTTATTGATTTTTCTCAAATCTTGCACTATTCTGTATTTTCCACTTGGCTTTTTAATCCCCATAATAGGTGAGTTACAAGGACTGCTCAGTATCTCTCTTAGAATGCCTTGTTCGATCATTTGATCGATCACAGGAGCAACTCCTGCCATTGTCTCCGGACTCATTTTATATGGAGGAGTGTTTGGGTAATGAGCACCAGGTTTCACTATAACCTGAATAGGATCCACATTTTTCATTAATCCTATTTCCTTTCCTGTAAAATCCCATACATCTGATCTTACAGTCTCTCTCAGCTCATCAGGCAAATGCTGTTCTCTTAAAAGTGAATATAGTTCATCCACCTTCGTCCCTTGCTTTGCTAACATCAACTTAAATTCGGCATCCTCATCAGGTGTCTGAAATACAATACCATCAGGCGTACAAAAGATGGTACAATTCATTTTGCATAGTAGATCTCGTCCCAATAGATTCACTGGGCTCGAATCGCATACCACAAATCGATGCATGTCTTTGAACCTTCCAATGTGAACCTCAATTGGTTCTGTAATTGGAGTTTTAATCTGCTTATTTGACACTCCCACAACTTGGATAGTTTCTCCCGAGAGGGGTAGGTTAGGAATTTCTGCTGCTCTCACAGTAGAACGGGTAGCACCAGTGTCCACTAAGAATGTAATATTATTACCTTCTACTTTCCCATCAACAAATGGACCTGACTGATCTACCTCCAGAGTTGCGCCAAGCACGCACTCTTCCTCCCTCCTCCACCGTCATTGGCTACTCTCCGAATCACTCCCATTACACTGCAACCAATATTGTGGAATCATCTGCACATTTGGGTTCTTACCATGTTGTTCCATAGGAGTAAATCCAGTATTCACACTGTATCTCTGTACCTGAGCACCTACATTACTCTGCATAGGAGCTTGGGGCACCTGTATCTGTGGTGTAAATATCTGCTGCGGCTGTTGCTGTTTTTGGGTCACAACCACTTCATTCTGCACCTGTGAATTTAAATTTTGGGTTGTCACATTAATTTTTACAGTGCTTCTACGCTCGTTCTTCCAATGTCCAAGCTTACCGCACGCATGACAAGGAAACTTTCTTTTCAAATCATCTTTAACAAATTTTCCTTTACCCTTACCAACATCTGGTACCTGAACATTTTGATTCTGATTATTCGTCTGCTCGACACTATTTACTTCCTGTTGCTCTGCTACCTTAACTTGCGCCCACATCATTTTTTCCTTAAGCTTTTTGTGTGTTGAATCAATGTCGTCGCTACAGTACTTTGCATATCTCAGAATTTCATCTACCATTTTATTCTGCCAGCAAATCAGATGTTGTTGAATCATATTACTAATTTCTGGTTTCAGTCCAAACACAAAACGATACACAAAATGTCCCATATCCTTGCCACCTATATTCTCAAATCCGCTATCCTGCTTAAACACCTGTAACAATCGCTCATAGTATGCATGCACCGACTCTTTCGGCTCCTGTGTTGTCCTGTCTATTTTTACCCAATCAGTTTCCTTCGGGGAAATGTTTCCTTTCAAGAAAGTAATCACCTGATTGTACTTTTTTATCACCTCATCTGAAGGTGCGCCAGTTTTAGGGTCTCTTGGATATCCTTCTTTAGTCCAATCGACAGTTATCTTACACTCTGTCCACAAATCAGCCGGAACTACAATCTCAAATAGACCATCTAAGTCCTTCAGCAATACCTTTGAAACCTTCACAAACCTTTCTACCTGTTTATACCATTCCACAGGTTTTTCTCTCAATCTGGGGAAATCATTCGTAAAGGACAAGATGTCCTGTCTTCTCCAGGGAACATGAACATATCCACCACCTGGAACTTCCCTCATTGGACACACCATTTCAACCTGTCCATTTGATTTTAATGTATACATCGAAGTACCTTCTGTAGGGTTTAATTCATTTCTTCTTTTCGACCATCTACCTTTCCAATGATCAACATCTTCCCACTTCCTCAGAATCAGCATCAATTCCTTTATCTGTAACCTTTTACCAGACACATTCAAACTTTCCAAGTCCCTGTATGTTTTCTGCAATACCTTCGATCTCTCAATATCTATTCCGTAATCAACAGCAGCTTCTGCTATCTTCTCATGCAAGTTCATTGCTTTCCAGGTAATATTCTTACACAAAAACAATAATTCCTCATCTCTATAAATACTTAATCTATCTGGACTGATCGTACCAATTATAATTTCCTCCAAATCTACCTTCAATCTACACACATCTATACTTTGTGGTAGGGGTTTTCGTTTTTCCATTCCCTTTATCCACTCATTCAGCTCTTCTGGTGTGGGACCTACTGAACTCTCAGATGCAGAATCACCACTCTGTGCTATTCTCCTAGGATCTATTTGAACATTTCTTCTTGGAGTTTCATGTACTACTTCTCCTACGGGAAGATCTATTAAGGTAACATTTTCTTCCATTCATTCAACTGGACTAGGTATAGTCATTGTCTCACTTCTCATACTACTTGTCGGAACTGTCAAAGCATGTACTCCTGATATACTCTGTTTATTCCCATACAACGGAACTATAGGACCTATTCTTATGGGTACTGATAATGCATCTGCATTCAGATTTAACTGTTTAACTTTCTGAATTAATTCTTCTCTTGCTTGGTTTCGTAACTCTGTCTATCTATCCGGTACTACTCTTGTAATCACTGGAATTTGGGGAACTTGCGGAATCAGTGGAGATCCCATTATCGGGGCATTTGGAACTACTTCTCTTGGACTTTCCTGATATGGTGGAGGTCTTTTTGTTATAATATCCTCCAATAACTCGTCATCTGAATCATTCATGTTACAACTCCCTCTTTGCATTTCAATATTATTCTTTTTCTCCTTACTTTTGCCTCCTATTAACTCATCATTGACCAAGACAGGATACAGTCCTTCCGTTACTACAGCTCTTCTCCATCTTTTCACTATCTCTTCCCTACTCTCAAAGGGATATCTGGTCATGATATTTCTGTATTTTGTTCCACTCCTGTATTTCTTTCGCTCAAAAGCCTCATATTCCCATTCCTCAAGTGCCTCATACTGAGTCGGTCTAGGTCTAGGCTCCAACACATTCATCCGATCTATTACATTTTGTAAAATTCTCACATTAAATGTTCCATGTTCCGGGAAAGCCAGAACACCATCGCTCTCAGTATACTTCACCCAATTCTCCAACCAAGTGCACGTATGATATCCACTTCTAGCATCATATAGGATGCAGGTGTTCCTGGAGGCGGAATAAGAATTCCCTCTCTTGTCACTATCGGTCTGTCCTTTTTGAAGAAATTCCTGATTTTATTAATAAACTTCATTTTTCTCAACTGTCCCTTCAGCATGTGACTCAAAAATGTCAACAAACCCTTCGTACTTCTGTAGTCTCTATTAGGCAACTGTCGTCCAATACCAGCACGACTCACACCAACCAACCAATCAGAACACTGCTATGTCAGCAATGTCTCAACCAATAGAGATGCAGCTTACAATAGCTCATCCAATCACAGCTCTAAAGCTCCTGCTGCCTGACCAATACCAGCGCGGCGTTTTCTGACGTCAGTTTTACTCCTTCTTCTGACCCTCCCTTTACAAAATGACTTGGCAAAAAAAATTGTTAAGCTTTTTCTCAAAGAAATCTTGTTAATAACGACTTAAAAACAATGCTACCTTGTCTGTTTTCTAAATAAAGAGATAGTTTTCACTTTTCCAAAAAGAATTTTCTCTACGAGCAAGAATAACGACCCAACGCTATCTCACCCTTCAATCAAGCTCCGGGAGGACCTGTTACTTCTCCAGGGATAAGGCCAAAGTTTCTCAAGAGAACTTTTGGTATGAAAAGGAGTCTTGGTACTTCTCTGGGGATAAGGCCAAAGTTTCACAGGTGGACCCTTCGCTATAGCACTCCAAATCTACTCTCATACGAATTTTCCCTAATGCAACACCTACAGCCTTTCACTGTTCAGTGTTATGACTTACAGACAAAGTACTTCCGTAGTGGGATACGTCTATCCACACTAATTCCCAGCCTACTTCAGGCTATGACTTTACCCTGGGCAACCTTCTCGCCGGTATATTCAAGACGACATATAAACACGACATTAACTTTTCGGGTTAGAACACATATCATCAAATCAAGAATCAATAATCAACTAATCAATAATAAACCATCATACTGCTACCAAAAACTGATCCAGCGCAAAACCGGGGGTCTCTGAATGACACAGCAGACAACAGGCCCCAAACATACAATACACAAGTTCTCACCATTTAACAGACCCTACGAGAATGACGCTGAGATGCGGTTTGTGTGACGTTCATTTTGTCTTTACTCATCTAAAGGGAAAAACAGATTATCTAACCGTTTCTTCTCTATTTTAGCCCTTTAACCTATATCGTCAACCACTTTCCTCTTGGGCGATGAATCATATTGATTGAGTAGTGTAAATTATTGACATGACTAATTAACCAAAATCTTAACAAATTGTCACGAGGAAATAATCACAAACTCAAAAATATCGTTAATCTGTTTATCTTCAGTAATTATAAGAAAAAATCTCAGGTACAGAGTTACAGGGAAAGAAAATACACATTATAGGAGAAATATCATAAAATATGCAGACAAGATCACAAACATCTGAATCACAGTGAATATTATGGAGTGGATAGATGAAGAGACATAAGAGTCATGAAAAGAAAACATTTGCAGACATTGCAAATTTTCCTATTGATACATACCAATTGATTAAAGATCAGGAAAATCACCACCCCCTGGCCACGAGGATAGTGGAAAGGAAACCTGATAAAGGAAACCGGGATAGGATAAGATCAGGAAACAGGTAGGCCTCTAACCGACGGACAGCGACGATCACCCTCTGCCTCTCTGGACCGATGAAAACAGCCTTCACCACACCCCGTAGGGGCATCCCAATTACACCCTAACTCAAACTGACCATCCCACTAATCTGCAACATTCGGGAAAATCTCAACTTTTCATTGGTCAATTTGTGGGGTGTTACACCACACCTCCATTACTTCATTTGGCTTTACATACTTTCTTTGTTCTTAACTCATTCTCACAATTTACTTCACTGCTTATGAATCGATTCTCTATTCCCCATCACGTCACATTCTCTAATGAATGGCTTGTCCCTGTATTAGCAACTTTATTTCAAACAATGTATCGGCTAGACATAAAATGTTCATCAGTTTGAGCTTTCCCAGGCATCTCGACGTCCTCAAATATTGCACGTCTTTCTGTCACTCTTCAAGGTTTCCTTCATCCGCCGCTGACACCCACCAAAGTTCACGTACAGGTTACATTTTCACGGCCTTTCTTCGGCCTTATGTCAACTTTAAACACCCAACTAACTGCTCATCATAGGCCCATTTTGAAAACTTCGATGAAAGAGAAATATAAAGAATATTAATAACACAAAAATGGAAATTACACTGTTTCCCTCCCACCATTGCACTAAGCCTATGTTAATTTATATGAGCATTAATGTGCAAAGCATTATTATTTGCAATAGCATTATTCCACTTTGTCGGTTTTAATATGCAAAAAGCGATATGCGGCCTAAGCATTTCATGCATTGATCTTAATTGCAATGCACGCGTGCGCAAAGCATTTTCCCGTGTTTGTGTGTATTTATGCGTATTAGTACAAAACACACAATTAATAAATGTTATCTTGGGGCGTTGATCCGAGCAGGATTACATGGCGCAAACCCTGCTCCATCAGCAACTATAGTAGAGGAGCTGGATTTTTAAAGACAGGACAGGTGTCAAACGCTAAGACCGAGGGATCAAAGGCAGATAAGCAGAAAAGGAGGAGGTTCAAACAACGCAATCAGCTCAAAAGACAGCAAAATTCAACAAAAATCAGGGAGGCGAAGCGATTGACAAAAAGCAGCCTCAATTTATTATAAACTTATCGCATATCAAACTGAGTGAAGCAGAGAAACAGATTCCGTCTTTAGGTCTGTCTTTTTGTCCTGAAAGTACTTTAAACAATAGTCAAACCAGAATTGATGTTTTTTAATGTATACAAATGTTAAAACTGCTCAAATTTGATGCGTGCTAAAACAAGACACCGGCAAAGCCAGAGACAACCAAAGATTGACAAGACAAAGGCCTAAAAATATCTGATATGGACCTCTTGAGAGAATTAACCGTTTGGAGAATGAATGTTTGGGCCTATTGGAACCTGTATCAGATCAAACCATAATTGAGAAGCAAGATCTGGAAGCGTGGGGGGATGATGAATCTCCATTCAAACCCATGTCAACTTTTACTCCTGTAACTCCACACGATGCAATTGAGGTCTTTCATAAGGTCTGATTCGAGGCATCAAGAGGATACACAAAGTAGCAAATGAGAGGCCGCCCACTCTGAGTAAACATCAGAGGAGATACGAAACTGCAGAAACAAGAGAATATAGTAATACAAAACTCTGACAAATGGGAAAACATTGTATTGTGGCCTGTGGAATTGTACAATGAAGAATGCTATGCGAAATGCAACCGGTCAGATCTGCTTGAAGTAGGAGCACAGCTTAAGCCGGCATTGATGGAATGGAGAGACAATGGTCTGATCAGCCAGGATGAGTACATGTTTTTGCACAATGATCACCCTAGGACAGCAATCATGTACTTAATCCCTAAAATACACAAAGACCGGGTAACACCACCAGGCAGAACAACAATATCGCAATTGGTGGTTTATTCGAAAATATGTCCAAGTATATTGATTAATTTTTAAAGAACTTTGTTGAAAGTCTACCATTGTTTGTTAAGGAGATTGGGGATTTTTTAAACTGAAATATGACTTGCCATGGGATGAGAACTATGTTCTAATGTCTCTTGATACTACAGCTCTCTAAACCAGTATTCGTCATCTTGATGGGTTGAGGGCTATGTAGCATTTTTTGCAAAGTAGGCCATTAAAGCTGCACAGACATACCAAGATGCTGTTAGTGATGATTAGGTGGTGATTGGAACTTAAATATATTTTATTTGGTAATAAGTTGCTCCACCAATTGTGTCATATGACGATGGGCACCTGTTTCACCCCCAGCCATGCATGTCTTCACATGGGCAGGTGGGAGAAAGAGGTGCTTTGCGTCTGCCACAAAGCAGAATGGGATGAGCATGTAGTGGTCTGGCTCTGCTTTAAGGATGAATTATTGGTGGTACAGAGAGGGTCTGTCCTGAGTTCAAGTGACTTTGTGGAAGAAATCAAAAGAATGATTTGAACCTGCACTTTACTATCCACATCAGTATTTCAAAGATTTCTTTTTTGGATTTGGAGGTTTTCTGTGAAAACAATAAATTGGAAACTAAGCTATATAGAACGCAAACTACTGAAAACACCACATTGCATGCCTCCAGGTTCCACCCCTCACACCTTATAGCTAGTATCTCATATTGTGAAATATTGCACACCAGGTGCAACTGTAGTGTGAACACTGATGCCATATCATGCCAGAATGAGATGATTGGCTGATTCGGCAAAGGGGATACAACCCAAAACTATTAATGACAACTCAGGAGGAGGTAAAAAAAAGAGCAGGGACACCATTCTTTTCACCCGAAAAGTGAAGAAGCAGGACAAGGCACAGGCTAGACTGAACATGCCATATAGCATGCAGGATTTGGGCAATACATTTATTGGTATGGAAAAACTGGCATATTGTGAGATCTGATCTAGTCATAGGTCGTTTGGTAACGAAAAATCCCCACATAATATACTGTAGAGCCTTTTCATTGAAGCATGCTTTGGTGATAAACAATCCTGAAGAAATTAGGCCACAGTGCTGGCTGACATCCAAAAAAGGATTCTTTAAATGCTCTAGGTGCAGAGACTGCACAATCGAGATGAATTGTGCAGAGTACCGAACCCCCTTTTATGAGAAACCTAAAAAAAACATGGGTACCTTCACCTACAAAGCAGATTTTGCGGTATACGTCCTTCCATGCAGCTGCAATCTGCGATTTGTAGGGAGCACTGTCCTATAAGCCCAAAAGAACATATTACAACCTATGTGAGTAATTTCTAATGTAGACCACACATATCCAGTGGCAAGAAACTGCACACAACTGCCCAACAGCACCAACAGCACCAACAGCGATGTGAAACACATGAACATTTTGTCATTGACTCTGCCACCCCAAACAGGCTTGGCTGAGATCCACTCACAACCCTTTGGTTGGTCGCTCCCCCCCGCCGCAGCCCGACGCCGCCTATCGCCTCTGGGTGCTCAGCTGCACCTACCTGATTACCGCCTGCCTGGTACTCCCGCCGCCGCCTGCCTCCCGCTGCTGCCCGCTGTAGCCCCGGCCTTAACTCTTTCTTCGCCGCCCTTGCCCGGCTCCGCCGCTGTTCCCGCCACTGACCCCCACGAGGCCCCGCCCCCTGCTCCTGATTCGCCGGCCTCCTCCGGCCCCCCCCGCCCCCCAGCTGTGCCGCCCACCACACACCCGCATTTAAGCGGCCGCAACGCAGAGAGGAGTGCGACCCATAACCCTTTGGTTGGTCGCTCCCCCCCGCCGCAGCCCGACGCCGCCTATCGCCTCTGGGTGCTCAGCTGCACCTACCTGATTGCCGCCTGCCTGGTACTCCCGCCGCCGCCTGCCTCCCGCTGCTGCCCGCTGTGGCCCCGGCCTTAACTCTTTCTTCGCCGCCCTTGCCCGGCTCCGCCGCTGTTCCCGCCACTGACCCCCACGAGGCCCCGCCCCCTGCTCCTGATTCGCCGGCCTCCTCCGGCCCCCCCGCCCCCCAGCTGTGCCGCCCACCACACACCCGCATTTATGGCTGCCGCGGCGAGGCCGCGCAGCGGACGCGCGCAGTGGGCGCGCAGCGGGCGTGCCGCTGGTGCGCCTAAGGCAAGCCCGTCTGCGCCCGTCCGTGCCTGGACCGCGCCCCGCGCCACGACCCATGGACCACGCTGCATCCAGGCACCCCGTGTCCAGTACGACGCCAACACCCTCATCGCACTCAACCCCGGACGACCTTCCAGCTGCCACAAGACCACCCCAAAGCGCACCCACGGCCCCTTCACCTGCCGGAACTGCCGCTTCACCTGCACTGTAGCCGCTGAGACAGCCACCCCCAAGGTTCCCAACCAACTCCGATGCATCCTGCTCAACACCCGCTCCGCACGCAAACACGCCATCGAGCTCTGGGACCTGCTCGACTCCACATCACCAGACATCGCCTTCCTGACCGAGACCTGGATGAACGAAACCTCCGCCCCAGACATCGCAGTGGCCATCCCCGACGGATACAAGATCACCCGCAGGGACCGCACCAACGGCATCGGCGGAGGAATCGCCATCATCCACAAAGACACCATCAGGATCTCCACCACCATCATCAACACCCTGAACACCACCGAACACATGCACTTCCAGATCCACACGGACCCGAAAACCACCCTCAGAGGCACCCTCGTCTACCGACCACCAGGACCCCGTCCCCAATTCTGCAACTCCATCGCCGACTTCATCAGCGCGCACGCTCTGACCTCCACCGACTACATCCTACTCGGCGACCTGAACTACCACCTGGAAAACAACAACGACAGCAACTCCTCCACCCTGATCGACAACCTCTCCACCCTAGGACTGACGCAGATCGTCACGACGCCCACCCACATCGCCGGCCACACGCTCGATGCTATCTTCTCCTCCAGTCCCCACGTCGTCTTCAGCCACGCCTCCGAACTCACCTGGACCGACCACCGCTGCGTCCACTTCACCTTCCAGAAACCCGTCTCACACCACCGCACCCTACAAACCCCTGGACGCCACTGGAGCAAAATCACCAAGGAATCACTGCAAACACACCTCGCACTCGACCCCCCGACCAACCCCTCCGACCCAGAGGAAGGAGCCCACACCCTCAGACTCTGGATGGAAGACTGCGCCAACGCCATCGCCCCAACTAGACAGACCGCCCACAGAGACGCCAGCCAGAGAGCCAGCTGGTTCACCCCAGAGCTCCTAGCCTCCAAGCGCACCTGTCGGAGACTGGAAAACACCTGGCACAAGGAAAAAACACCCGACAGCCACGCTGCCCTCAAAGACCCCATCCGGAACCCCCACCACCTCATCAGGACCACCAAGAAAGCCGCCTTCAAGAACCGCCTAGACAACAACGCTCACAATAGCAAGGAACTCTTCAACGTCGTGAAGGAACTCTCCAACCCCAGCTCCTGCACCAATGACATCCCCCCGTCACAAGCCCTCTGCGACGTCCTCGCTGACTTCTTCCACCGCAAGATCACCGACATTCACGACAGCTTCAATCCACACCCAGACCCGCCAACCTCACCACCCCGGCCCCCCCGACACCCACCGACCACGAGCACCTCACAGTATGGACCAGCACCACCACCGAGGACACCAGCAAGACTATGAACTCCATCCACTCAGGCGCCCCGTCCTACCCTCTTCCCCACCACGTCATCAACAAGGCCAACAGCTCCATCGCACCCCACCTATGCAACATCATCAACCTCTCCTTCAAGACCGCAACCTTCCCGGAGAGCTGGAAACACGCCGAGATCAACGCCCTACTGAAGAAACCCAAGGCGGACCCGAGCGACCTTAAGAACTTCCGGCCCATCTCCCTCCTTCCGTTCCCAGCTAAGGTCATCGAAAAGATAGTCAACACCCAGCTCACCCGCTACCTAGAAGACAACAACATCCTCGACCCCTCCCAGTCAGGCTTCCGCAAGAACCACAGCACCGAGACCGCCCTCATCGCCGCCACAGACGACATCAGGCTCCTGCTCGACAACGGGGAGACAGCAGCCCTCATCCTCCTCGACCTCTCCGCTGCCTTCGACACCGTATGCCACCACACGCTACGTACACGCCTCTACAACACAGGGATTCGCGACAAGGCCCTGGACTGGATCACCTCCTTCCTCTCCGACAGAACCCAAAGAGTCCGCCTCCCCCATTCCACTCCGGAGTCACCAAAACGATCTGCGGTGTCCCACAAGGATCATCCCTCAGCCCGACGCTCTTCAACGTCTACATGGCCCCGCTCGCACGCATCGCCAGACTCCACGACCTCAATATCATCTCCTATGCCGACGACACCCAACTGATCCTCTCCCTCACCAACGAACCCCACACCGCTAAAGCCAACCTCCACCGCGGCATGAAGGCTGTCGCCGACTGGATGGAAGAAAGCCGACTCAAACTCAACACAGACAAGACAGAGATCCTCATTCTCGGACCCAACCCATCAGCCTGGGACGACTCATGGTGGCCCACCTCACTAGGCACCGCTCCTACACCAACCAACCACGCACGCAATCTGGGAGTCATCCTCGACTCGAAACTCTCCATGACCAACCAGATCAACGCCGTCTCATCAACCTGCTTCTTCACCCTCCGCATGCTCCGCAAGATCTACAAATGGATCCCCACCAACACACGAAAGACCGTCACACACGCCCTCATCAGCAGTAGACTCGACTACGGCAACGCCCTCTACGCCGGAGCCCCGGCCAAACTCATCAGCAGACTCCAAAGAATCCAGAACGCCTCCGCCCGCCTGATCACCAACGTCCCCCGCCGAGACCACATCACCCACACCTGAGAAACCTGCACTGGCTTCCCATTGACAGAAGAATCACCTTCAAGCTCCTCACCCACACACACAAGGCACTCCACAACACCGGCCCGGCCTACCTCAACAACCGACTGTCATTCTACGCACCCAACAGGAGACTCCGCTCCGCCGACCTCTCCCTGGCCGCCGTCCCACGCATCCACAGATCCACCTCCGGAGGCAGATCCTTCTCCTACCGCGCCGCCAAGACCTGGAACTCCCTCCCCTCCACCTTCGGCAGACAGAGGACCCTCAGACCTTCAGGAGACTACTCAAGACCTGGCTCTTTGACCTCTAGCTGCGGCACCCCCCCCCACAGCGCCTTGGGACCCTCACGGGTATGTAGCGCGCTTTATAAATGCCTGATTGATTGATTGAGAAAGTTGGAAACCCGATATATTCTTGACCTTGATTCAAAGTCTCCTAATGGGCTTACTGCAGATGAGGAGTTACACACTTAGCTTTAGTAGCAGAATTAATGTTGTACAGAAAGTATGATGGCCAGGTTACGTTTGTCTCACTCATGATCTCACTTAATCCAAATGTAAATTGTACATATATGAGTAATTACAAAGCTTTCTCCAGCAAAGCACAATGAATTCAGTATTACAAAATCTTGGAATAATAAGGGTGCATAACATGCCAACCCTTGGGGATCAAAGATCATATACAATAGATCAATATTATGCTGCAATGTTTGCCCACATTTGCTGAAGTTCAAATACCGGGATGGTGAAATGTGAGGATTCTGTTGTCAGTTTCCATGATGATGTAGATGGTGTATATATATGCATCAAAATGGCCGCAGAGCAGGTGTGTGATCCAGGCCGTCATTGGTGGCAGAAACGTGTTATGGCGGAGTTGTGCATGGCAATAAAACAAATCGTTATTGAGCAACAGTATATACTGTCAGCAACTTTATATATATAAGATCGTGAACAAGGCTGCGTGTAGCATCCGAAACACGAAGATGCCATCACCTCACTAATAAAATCGAGTGAAGAAGACCTTCTTGGAGTGCTGGATTATTGTCCTCGTAACAAGAAGATTTGTACTCTTTATATATCACGAATGCTTGAGTGTGCTGCTGTGTGTGTCGGCTGACACAATTCTGGTCTACGACTGTGTTTGTATATATATATATATATATATATATATATATATATATATATATATATATATATATATATATATGAACACGGTCGTAGACCAGAATTGTGTCAGCCGACACACACAGCAGCACACTCAAGCATTCGTGATAGAATCTTCTTTTATTCGTGCAGAACCCCCCTCAGGGGGACATTGACAAAGGCGGAGTGGCGAAACGCATCTGTCAGCGCTGAGGGGGGTTCTGCACGAATAAAAGAAGATTCTATCACGAATTCTCGAGTGTACTCCTGTGTGTGTCGGCTAACACAATTCTGGTCTACGACCGTGTTTGCATGTAAAGGCGGCTCACCACCGCGAGAAGGAGGCACCCAGGGCGAGTGGAAGCGGCGGCGGTGATTTTTGTTATATATATATATATATATATTTACCGATTCAAGTGTTCTGTCCGTACCAATAAACGCTGGATGGGGTAATGCAAACCTGCTCTCGAGTGCTGCTTGTTTTTGGACACACCCCACTGAGCAGAACAATATGTAGCGGCCGTCCTGCCGCTGAGCGTGCACCACCCCGGAGTGAGAGGGCCACGGGGCATTGAATGGCGAGCTCTAAGTGGAGTGCAGGTTATGGATAAGGACTGTGACACTTGTCGGGGCTCAGGTGAGCTTTCAATTTGCATATATTATGGAGAGCATCCATCTTGGTATTATTACGGGCTACATCCCCCAGCAAGCAACATGCAGTCTCATAACGAGCAGCCTAATTAGGCGTATGATGACGCTTCTAAAGGAGTGTGCTATGCTCTTCTTGACTTTGGCCTCTGAAGAAGAGATAACCTCGAAACGCGTCAGGCCCAGGTCAAATTGCTGTAATTTACCGATTCAAGTGTTCTGTCCGTACCAATAAACGCTGGATGGGGTAATGCGAACCTGCTCTCGAGTGCTGCTTGTTTTTGGACACACCCCACCGAGCAGAACAATATGTAGCGGCCGTCCTGCTGCTGAGTGTGCACCACCCCGGAGTGAGGGGGCCACGGGGCATTGAATGGCGAGCTCTAAGTGGAGTGCAGGTTATGGATAAGGACTGTGACACTTGTCGGGGCTCAGGTGAGCTTTCAATTTGCATATATTATGGAGAGCATCCATCTTGGTATTATTACGGACTACATCCCCCAGCAAGCAACATGCAGTCTCATAACGAGCAGCCTAATTAGGCGTATGATGACGCTTCTAAAGGAGTGTGCTATGCTCTTCTTGACTTTGGCCTCTGAAGAAGAGATAACCTCGAAACGCGTCAGGCCCAGGTCAAATTGCTGTAATTTACTGATCAAGTGTTCTGTCCGTACCAATAAACGCTGGATGGGGTAATGTGAACCTGCTCTTGAGTGCTGCTTGTTTTTGGACACACCCCACCGAGCAGAACAATATGTAGCGGCCGTCCTGCCGCTGAGCGTGCACCACCCCGGAGTGAGGGGGCCACGGGGCATTGAATGGCGAGCTCTAAGTGGAGTGCAGGTTATGGATAAGGACTGTGACACTTGTCGGGGCTCAGGTGAGCTTTCAATTTGCATATATTATGGAGAGCATCCATCTTGGTATTATTACGGACTACATCCCCCAGCAAGCAACATGCAGTCTCATAACGAGCAGCCTAATTAGGCGTATGATGACGCTTCTAAAGGAGTGTGCTATGCTCTTCTTGACTTTGGCCTCTGAAGAAGAGATAACCTCGAAACGCGTCAGGCCCACTTCAAATTGCTGTAATTTACCGATTCAAGTGTTCTGTCCGTAACAATAAACACTGGATGGGGTAATGTGAACCTGCTCTCGAGTGCTGCTTGTTTTTGGACACACCCCACCGAGCAGAACAATATGTAGCGGCCGTCCTGCCGCTGAGCGTGCACCACCCCGGAGTGAGGGGGCCACGGGGCATTAAATGGCGAGCTCTAAGTGGAGTGCAGGTTATGGATAAGGACTGTGACACTTGTCGGGGCTCAGGTGAGCTTTCAATTTGCATATATTATGGAGGGCATCCATCTTGGTATTATTACGGACTACATACCCCAGCAGGCAACATGCAGTCTCATAACGAGCAGCCTAATTAGGCGTATGATGATGCTTCAAAAGGAGGGTGCAGCCCGCTATGCTCTTCTTGACTTTGGCCTC
Source organism: Calotriton arnoldi (assembly GCA_963921515.1). Classification (NCBI taxonomy): domain Eukaryota; kingdom Metazoa; phylum Chordata; class Amphibia; order Caudata; family Salamandridae; genus Calotriton; species Calotriton arnoldi. Next base: position 39,770 of record CAWUFW010012849.1, on the reverse strand, counting down.
TGAAGAACAGATAACCTCGAAACGCGTCAGGCCCAGGTCAAATTGCTGTAATTTACTGATCAAGTGTTCTGTCCGTACCAATAAACGCTGGATGGGGTAATGTGAACCTGCTCTTGAGTGCTGCTTGTTTTTGGACACACCCCACCGAGCAGAACAATATGTAGCGGCCGTCCTGCCACTGAGCGTGCACCACCCCGGAGTGAGGGGGCCACGGGGCACTGAATGGCGAGCTCTAAGTGGAGTGCAGGTTATGGATAAGGACTGTGACACTTGTCGGGGCTCAGGTGAGCTTTCAATTTGCATATATTATGGAGAGCATCCATCTTGGTATTATTACGGACTACATCCCCCAGCAAGCAACATGCAGTCTCATAACGAGCAGCCTAATTAGGCGTATGATGACGCTTCTAAAGGAGTGTGCTATGCTCTTCTTGACTTTGGCCTCTGAAGAAGAGATAACCTCGAAACGCGTCAGGCCCTGGTCAAATTGCTGTAATTTACTGATCAAGTGTTCTGTCCGTACCAATAAACACTGGATGGGGTAATGTGAACCTGCTCTTGAGTGCTGCTTGTTTTTGGACACACCCCACCGAGCAGAACAATATGTAGCGGCCGTACTGCCACTGAGCGTGCACCACCCCGGAGTGAGGGGGCCACGGGGCATTGAATGGCGAGCTCTAAGTGGAGTGTAGGTTATGGATAAGGACTGTGACACTTGTCGGGGCTCAGGTGAGCTTTCAATTTGCATATATTATGGAGAGCATCCATCTTGGTATTATTACGGACTACATCCCCCAGCAAGCAACATGCAGTCTCATAACGAGCAGCCTAATTAGGCGTATGATGACACTTCTAAAGGAGTGAGCTATGCTCTTCTTGACTTTGGCCTCTGAAGAAGAGATAACCTCGAAACGCGTCAGGCCCAGGTCAAATTGCTGTAACTTACTGATCAAGTGTTCTGTCCGTACCAATAAACGCTGGATGGGGTAATGTGAACCTGCTCTTGAGTGCTGCTTGTTTTTGGACACACCCCACCGAGCAGAACAATATGTAGCGGCCGTCCTGCCACTGAGAGTGCACCACCCCGGAGTGAGGGGGCCACGGGGCATTGAATGGCGAGCTCTAAGTGGAGTGCAGGTTATGGATAAGGACTGTGACACTTGTCGGGGCTCAGGTGAGCTTTCAATTTGCATATATTATGGAGAGCATCCATCTTGGTATTATTACGGACTACATCCCCCAGCAAGCAACATGCACTCTCATAACGAGCAGCCTAATTAGGCGTATGATGACGCTTCAAAAGGAGGGTGCAGCCTGCTATGCTCTTCTTGACTTTGGCCTCTGAAGAAGAGATAACCTCGAAACACGTCAGGCCCAGGTCAAATTGCTGTAATTTACCGATTCAAGTGTTCTGTCCGTACCAATAAACGCTGGATGGGGTAATGCGAACCTGCTCTCGAGTGCTGCTTGTTTTTGGACACACCCCACCGAGCAGAACAATATGTAGCGGCCGTCCTGACGCTGAGCGCGCACCACCCCGAAGTGAGGGGGCCACGGGGCATTAAATGTCGAGCTCTAAGTGGAGTGCAGGTTATGGATAAGGACTGTGACACTTGTCGGGGCTCAGGTGAGCTTTCAATTTGCATATATTATGGAGAGCATCCATCTTGGTATTATTACGGACTACATCCCCCAGCAAGCAACATGCAGTCTCATAACGAGCAGCCTAATTAGGCATATGATGACGCTTCAAAAGGAGGGTGCAGCCCGCTATGCTCTTCTTGACCTTGGCCTCTGAAGAAGAGATAACCTCGAAACATGTCAGGCCCAGGTCAAATTGCTGTAATTTACCGATTCACTTGTTCTGTCCGTACCAATAAACGCTGGATGGGGTAATGCAAACCTGCTCTCGAGTGCTGCTTGTTTTTGGACACACCCCACTGAGCAGAACAATATGTAGCGGCCGTCCTGCCGCTGAGCGTGCACCACCCCGGAGTGAGGGGGCCACGGGGCATTGAATGGCGAGCTCTAAGTGGAGTGCAGGTTATGGATAAGGACTGTGACACTTGTCGGGGCTCAGGTGAGCTTTCAATTTGCATATATTATGGAGAGCATCCATCTTGGTATTATTACGGACTACATCCCCCAGCAAGCAACATGCAGTCTCATAACGAGCAGCCTAATTAGGCGTATGATGACGCTTCAAAAGGAGGGTGCAGCCCGCTATGCTCTTCTTGACTTTGGCCTCCGAAGAAGAGATAACCTCGAAACGCGTCAGGCCCAGGTCAAATTGCTGTAATTTATCGATTCAAGTGTTCTGTCCGTACCACTAAACGCTGGATGGGGTAATGCAAACCTGCTCTCGAGTGCTGCTTGTTTTTGGACACACCCCACCGAGCAGAACAATATTAATGTGATAAAAGATTTGAAATATTTAGCAAACAAAAGTAGCAAAGAGTTCTCAAGTACCAATCAAAATAAGATGACTAAATACAATGAACTCATTGAGAAAATCAATCAAAGACAAGATATAGTGGTTCGTTGGTCGGACAAAGGCGGCAATGTCGTTCTTTGGCCACTGGAACAGTATAACAAAGAAGCGCAAAGCCAATTGCAAAATAGAGATTGTTACAGCCGAGTAAGTCCGAATATCATTGTAGGAATCAAAGAGAAGTTCCAAAAGGCCTTATATGAATGGAAAAGCATTGGGCTGATATCGAAGCAAGAATTTGAGTTTCTTAAAACAGACTATCCAGTGACCCCACAGCTGTATTTAATTCCAAAAATACACAAGAATCCATTGGAACCACCGGGCAGATCTATCATTGCAGCAATAGGAGGACTGTTTGAGAATGCGTCCAGATTCATAGATCATTTTCTACAGCCAATTGTATGTGAATTACCTGCATACATAAAAGATACGGGGGACTTTTTAACCAAAATCTACGATGTGTCTTGGGAGAGTGACTACTTACTAATGTCATTGGATGTGAGCACTCTATATACCAGCATTAGACATAAGGATGGACTCAATGCTCTCAGTTATTATCTAGGCAAAAGACCTATGTGTTTGTTTCAACACACTATGATGCTGGTGCAAATGACACAAATGTGTTTAGAGAATAATGTGTTTATCTTTGATAATCTAACATACAAACAACTGCAGGGCACTGCAATGGGTACTTGCTTCGCCCCAGCTACGCTAATTTGCATATGGGCTGGTGGGAGGAGCAAGTACTCATGATAACAAAAAAAGATGCATTTGTTAAAAATGTGGTACTTTACGTCAGGTACATTGATGATATCTTTATCCTGTGGAAAGGGTCTTTAGAAAGTGCCAAAACCTTTGCTGAAGAAATAAATAACAACTCTCTTAATTTGACTTTTACATGTAACACTAGTGATAAGAGCATAAACTTTCTGGACCTAGAAGTCTATGTAGAAGATGGTAAACTGCAGACAAGAACCTTTAGAAAGCCTACAGCAGGTAATGCAATACTTCATGCGCGCAGTTTTCATCCAACCACATTGAAGGAAAGCATAACATACCATACGCAGAATGTCTGCGAATGAAACGCAACTGTAGCACTACAAGAGGCCTAGAAGAATCTACTAGGGATCTCTGCAACAGACTAGAACATAGAGGCTACAGTTCAGATACATTAATGAAAGCCAAAACTAAAACAGCTAAGGTATCTAGAAAAACACTTCTCTTCAAGAATTCAGACAAAACTAAAAAGAAAATGAACAAAGGGAAAAAATTGACACCCCCAGATTAATCACAGGATTTAATGTGTATCACGCCAACATACGTAGAATAATATACAGGCACTGGAATACTGTACGCAATGACCCTGTCATAGGTCCCACCTGCAGAAAAACACCACAAATTACTTTCAGGCGAGCAAAATCATTGCGACAGGAAATAGTTAACAAAGCGCCAGCTATGGAAAAATGTTGTACCTGGCTTAAAGCAGCCAAGGGCTTCCATAAATGCACTAAGTGCAAAGCGTGCAAACACGGTGTAAATACTAGAGAGGTTCAGATGCCCTTCCGACAGTCACCTTATATAATAAGAGGCAGTTACACATGCAAATCAGAGTTCGCAGTTTATGTCATGTACTGCACGTGTGGCAAAGTGTACGTGAGAAGTACCATCCACCCAGTGCACGTCCGCATTTTGCAACACCTAAGAGCTATCTCCAACAATGACCCGTCCTATCCAGTGGCCAGGCACATAAATACAACTCACAGGGGTAAGGCGCAGGATCTGTCCTTCTATGTGGTGGATACGGTCCCTAAAAACCCCAGAGGAGGTAACAGACAGTTGGCCCTCAGAAGGCTAGAATCACGCTACATCATTCTCTTTAATTCCAAAATTCCGAATGGAATGAATGCGGATGAGGCCTTAAGTGTACATCTGTAATTTGCCTTAGCTGCTTGTCCTGCTCGAATTCCAGTCTCTGTAACGTTAGGTCACACTCACTTTATTTTTTCTTTTTGTTTACTTTTACACTGTTTTTCACTCACTGTATGGCCTCCCCACAAGTACATAGCGTCCACTCACCTAATGATAGGGATGGTTTTTAGTCACTAGAATAGCAAGCTTCTGCATCTTATGCCCACTGGGGCAAAATTGATGCATTTTTAGGCATCTTAGCCTTATATTTATCGCAATCATGTAATATATGTATATATAGTAAACATTAGGGTAGAGCGCGTGCACCCAATTGCTATTTTATATTATCAAAAGTTAGCATCTCAGCTTGTAACTTAGCTTCTTTTGACTACATGTAACCAGCTTTTGTAACTTTTTGGTGATATAGGCTACGCTATATATTTTTCCATTTCTATACATGATGATGACATTAATGTTGGATATTTTATTTGTGGGTCCGTTTACTTTGTTTTAATACATTATAGTGCTGACAATGTTTTGACACATTAACTATAATTCAGTTCTTTCGTTTTCACATTATTTCGTTTTACAAGTAAAATGCACTGTCATGTGTGAATGGGTATAGGAAACGTCTATATCCATTGTAAGGCCGTGGTTGCTGTGACAACCCTGTGGAAAAGGTGCATATAACACAGTACATTAGAGTGGACCTGATGTAGTGATCAAGGCGGTACGCCGCCAAAACGCGTCTAGGTCGATTGTATGGATTAAAAAACTTCTTTTTTTCACCATCTCACGGAGTCAGTGCCTGTCTGTTCGCCGCCGTCAGGATTGGAGTTTAATATATATATATATATATATATATATATATATATATTCACTGAAAAAAACATAGGTTTCAGGCACGTTATAGTTAGAAATTAGCATTTAAAAACCTTAGAAATTCACTGAAAAAACCATAGGTTTCAGGGGCGTTATAGTTAGTTGGACATTTCACTCGTACAAAACCATAGAAATTCCCCCGTTATAGTTAGTTCAGCTAACTATAACTCGCGCGCCCGCAATGCACTGCTGATGACGTCACATATTACATCACTCATGACATGGTCAGTGACATCACTCATGACATCACTGATGACATCTCAAATAGTTATAGTTAGGACCTATATTCCATAGGAAATTCACAACGTTCTATTTCCAATAACTTTGGCGCCGGTCGACGAATCTTCGCGAAATTTTCAAAACTTATGGCCCGCTCCGGTCCGCTCCTATCCTGAAAGTCTTGGGGTGATTCGTCAAGTGGGGGCCGAGAAAAAAGGGGGGTCCCAAAACATGTTTTCCCCATGCAATTTTCCATAGGAAACTTTAGACACGGCTACAGCCCGAACTGCTGAACGGAATTACACCAAATTTGGCAAAGAGGTAGTTCTTGGTTCAGAAAGAACCATTTTTGTTAAATGGTGTAAATCCGTTCAGTAGTTACTGAGAAAATCAAAAGTAAAATCACATATATATCTGGGCAGAGCCTAAACACACATGTCATTGTGAGATCTGATTGGCTGTCAGCACTTCATCCTGGAATTGCTGGCAGCCATCTTGGGACCAATATACATGATAGTACCCCATTGAAATGCATTGTAGTGAATCAAAGATTTTGAGGGTTACCAAAAGGAGAACTATAAAGGGTGACAACAGACTTTAGTTACATTAGAATTCATTTGTTGATGGTACCATACTAATTTCAGGAATTGTGGTGTGTTCTAAGGTGATTTTACCCTGTGAAAAACCTTCTGCTGGGATATCATGAATCATGTTTGAGAGAAAACTATTTTCACATGCTTGTTCCATAGAGTTTTGGAAGGTGCTCCAGAAGCTAAAATGAGAGCATATTTTCTGTAAATTCACATTATCTTTCTCAGTCATGTGAGAATGAAGTCTGACATTCTCATTAAAACATGTACATCCAACAAGGGCAGAGACTGTCAGTTGATTCCTTTGTGTTCTACTGCAGCTTCCCAGAGTGTTCTAAAGAAGAACTAGAGTGCTAACAGCCTTACTTATGACAAAATTATGGCACACCTGAAGCCATCTTGATTGGAATAAACTGGTAACTCTTAAAACATTTAATTTAAAAAGGAACAAAATGAGGGGGTTCATTTTGTCATAGAAATTATGGTTAGTGCTGTAGAAAGAAAAATTAGGACATGTTTTAAGTGAGATCTCAACTATCTTCCTGTTATATTTCAACAGGAGCAGCCTGCCAGTTGATTCCTTTGTGTTCTACTGCAGCTTCCCAGAGTGTTCCAAAGAACAACTAGAGCGCTAACAGCCTTACTTATGACAAAAGTATGGCACACCTGAAGCCATCTTGATTGGAATAAACTGGTAACACTTAAAACATTTAATTTAAAAAGGAACAAAATGATGGGGTTCATTTTGTCATAGAAATTATGGTTAGTGCTGTAGAAAGAAAAATTAGGACATGTTTCAAGTGTGATCGCAAAAATCTTCCTGTTATATTTCAACAGGTGCAGCCTGTCAGTTGATGCCTTTGTGTTCTACTGCAGCTTCCCAGAGTGTTCTAAAGAACAACTAGAGTGCTAACAGACTTACTTATGACAAAATTATGGCACACCTGAAGCCATCTTGATTGGAATAAACTGGTAACTCTTAAAACATTTAATTTAAAAAGGAACAAAATGAGGGGGTTCATTTTGTCATAGAAATTATGGTTAGTGCTGTAGAAAGAAAAATTAGGACATGTTTTAAGTGAGATCTCAACTATCTTCCTGTTATATTTCAACAGGAGCAGCCTGCCAGTTGATTCCTTTGTGTTCTACTGCAGCTTCCCAGAGTGTTTCAAAGAACAACTAGAGCGCTAACAGCCTTACTTATGACAAAAGTATGGCACACCTGAAGCCATCTTGATTGGAATAAACTGGTAACACTTAAAACATTTAATTTAAAAAGGAACAAAATGATGGGGTTCATTTTGTCATAGAAATTATGGTTAGTGTTGTAGAAAGAAAAATTAGGACATGTTTCAAGTGTGATCTCAAATATCTTCCTGTTATATTTCAACAGGAGCAGCCTGTCAGTTGATGCCTTTGTGTTCTACTGCAGCTTCCCAGAGTGTTCTAAAGAACAACTAGAGAGCTAACAGTCTTACTTATGACAAAATTATGGCACACCTGAAGCCATCTTGATTGGAATAAACTGGTAACACTTAAAACATTTAATTTAAAAAGGAACAAAATGAGGGGATTCATTTTGCCATAGAAATGAACAACATTCCCAGCACGACCCCCTACACTACACAAGCACCACTGCACTACCCTAAACCCTAAAACACTACCCCCAGCACGACCCCCTTCACTACCTAAACACAACTGCACTACCCTAAACCCTAAAACACTACCTCCAGCACGACCCCTACACTACACAAACACCACTGCACTAACATAAACCCTAAAACACTACCCCCAGCACGACCCCCTACACTACCCAAACACCACTGCACTACCCTAAACCATAAAACACTACCCCCAGCACGACCCCCTACACTACCCAAACACCACTGCCATACCCTAAACCCTAAAACACTACCCCCAGCACGAACCCCTACACTACCCAAACACCACTGCACTACCCTAAACCCTAAAACACTACCCCCAGCACTAACCCCTACACTACACAAACACCACTGCACTACCCTAAACCCTAAAACACTACCCCCAGCACTAATCCCTACACTACACAAACACCACTGCACTACCCTAAACCCTAAAACACTACCCCAGCACTAACCCCTACACTACACAAACACCACTGCACTACCCTAAACCCTAAAACACTACCCCAGCACTAACCCCTACACTACCCAAACACCACTGGACTACCCTAAACCCTAAAACACTACCCCCAGCATGACTCCCTACACTACCCAAACACCACTGCACTACACTAAACCCTAAATCTACCCCCAGCATGACCTCCCACACTACCCAAACACCACTGCACTACCCTATACCCTAAAACACGACCCCCTACACTACACAAACACGACTGCACTACCCTAAACCCTAAAACACTACCCACAGCATGACCCCCTACACTACACAAACACCACTGCACTACCCTAAACCCTAAAACACTACCCCCAGCATGACGCCCTACCCTACACAAACACCACTGCACTACCCTAAACCCCCTACACTATACAAACACCACTGCACTACTCTAAACCCTAAAACACTACCCCCAGCATGACCCCCTCACAACACAAACACCACTGCACTACCCTAAACCCTAAATCTACCCCCAGCACGACCCCCTACACTACCCAAACACCACTGCCATACCTTAAACCCTAAAACACTACTCCCAGCATGAACCCCTACACTACCCAAACACCACTGCACTACCCTAAACCCTAAAACACTACCCCCAGCACTAACCCCTACACTACACAAACACCACTGCACTACCCTAAACCCTAAAACACTACCCCAGCACTACCCCCTACACTACCCAAACACCACTGCACTAACATAAACCCTAAAACACTACCCCAGCACAACCCCCTACACTACACAAACACCACTGCACTACCCTAAACCCTAAAACACTACCCCCAGCACGACTCCCTACACTACCCAAACACCACTGCACTACCCTAAACCCTAAATCTACCCCCAGCATAACCCCCTACACTACCCAAACACCACTGCACTACCCTAAACCATAAAACACTACCCCCGGCATGACACCCTACACTACACAAATACCACTGCACTACCCTAAACCCTAAAACACTACCACCAGCATGACCCTCTACACTACTCAAACACCACTGCACTACCCTAAACCCTAAAACACCACCCCAGCATGACCCCCTACACTACCCATACACCACTGCACTACCCTAAACCCTAAAACACTACCCCCAGCACGACCCCCTACACTAATGCACTACCCTAAACCCTAAAACACTACCCCCAGCACGACCCCCTACTCTACCCAAACACCACTGCACTACCCTAAACCCTAAAACACTACCCCCAGCACGACCCCCTACACCACCTAAACACCACTGCACTACCCTAAACCCTAGAAAAGAAACCCCCACCCCATGCCCATTCCCCCTTACCTCTCACTCCTCGTGGTTCCTCTCTCCTCGTGGTTCCTGCTTCACGTCGTCTCTGAGGGGCGGTGCACGTCGTTCTGAGGAAATGGAACAGCCTCTGTTTCCTTACAACGACGCGGATCATCTACATGTTTTTTAGAACGCATGGTCATTTACCATACATACCTTTACAACAAAATTCGTTGTAAAGGCATGCGTGGTAAATGACCATGCATTCTAAAAAAATGCGAGGTAATGACTTTGCGAAGTACAACGCATGCGTGGTAATGCATGCGTTGTAATGGTATCGCGAAGTAAAAAAGTTGTTGTAACGGCTGCTTACCGATCGAAGCTGTCCCCTGTTCTTCAGTGAGACGTTTATTTGATTAATTAGGAGGAAGGAATGTGGTTTTTGTACCAAAAAGTGCATTCCCGGCTGTTGTATTGTGAAAGTGTCCGCGTGGCCTGGTTTCACTTCCGGTGAGAGAGTGAAAGAGTCTGTTTGGATCTAAAGGAGTTCTGTTGTTGGACGGGGCCGGCGCGAAACGTCATCAGAAAACATAGCTAATGGAAAGCGTCCTCCCTGAAGTGTGGAGCAGTGCCATGAGAGGTCAACGAGGGTGCGTCCCACTGCAGTATGACCGTACCGCGTGACCCATGTGCCGCCTCCAGGGTTCGGGAGGCAGAAGCGGCATCGCAGGTCCTCTTGAAGACCGTTGTAGCACTTATTCTACATTTTGGTACTAGGGCATTTTAACTTTGTTGTTCCTGCCAGATACAAAGAGAAGATCCTGTGTTATTCAGTGCCCTCGTTACCTTTTTTGTGGGTAGTGGTGCTTGTCACTTCGCTGCCCCGCCGGTGCACACAACTGGGCACCCCACCTCTTGTGCCATCTGCAGGGCCTCTGCCCTCTGATCACTGGTTTTGGTTTCTGGAGTGGCAACATAAACAGTTGCTCCCAAAGGACTAGCCTGAACACTTAGGTGAATATCCCCTGCACCAGCATTCCACGGAAATTCTTTCCTAGCTCTCCCACGTCAACGAGGACGTCATAATAGCACGGCTCCGCTCGCGACACCGTATGACATCATCGGAGCCATAAGAGGACCTCGTCGGCGTGCTGACGTCAGTTCCACCCATTTTTTCCGTGCCACCGAGGCAAACAGTGGGACCGAGCCATTTTCACATGTATACATAGTATAATAAATATATATATATATATTCACTGAAAAAACCATAGGTTTCAGGCACGTTATAGTTAGAAATTAGCATTTAAAAAACCTTAGAAATTCACTGAAAAAACCATAGGTTTCAGGCACGTTATAGTTAGAAATTAGCATTTAAAAAACCTTAGAAATTCACTGAAAAAACCATAGGTTTCAGGGGCGTTATAGTTAGTTGGACATTTCACTCGTACAAAACCATAGAAATTCGCCCGTTATAGTTAGTTCAGCTAACTATAACTCGCGCGCCCGCAATGCACTGCTGAAGACGTCACATATTACATCACTCATGACACGGTCAGTGACATCACTCATGACATCACTGATGACATCTCAAATGACATCACTCCTTGCCTGCCCTTGGTCACAGGCAGGCAAGGAGTCAAACAAGAGAATGCAGTTCCTCGTTTAAATTCTGCAAATGTCATGCCCACACTGGGCTCTGAGCATTCTGGTACTTGGGGTCCTGCAAAGTATAACCACAGTGGGTCTCCGTATTGCTCCCACTTTTAGCCACAGTTAAAAGCAGCATAATCATTATTTTCCTCCTCAAGTAGCCCACTTGGGTAAAGTACTGTTTTTTAATTTTTGCAGAACTCGACAACACCCACTGTGGTAAAACGACGAGGGACTTCAAAGACCATGAGGCATCGTGATTGCACGCCCACTGGGGCGGGTCTTAATGTTTAAATATGGTTTCCTGATTGTTGCCGGGACTGCTGTTCAAGTTGCCAGTGATCAAGGGCAGAGTGCTGCCCGAAACGCGTTTGGCCTGTGATATGAACTTAGGAGGGAACGTGTTGTGACTGCTAACCTGCAATAAATATGGTGATAACTCCCTGATGTGTGGCATTTCCATCGAGGGCAACCTCTGTTTGTGGATATTTTGAGCGGCAGCCCAAACGCGGAAACGCCCCTCCGCATGTCAGCGGACCAGCGATTCTTGAAATGTCGGGAGTCGAGAGGACAGGGAGTCCTATACTGTGGGAAGTGGAATAAGCAGCATAATCATTGTTTTCCTCCTCAAGTAGCCCACTTGGGTAAAGTACTGTTTTTTAATTTTTGCAGAACTCGACAACACCCACTGTGGTAAAACGACGAGGGACTTCAAAGACCATGAGGCATCGTGATTGCACGCCCACTGGGGCGGGTCTTAATGTTTAAATATGGTTTCCTGATTGTTGCCGGGACTGCTGTTCAAGTTGCCAGTGATCAAGGGCAGAGTGCTGCCCGAAACGCGTTTGGCCTGTGATATGAATTTAAGAGGGAACGTGTTGTGACTGCTAACCTGCAATAAATATGGTGATAACTCCCTGATGTGTGGCATTTCCATCGAGGGCAACCTCTGTTTGTGGATATTTTGAGCGGCAGCCCAACCGCGGAAACGCCCCTCCGCATGTCAGCGGACCAGCGATTCTTGAAATGTCGGGAGTCGAGAGGACAGGGAGTCCTACACTGTGGGAAGTGGAATAAGCAGCATAATCATTGTTTTCCTCCTCAAGTAGCCCACTTGGGTAAAGTACTGTTTTTTAATTTTTGCAGAACTCGACAACACCCACTGTGGTAAAACGACGAGGGACTTCAAAGACCATGAGGCATCGTGATTGCATGCCCACTGGGGCGGGTCTTAATGTTTAAATATGGTTTCCTGAATGTTGCCGGGACTGCTGTTCAAGTTGCCAGTGATCAAGGGCAGAGTGCTGCCCGAAACGTGTTTGGCCTGTGATATGAACTTAGGAGGGAACGTGTTGTGACTGCTAACCTGCAATAAATATGGTGATAACTCCCTGATGTGTGGCATTTCCATCGAGCGCAACCTCTGTTTGTGGATATTTTGAGCGGCAGCCCAAACGCGGAAACGCCCCTCCGCATGTCAGCGGACCAGCGATTCTTGAAATGTCGGGAGTCGAGAGGACAGGGAGTCCTATACTGTGGGAAGTGGAATAAGCAGCATAATCATTGTTTTCCTCCTCAAGTAGCCCACTTGGGTAAAGTACTGTTTTTTAATTTTTGCAGAACTCGACAACACCCACTGTGGTAAAACGACGAGGGACTTCAAAGACCATGAGGCATCATGATTGCACGCCCACTGGGGCGGGTCTTAATGTTTAAATATGGTTTCCTGATTGTTGCCGGGACTGCTGTTCAAGTTGCCAGTGATCAAGGGCATAGTGCTGCCCGAAACGCGTTTGGCCTGTGATATGAACTTAGGAGGGAATGTGTTGTGACTGCTAACCTGCAATAAATATGGTGATAACTCCCTGATGTGTGGCATTTCCATCGAGGGCAACCTCTGTTTGTGGATATTTTGAGCGGCAGCCCAACCGCGGAAACGCCCCTCCGCATGTCAGCGGACCAGCGATTCTTGAAATGTCGGGAGTCGAGAGGACAGGGAGTCCTACACTGTGGGAAGTGGAATAAGCAGCATAATCATTGTTTTCCTCCTCAAGTAGCCCACTTGGGTAAAGTACTGTTTTTTAATTTTTGCAGAACTCGACAACACCCACTGTGGTAAAACGACGAGGGACTTCAAAGACCATGAGGCATTGTGATTGCACGCCCACTGGGGCGGGTCTTAATGTTTAAATATGGTTTCCTGATTTTTTCCGGGACTGCTGTTCAAGTTGCCAGTGATCAAGGGCAGAGTGCTGCCCGAAACGCGTTTGGCCTGTGATATGAACTTAGGAGGGAACGTGTTGTGACTGCTAACCTGCAATAAATATGGTGATAACTCCCTGATTTGTGGCATTTCCATCGAGGGCAACCTCTGTTTGTGGATATTTTGAGCGGCAGCCCAACCGCGGAAACGCCCCTCCGCATGTCAGCGGACCAGCGATTCTTGAAATGTCGGGAGTCGAGAGGACAGGGAGTCCTATACTGTGGGAAGTGGAATAAGCAGCATAATCATTGTTTTCCTCCTCAAGTAGCCCACTTGGGCAAAGTACTGTTTTTTAATTTTTGCAGAACTCGACAACACCCACTGTGGTAAAACGACGAGGGACTTCAAAGACCATGAGGCATCGTGATTGCACGCCCACTGGGGCGGGTCTTAATGTTTAAATATGGTTTCCTGATTGTTGCCGGGACTGCTGTTCAAGTTGCCAGTGATCAAGGGCAGAGTGCTGCCCGAAACGCGTTTGGCCTGTGATATGAACTTAGGAGGGAACGTGTTGTGACTGCTAACCTGCAATAAATATGGTGATGACTCCCTGATGTGTGGCATTTCCATCGAGGGCAACCTCTGTTTGTGGATAGATATAGATATATATATATGTGTTTGAATATCCTTGCCAACGCAGCAACGCCGCGCCGTAAAGAAAGGATGCCCGCACTCCATGTAAGTCCAAAGGATTTTATTCAGGTAGCTGACACGTTTCGACCAGGGGGTCTTTGTCAAAGCTGGGGATCATACATAGTGGCATTGTATTAATAGCATACAGTGAGACACAGTGGAGGGAAAAATAAATAAACATGGGAAAAAGACTTTGGGCATTTAACAGAAAAATGCCAACTCATCAGTCACAAAGAAAAAAGACTATACAAGGCAAAAAACTTTAAATCTTTATATATGAAATGTCTTCTATGTCATAATTCATTTCACTAGCACTTTAAAAGCGGTAGCACTGTCTGAGGACGTGTCATGTGATCAAGGCCGTTTTTCGGCCGAAAAGCGTCATGGCGGGCAAGTTGGTGGCAATAAAGTAAAACGAATTTGCACTTACCGCTCGGTCCACGCTTGTTTTTTCTGGTTGAAGCAGAAGCGAAATCGAGTTTTCCTCATGTGTACCGGATTGACTTCTTCCGGTTCGTGGACCCCCTCCCTGTAAGCAGGCTCCGTAACAGGCAAGTCTTGGTCCTGGAACCTCTGCCTGGCAGCAACATCGCGGGCTCGTGGTGCGGCGCAGGCGGGGACCCCCGGGGCACCATTCACATCCAAAAAACAGAAACGACGGAGCCCCCTGCAAACAACGAAATTGAAGCGTGCAAAAGGAGTACAGTAGATTGAGTGTGGAGATTCGGGACCTTCGATGTGGAACTCCGTGGAGTGAGCATTAGAAGGAAGGAGCTACACGCTTATCCGCCAGACATACAAGGTACACAACTTATTGCAGCAAGCAGGTTGGGAGGTGTGCAATCCTGGTGCTCTCTTGGACACTGGTCGAGGGGAAAAGCGCACAGGATAAGCAAAAAGGAGAATACATGTATTAGCCACCATGTCTGCAGACACGCTCAGAGACCACGAGTTTGCCGCAGAGGAGATGTTTTCCGACTCTCCCTCGGAACCGCGAGGTGCCAGCAAGGATGCTATTGATGAACCAAGTGGCAAGATGAAGGGTTTGAAGGATAATTATCGGGTGCTGTAAAAACTAAAACGCCAAGAGCAGTCCAAGTGGTGGGAAGCGAGGTCATTACAAAGGTACTTAGATGTGGGACGGGTGCCTAGAGGACTTCGTATTATGATCGCTCCTAGCTATGAGGCACCGAACCCACTCATGATGGCAGAGTGGGCGGAGTGTAACTTGGATTCTTCTCGAAAGTTAGTGGTGTTATTGGTAAAATATGCAGAAATAGACCGAAATGAGCTGCAGACCAAGATAGAAGCACTTGAAAATGAAATCAAATCGCAAGGAGATCCCCAAAGCAGGAAAAAATTGCATGAGGAAATGGTAATACGATTGCAAAAAGAAGAGGATAAAATAAAAATGAGAAAAACGTATAAATTTAAGAGGGATCGTGAAGACTATGAAAATGGCCAAATATTCACATTTGCAAGGCGATATGACAACATGAGAGCGGCAACTGCCAGCAATCGCATGCGGAGCCATAACCAAACTGTAAGAGGGCAACAAACGACAGAATTGTCATCGTTATCTGATTTAACCTCTGCTTTGGAGAGTGAATCAGAAGCAGAGAATAGCAGACCAGGATCTGAGGCATGTAATATTAAACTGACTCCAGGGGAAGAGTTAGACATTTTAAAACAAAGTCGGAGAGACACTCTGAGGTCCCGCAACAACGGGGCAGCCAAAACAGGAATACCTGGAGGAGGAGGGGGAGAAGGCAGGCCCGGAGGAACAGGAGACAATGTGAAGAAAGGAGGTCGAGGGAGAGGAACACGCAAGTAGAAAGTGACCCACACAGCTTTGAACCCTCAAATCCAGATATATTGCAAGCTCAAGAACCCAAAACGATCATCAACCTAGCAAATATAAACTTGACTTTAGCGGAACAATAGCTTTTATCCTTAGGTTTGTCTTATTGCCCAGAATCAAATTTTAATTACACGCAGACAAGGGCGGACATTTATAAGTTTATAAGGAAACTTAAACTAAGGAAATTTCACCAGCTAAAAGACAAGCAAATTGATGTGAGTGTCGCAACTCAGTCTAACATTGATATAAGTACCCCTGGCTTATTAGTCTCGGACTTGAAGCTAATGCAAGATCTGCAAGAGTTGGAAAGAGGAGTGGCAGAGATCACAAGCCCTGAGGGGATTCCTAGGGATATGTCAAGGATAATGTTACATCGACAAGAAGAACTGGAGACATGTGCCAGACCTGCCACCCCATTTAAGTTGAAATCTAGGTTTGTACCAATTATGGCTAGAGATTCCATTGACGTGTTCAATGAACAGATTGTGGCTCAAGTAAAAAAACTTAATATTACTATCAATCAAAAACACAGAAAGATCTCTATTCAAGAAAGACAGTACCATCAGCTTATTGCTAAATTAAGAAAAGAAAAAAACATAGTAATCCGAAATTCCGATAAGGGCGGGAACATTGTTTTATGGCCGCTAAAAGAATATTTAGAGGAAGCACACAGTCAATTGAATGACAAAGATTGCTACAGGAAGAGATCCCCATTGAAATTTAAAAATACCCAGGATCTTTTCTATTCGCAGTTACTGGCATGGAAAAGTGCAGGCCTCCTGAGTTGGGAAGAATTTAAATATCTTAAAAAAGAGCATCCGACTATCCCGACGTTATATTTTATTCCAAAAATCCATAAGAACGTCGACAAACCACCAGGAAGGCCAATAATAGCAGGCTGTGATGGCCCATAAGCGAATGCTTCGATATATATTGACTTTTTCCTGCAAGAGTTTGTACAGAAATTGAAATCTTATGTACAAGATACAGGGGACTTTTTAAACAAGATTAGGAATCTACAATGGAGGTCAGAATATCTACTTATTGCTCTGGATGTATCATCATTGTATACGTGCATTAGGAATAGAGATGGAATGTGAGCTGTTGAGTATTTTCTATCTAATAGGCCTATCAAGTACGCACAACATACAAAAATGCTCCTTACCATGTTGCTGTTTTGTCTAGAAAACAATTTGTTCTCATTCAACGATGAAATGTATCAGCAAAGACAAGGAGTAGCAATGGGGGCCAGCTTCTCTCCCAGCTATGCATGCTTGTTCATGGGCTGGTGGGAGGAGCTGGTCCTCATGCAAAAATTTGAGGAAATCTATGCTGCAAATATAGTTACTTGGTTGCGCTTTATAGACGACCTATTTATTGTATGGAATGGAGATGAACAGAGTGCCATAAATTTCATTGAACAAATCAACGAAAATGACATTAATTTACATTTTACCTCAACTCTTAGCAGGAATATGGTGACATTCTTAGATGTACAGATTGAGGTTATTGTTAATTGTCTGACAACCACACTATTTAGAAAACCAACAGCAGGGAATACACTGCTTCACGCTACAAGTGCACATCCCCCACATTTAATTAAGAGTATTCCGTATGGGGAGATGTTGCTCATTAGACGCATTTGCAGCAATGACCTAGAAACCCATAAAAAGCAAGCTGAGAGTCGGGATCGATTTCTAGCAAGAGGTTACAGGTCAGAAATAGTGGATACAGCAATAAGAAAGTCTAGGGAACAGGCAAGATAAGACCTTCTACTGAGATATAAGAATGCAGAGTCACACATAAAACATAAAAAATGTGATGGAACTCAAGAACGAACACGACTCATTTTATCCTTTTCAAGGCAAGAAAAGCAAATAAGGTCGATAGTTAGGCTCAATTGGCCCATAGCAAGGGATGACCCAGTGATAGGTAAGTCATTACCAACTAATCCCATGATTACATTTCGAACAACAAAAAGTATGGGAGATATGCTGGTGAAGAGTAGCCCGGAAGATCAGAGTAGGGGCATATGGTTAACTGCACGAAAAGGATTTTATAAGTGCTCCACATGCAAGGCTTGCCAGTATGGCGTAAATACTTCTACATACATAACAGCTTTTAATAAGAAAGTACAGGAAATCAATCAACATCTGAACTGCAAAACTGAGTATGCAGTTTATATCTTAGAGTGTAGTTGTAATTTGAAGTATATAGGAAGCACTAAGTTACCTGTACATAAGAGAATTCTTCAGCATATCAGGGCCATATCTAATAATGATGCCAACTATCCTGTTGCAAGACATTTTAAATCCTGCCATGATAGTAATCTAAAACATTTGAGATATTATGTCATATATTCAATACCACCACAGAAAAGAGGAGGGGATCGTGAGTCGAAGTTGAGACGCTTAGAAACTAATTATATATTACAGTTCGATTGCAAACATCCTGGAGGTCTCAACACGAGTGAGGACCTATATACCTTTTATGAGATAGAGCTATATTGCATAAAATATTGGATACAGTTTTGTTAAGGTTTAGACATATATGGGAAGGATATTAAAAGCAGTGTACTGTTATAGCAAGAATGAAAAATCTACAAAGTAATAGATATTAGTTTTAAGTGTGTTCCCATCAACCGCCAAGAAGGTCCAAATCAATAATGTATATGGCATCTATAGAGCACAATATGGGAAATATTTTAAATTTTCCTCATGTCAATTTATTGCTTGAATCAGTTTTATTGATTTTAGGATATTTTATTGATATTTATTGCTATTTAACAGTTGTTTTTATGGATCATATTTAATTATTGTTATATATTGTATTTTATAATGTATATGAATTATTTATGAATCTATTATGGGATCAACTGTGGATTAGATAATAATGTATGATATGTCCTTCATCAATTTGCACTTGTTAATCATTAGCACCTTATTTTCTTTAACCTAGATGAATCTTGTAAATTATAAGGTCAGATATTTGAGGGTTAAAGAAAGATTGAGTATATGTTATCAATAATAGATAACTGTTAAAAAACTTCCTACAGGAATTTGCTGCTATATTTACTATTATGTTCATAATAGTGATCAGCGGATACAATAATATCACTTTAGCATATGCACTTTAATATTCACTTTAGGCACTTTGGTAAGCACACCGTCACTTTAGGCAAAATATACATGCGTTTTTTGCACAATACTATTTTAGATGAGATGGTATGATATGTGGTATCAACATAGGGGTAGCATAGTCACCCATGTATTGACCAATTAGTGTATATTTGAAAACCAGTTATCCAGTTGCATCATTTTAAGCTGTGACAACTAAAATTGTAAGTGACGGAATATACAGTTAATATGGTGGTTCACGATAGGGATATTTTGGGATAGTTACAATGTTATTTCATTATACATAGATATGACAAACAAGGATGTTTCTATTTTAGAATCATGGTCTAATATGATATGATTTTATAGGACCGTTATTATATGAATTTGGATTTAACCATGGATATTATTATAAATATGGTTTTAAGCAATTATAAGTATGGTCTTAGGAATGTACAAGTGTTAATCAGCATTTATGCTTTAAATCTTTGTATATGAAATGTCTTCTATGTCTATGACATAATTCATTGCACTAGCACTTTAAAAGCGGTAGCACTGTCTGAGGACGTGTCATGTGATCAAGGCCGTTTTTCGGCCGAAACGCGTCATGGCGGGCAAGTTGATGGCAATAAAGAAAAAAGAATTTGCACTTACCGCTGGGTCCACGCTCGTTTTTTCAGGTTTTTTCTGGTTGAAGCAGAAGCGAAATCGAGTTTTCCTCACATATATATACATATATATGTGATCAAGAACCCAGGAGGTTCGAAACACGTCATGGCAGCCAAGCACTAAAAATAAAAAGAAATATTGCACCTAATAAGAGGAGTTCGTACTTTCTTGATTCATGCGACGTCAAGGAATCAGTGGGAGAAAGGTGAAAGGATATATATATATATATATATATATATATATATATATATATATATATATATATATATATATTATAATCCAATCCTGACGGCGGCGAACAGACAGGCACTGACAATTCTTGAAATGTCGGGAGTCGAGAGGACAGGGAGTCCTATACTGTGGGAAGTGGAATAAGCAGCATAATCATTGTTTTCCTCCTCAAGTAGCCCACTTGGGTAAAGTACTGTTTTTAATTTTTGCAGAACTCGACAACACCCACTGTGGTAAAACGACGAGGGACTTCAAAGACCATGAGGCATCGTGATTGCACGCCCACTGGGGCGGGTCTTAATGTTTAAATATGGTTTCCTGATTGTTGCCGGGACTGCTGTTCAAGTTGCCAGTGATCAAGGGCAGAGTGCTGCCCGAAACGCATTTGGCCTGTGATATGAACTTAGGAGGGAACGTGTTGTGACTGCTAACCTGCAATAAATATGGTGATAACTCCCTGATGTGTGGCATTTCCATCGAGGGCAACCTCTGTTTGTGGATATATATATATATATATATATATATATATATATATGTTTGAATATCCTTGCCAACGCAGCAACGCCGCGCCACAAAGAAAGGATGCCCGCACTCCATGTAAGTCCAAAGGATTTTATTCAGGTAGCAGACACGTTTCGACCAGGAGGTCTTTGTCAAAGCTGGGGATCATACATAGTGGCATTGTATTAATAGCATACAGTGAGACACAGTGGAGGGAAAAAATAAATAAACATGGGAAAAAGACTTTGGACATTTAACAGATAAATGCCAACTCATCAGTAACAAAGAAAAAAGACTATACAAGTCAAAAAACTTTAAAGAAAGGTAAAAATGCTTTTGTCCCAAATTAGATTACAGGGTGACTCACCCTAACCGACAAATATATAAACATATATGGATGTATATACACTGTGAAAAATGTGAAAAAGTATATATACAGTAAGAAGGGAATTGCAAGGGCACATGAAGAAAATCTTTTTCAACATTGTCCCTTCCTTCGCCCGGAGTAAAAGTTACACAAAGAAATCATATTATTAACATTTCCTACTGATTCATGGTCCAGTGACCAAATGTGTCGGGTGGCATCTTGTGCGAGATATAGAGAGAAGATTTGATAAAGAAGAAGAAGAAAGAAAGGGTTTAGGTGAGAGGGAGAAACGTGTTAGAGAGGAGAATGTAGAGAAAGGAGGAAGGATTCACATCCTGGTGGATATCTCACCAAGGCAGGAGAGAGGGAGAAGACAGACAAACAAAAAGATGGAGTGAGATGCAGTAGTGCCCAGTCTATCCGGGGAGACAGAAGGGAGATGGCATTATCCCAGATGAACGTGAAGCTTCTCCTCCTGGTTCAAACCTCCCGGGTACTTGGTGTTGAGACTGATTATGTATTTCGACTCAAGCCTTCTGAGTGAACGTTCCCTGTCTCCACCCCGACTCTTCATAGGAATCCTGTCAATGCCAAAATATGAGATTTTAGGTTCTCAGTTTTGGTGGAGCCATGCACAGTGTTGCAATGTCTAGCCATGGGATAGGTTGTGTCATTGTTTCTAATGGCTCTCAAGTGCTCTAGCACACATTTCTTGACTTTAAAGATCGTGCTACCCACGTACCTCAAGCCGCATACACATATCAAAACATATACCACAAATTCCGTGTTGCAGTTGATGAAGGATCGTATTTTGTGTTGCTTGCCATTGGGTAGGAGTACTGTCTTAACATTAGTACTATTGGTGCATGCCTTGCATTTTCCACACTTGTGGAATCCTGGGAGTTCCCTCAACCAGGTACTGCTGTGTTTCTGACTGGGTTTCATGAGTCTGTGGACCAGCATGTCCCTCAGCGAGTTGCTTCTACGATATGTAATATTGGCGCTTGGGGTAACCAATTTGCCAATGACCGGGTCCAGTTTAACTAAGTGCCAGTGTCTCCTAATGATTGTCTGGACCTTGGCACAATCTGAATTGTAGGTAGTGATCAGTCTGATCACTGGTTGAGTGTCCTCCCTGGGTCTAGGTTTAAGTAGGGTTTCTCTCCTTACTCCATGTACCTTCCTTCTGGCCTCATCCACTATTTTGCGAGTGTACCCTCTCTGTAGGAACCTGTCTACCATAACGAATTCTTCTTCTCGTGTGCACGCTTCATGTGTGCTGCAGTTACGCCTGGCTCTAAGGAGATCCCCATACGGGATACTGTTTTTCAGCTTAGGTGGATGATGGCTTTTGGCGTGAAGGATGCTATTCCCGGCTGTTGCTTTCCTGTGGAGGCTGGTCTCAATAGTGTCATTAAGTACCTCTACACTTACATCAAGAAAGTCTAATCTGCTTTTGCTGGTGGTGCTCGTGAACCTTAAGTTCAGCTCATTGTTGGAGATAGCCAGGAGGAATTCGTCCAGGGTATTCTGGGGACCATCCCAAATTAAAAGATGTCATCAATGTATCTGGTCCAAAGGACCAGATACTTGGTGTATTCTGAAAAGGTGTTCGCCCAGACAAATTCAGACTCCCACCACCCCATAGAGATACAGGTGTAGCTAGGCGCAAAGCAGCTGCCCATGGCAGTCCCGGACAGTTGCCTGTACCACTGCTGGCCATGTAGGAAATAGTTATTTTCCAGGCAGAAAAGGAGCATTTCCAGAAGCATATTGGTGTGATCATATGTCTGTCCCTAAAATAATGTTTGCACGCTGTGATGCCTAAATCATGTTTGATACAGGTGTATAAAGATACCACATCCACAGTGGCCATGATGTAACTCGATTGCCAGGGAATGCCCGTGACCTTGGATATAAAATCCATACTATCATGGCATGAGGGCAGGTTACACACATAGGGAAACAAAAAATGATCTAGGAAGATTGAGAAGTTTTCAAGGAGACTGTCATTGGCAGAGATGATCGCCCTGCCCGGTGGGTTGCTGTGGTGTTTGTGGACTTTCGGTAGCATGTAAAAGCATGGTGAAACAGGTTTCTTTACTGTTAAAAACAAAAAATCATTATTACTCAAAAGCCCAAGGGTGTGCCATCTGGACAGCATATTGTGAAAACAATCAATAGTGGAAAGATATTGGCCCGCTGTAGCTTTCATGTAGCTGCCAGAGAAATCAAGCTGTCTTTTGGCTTCAGCCAAATACTTTTTGATGTCCCATAACACAACATTCCCGCCTTTGTCCGAGGGCTTGATGACAAAGGTGGTGGCTTGCTTCAGGGATTCAAGCACTTTTTGCTGGCCTTTAGTCAGATTAGTCATTGCCCCATTCTTTTTTCCAGTTTCCAGTTTGAGCATGTCCCGTACCACCGCCTCATGGAAAGAGTCAATGTTGTCGTGTGGGGTGTTGGGATTGAACCTGGATCTGGGTTTGAAGTTACTATGGCTTCTCCTGCCGGTTTCCAGGTCCAGCATATCCAAATGTTCACGTTCCGATGCCCAATCCCTGTCACCCAATTCCAGTTCCCTCAGAGAGGCCAGGCCTTCAATATCCCCAGTGGAGAGTAGGTTGGCTGGTGAGTTCAATGCGGCAGGGTCACTGCTGGCCATCGCCCCATCTCGCACCACCCTTGAGCCTTTGAGAGTGTGTAGTTTCAAAAGTTTAAGTTTTCTAGCAAATAGGAAAACATCAATGCGAGTGTGGGGGTAGTCAAAGGTATTAGTGGGGCAAAAAGAGAGACCTAGCTCCAGAAGAGACTGCTCATCTGGTGTGAGTTTATGAGAGGAAAGATTAATAACAGTGAAAGTAGGCTCACCCATCATTTGTTCCTCTTGCTGAACTGGACTCCCTTCCCACGCGGTTTCTCTGTTTCCTTTGCCTCCTCCGCCTATCCGGCTCTTCCTCTGGCGTTGCTTTCTCCTTTTTCTTTTTCTTTTGGGGGTTTCCGCTTTGGTCCCTGGCTTTGCCGTAAAAAACGGTATTCCTCCAGGGTGGTAAAAGGAGCGATGCCACTGCCAGAGGGTGTTTGCCTCTCATCCAGGTCTGAGATATCAGAACTTGATTCTGAGGTTGCTGCTTCTTGCTGCCTCAGAGCATATGTGCGTCTGACCTCCTTCCTGGCGCCATCATACTTTCTGCCAAAAGTAAGTATTCGACCTGAGGCATAGTCATTTTTGACCCTTGTGAATTTCCATTTCTTTTTTGTTTTTATTTCTTCTTCATATTTGGTGAGTCTGCCTTTCAGTTCTTTGTAGAATGCCTGTATCTCCTCTTGTTTAGGGTGTTTATCAAGAATATCTTGTAAGTTCTTGAGGTCCGTTATCACCTGCTCCAGTTCTATAGCAGCATATTTGGATAAGAGGCCCAGCATTTGTTTGCAGGTGGAGGCCATCAGGGCTGACCACTCTTCTAGTAGTTTCGGGTGTGGGTCCTGGTAGGTAGGTGTAATGAGTATGCGGAGCCCCCGCGGTACTCTTCCCACCTCGATATAGTTGTCCAGGGAGATCACCTCCCAGCTGTGGTTGATCTCTTTCTTCCGCAGTCTCTCATAGGCCCCCAAAGTCTGTTTTAGGGAAGTACTCTCTGTGTGAGTGCCCGCAACACTAGAGCTGCTGGATTGCCCCCGACCTCCTCTTCCTCATTGAAAAGGTCTTTTGCAGCACCCAGTCTTTTGCGAATAGCTTCGCACATGGTAACAGTCCCCTCATGTCTTTCTCACAATAGCAAATGCCTCCCGATGCAAAGCGGAAACTTTTTTCTCCAGACTGGTATTTTTCCCATGAAACTCAATGTAGTTATCCCACGAAATGAAGAACGTGCTGGTTCAGGGAACCGGGGACACAATACTTGCCGTCAGACGTGTAGATGGTATCATGTTCGGAGCGGGACCTCTGCCTTGTTTACGATTACTTCTGTTGCCGGATACACTGTATCAGCATGCCACAGGCCGTCACTCGTCTCCTGCAGAAGAAACTCTGTGGCCAGGCTGCTGTGCGATGTCAGTGCAAGTCGGGTGCTTAAATCCGGATGCGGTTGAGAAACAGGCGGCGGGAATCGGAGATCGGATACCTCCGCAAGAAAAGTTTTCTGCTTTTTTCCGATTACATCCACCACACGAGGCCGGTGCTGGGCCGATGGGCGCAGAACCCGTCAAACTTGTTTGAATATCCTTGCCAACGCAGCCACGCCGCGCCGCAAAGAAAGGATGCCCGCACCCCAAGTAAGTCCAAAGGATTTTATTCAGGTAGCTGACGCGTTTCGACCAGGAGGTCTTTGTCAAAGCTGGGGATCATACATAGTGGCACTGTATTAATAGCATACAGTGAGACACAGTGGAGGGAAAAATAAATAAACATGGGAAAAAGACTTTGGGCATTTAACAGAAAAATGCCATCAGTCACAAAGAAAAAAGACTATACAAGTCAAAAAACTTTAAAAGAAAGTAAAAATGATTTTGTCCCAAATTAGATTACAGGGTGCCTCACCCTAACAGACAAATATATAAACATATATGGATGTATATACACGGTGAAAAATGTGAAAAAGTATATATACAGTAAGAAGGGAATTGCAAGTGCACATGAAGAAAATCTTTTTCAACATTGTCCCTTCCTTCGCCCGGAGTAAAAAGTACCCCAAAGAAATAATATTATTAACATTTCCTACTGAAAAACATGGGTATCTTCACCTACAAAGCAGATTTTGTGGTATACGTCCTTCCATGCAGCTGCAATCTGCGATTTGTAGGGAGCACTGTCCTACAAGCCCAGAAGCACATATTACAACCTATGTGGGTAATTTCTAATGTAGACCACACATATCCAGTGGCAAGACACTGCACACAACTGCCCAACAACACCAACAGCACCAACAGAGATGTGAAACACATGAACATTTTGTCATTGACTCTGCCCCCCCAAACAGGCTTGGCTGAGATCCACTCACAGCCTTGAGAAAGTTGGAAACCCGATATATTCTTGACCTTGATTCAAAGTCTCCTAATGGGCTTAATGCAGATGAGGAGTTACACACTTAGCTTTAGTAGCAGAATCAATGTTGTACAGAAAGTATGATGGCCAGGTTACGTTTGTCTCACTCATGATCTGACTTAATCCAAATGTAAATTGTACATATATGAGTAATTTGGTGAATACAAAGCTTTCTCCAGCAAAGCACAATGAATTCAGTATTACAAAATCTTGGAATAATAAGGGTGCATAACATGCCAACCCTTGGGGTTCAAACACCATATACAATAGATCAATTTTATGAATCACTGACATAATACCGAAAGTCACATTATCGAACTACAAAAATTTCGACGCAAAAATATTGATCAAAAAAATATCGATGTTGTATACTTAATTAAAAAATAACACAAATATCGTAAAGTAACTATATCGACAACACAAATATCGCACACATAAATATCGCTATTCACAATATCGACGCTTCTAAATAAATATAGAACATGTCTAAAATATCCACTACAAAAATATAGACATCAATATTATTGTTTTTTTTAATATATCGACAACTCAATAATACATAAAATAATTACTTTACACACCATAAATACTATAAAATGCATAAACCTACATGTTAAATTAAATTAAACCAAAAACAAAACTATCAAAAATATAACAACAGAAATAAATGATAACATAATAAACACACTTATAATATTAATTTACAATATATACTTGCAACATATTAAAACATTTTAATGCATCTTATATATAATTTATTAAAATATAATTAGTTTAACGTCTCCTACCTCAACCCAAAAAAAAATTACTTTAATTAGCGTTTTCCATATAAGGAAAACAATTACCAAACCAAGAAACCAACTAAAAATTAACCAATAGAAATACAGAAGATCGAAATAAACCAATAAAATTAAGCAAAGACTTAAAAAGACACTATATAAACGGAAGAAAAATCATTCTTATTTTACACTTTAAACCCAAAAAAGTTTGAAAGGTGAAACTCTGCCGGTTTTAACCACAAGCAAAAACTGCATCAAATTCAAGCCTACTACACTTGGAAAAAAGTAAGTAAATTACCATTTCTAAATAAGCAGTCAAATTAAAATGTAACACAATTTTCAATTGCTAACTAAAATTACTAACTTATATATTTTATCTACTTATATTTCCACTACAGATATTACTGCAAAGAACGAGAAAAAGGATTTTACCTCGCAAAACATCTAACTAACAAAGTAAGTATACTTTAAAAGGCCTTTGTAAAATCTAAGTAAAATAAAACTAAACTCCTTATGTATCCTAAACACCAAAGAAACCCCATTTCCAATTTTAGAACTTTTAAAAGCCTTACTAAAATCTAACAAAAATGGTAATAAAGGTATAATCTATCCTAAACACCAATACCACCCTATGTACAAATGTAAAACATCAAATAAAATATGCTTTATTTTCCTTCCACAGAAAACTACGACCAAACAGCATTTATTAAAAGAAATAACATCTCCTTTGAAAAGTGAACTTAATAGCACTTGGTAAGTATATGTAAAAATGTTTTCTTTTTAAACATATAGACATGTATACTATCTTTTTTAATATATGTTCATATATATATTTTTTATAGAATTTTCCAACTCACAATGACTGAAGGTGCCCAATTTATTACATCTCAGAAAGGGAAATTCTTATTGTGTTACATGGGGTATGTGTACACCCAAGAGAAGCAAACTGGCCTGAAAGTGAATTGGAAATGTTCAAAATATTATTCCAATAAATGTTATGGTCGTGCTACTACCAGGGAAACAACTGTATTATACACTCGAGAACATAACCATCCGCCTAATGTTTCTGAAATTGAAGTGAGAGCAACCCTTGACAATATAAAAGAATTAAGTACTAGCTCACAAACACCTACAAGTGTTATACTTAAAGAAATTTTGCCTAAAGTACCCAAAGAAGCAAGATGTCAATTACCATCCATTAGTTCAATAAAAAGAGCTATAGCTAGAACCAAAAAAGCAACAACAACCACAATACCAACTCCTAAAAATATTGAAGAGGTCATAATTCCCCCCGAGCTTGGTATAACACACAGTGATGAACCTTTTATTTTCTACGACAATAAAAGCAAAGATAAAAGAATTATTATGTTTGGTACAGCAAACAATATAACTAAACTTCAACAATGCCAAACATGGATGATGGATGGGACATTACAATATGCCCCAAACCATTTTACCAACTTTATAGTATTTATGGACAATATCATAACAGTTGCATTCCCTTTATTTATGCATTATTACCAAATAAACAAAATGCAACATATACTGAAATGTTAAGTAAAATAAAGCAAGAAACAAACAACTTTTTTCCTCAAAGAATAATAATCGACTTTGAGCAAGCTATGATAAATACTATCCTTAAATTGTACCCCCACACATCTATACAAGGATGTTACTTCCATTTTAATCAATGTTTATGGAGACATCTACAAAAATCTGCTCTGAGGGGCCGATTCCGATTCAGGCCGGAAATCTCTCCGACCGAGCCGGACCCGGAGAGATTTCCGACCGAATCGGACCCGTGCTGCCCGACCGAACGAGTACGATGCGTCCGTATGCTATCGTACTCGAGTCGGTCGGACTCCCATTGAAGTCAATGGGAGCCGGTCGTACAACGTGTACGCGGGCTCCCATTGCCTCAATGGGTGCGAGGCGAACAAGGGCGCCCCTACAGCGGGTACGCGGCGAAGCGACTCGCGCCGTACACGCACAGGTAGGGGGACCCATGGGTCCCCCCTGTGTGCGACTCGCACGGCTACACATACAGGGGGCCCGACACGGACCCCCGAAGTACGGCTCCGACTGCTCTTTCGAGCCGGACGGCGCGTGTCGGTCGGACTGCTCGCGGCTCGTACTTACCCGGCCGGGGAATGTCTCCATTGCGCGGTGCGAGTCGTGTCCGAGCGAGTCGGTCGGTGCGGTTCGACCCGGGAACGAGTCGGTCGGAGCGGTTGGGATGCCCGAACGAGTCGATCGGCGATTTCGCATCGTACTCGCTCGTCCGGACGCGCGTACGGATCGGTCGGGAAATAGGGCTCCGAATCGGATCCGGTTAAGCCGAATCCGATTCGGAGCCCTACCGGCCGAGATCGGAATCGGCCCCTGAGTGTAGAATATGCTACAAATATTAGCTTTGCATACCAAATTAAAAATCTAATTGCCCTGGCCTATGTCCCAGTGACAGATGTGGCTGAGCATTATAACCTTCTAATTGAAAGTCCATTTTACCAACAAAATGAACAAAAATTATCTCCCCTCCTAGAGTATTTTGAGGATACCTGAGTGGGGAGATTACACAGATCAGGCTATAGACGACAACCTAAATTTCAAATTCCTTGGTGGAATGTGTACCTAACTACACTTAACCAAGAAGCTAAAACAAACAACGCAGTTGAGGGTTGGCATAATGCCTTCCTATCTTCTACAGGACGAAGCACTCCTACCCTACATAAACTATTACTAGCCATACAAAAAGAACAAAGCTTCCAAGAACTCAGAATGCAACAATCTGTTATCCAATTAAAACCAAAACTATCTAGACAAACTAATCAAATGTATCAGTATCTCCAACAGCAAGTTCAGCTATACCCTTCCACAAAAGGCCTAGAGTACTTAAATATGATAGCAAAAACTCTACTATAAAACACACAAACAATTTAATTATACAATTCTGAAGAAATAATTTTTGGGAACAAAAGATATGCATTTTTTGTAAGTAATAAAATTAATTAATTTGTCTAATATTTTTTATAAATTAATATAGACATAAATATAGACAAATTAATTAAAAAGTAAAGCAAATAAACAGCAAGTGCAATTAAATTAAAATCATTTCCTCCCACAAATAAATAATTTAAAAACACTTACCATTCCCGTTACGGTAATACGAAAATTCCACATCTTCCAAACTAATCCAGGTAGACCACAATCCATAGATATTAAAAAGTAACCCCAATAAAATGTAAAAATACAACTGTTTTAAAAAATTAATCCTCCAGGTAAAAATCGACAATTCAGTAACCATAAAAAACCCGAAAAATATTTGAAAACTAAGAACCGCTCCGTGAAAACCGAAAAATTAAGGAAGTATGAAATAATTATTAGTTAATATAACTAACACAAACTTCCTTAAAAAAAAAAACATCGCCATCTTCCGTAATTCGAAACTTCTTCTCCATAAAACCTAGAGATAAAAAACAAACATTCCCACCCACACAAATCTACACATAATACACTTAGTAACATGATTATAAACAGTATTCACACACTACTAACGTTATAAAGACTTTAATGTAAAAATCTAACTAGGCCGCAAATACGGAACACAACGTTAACCATTAAAAACTAACTAAAACACTAAACACACCATATCTTCATAAACTTAACTTAACGCACACTAATTACAACATTACTACCTTCAAATTAAACTTAAAATAGTATAATATGAAAGTAAATTACTCTTACCTTCTCAGACGTGAAGCAGCTCCCAACCACGAGCTTCTTTCTTCCCAAATGACACAAAACGACTGTGAGCGGTTACTAAATTAAAGCCCGAACAAACATGGCAACTATAAATGTATTAAATAAATAGTTTTTTTTTTTAAATATTGTACAATTGTTTATAAACTAATGTGACATTGTAATAAAATATAAAAAAATTTACCTGATTTTTTTATAGTTATTATGTTTTTTTATATTGTAAAATTATAATAAATATTATGAATTAATAATATTTAATATTATAATTATTAAAATTTATATATGTCAAACAACAAATACTGACACATTATATTTTTTTGTGTTTTTCTAAAGATATTTTATTTGTATATAAATTGTACAACTGTTAATAAATGTGATAATTATTAATATTAATAATTCATTATTAATATTAATAATTAAAATATATTATGTTTGTATAACAAAATTAAACTATGTAATTTTTATCTCATATATATTGTACAAATATTTGCAATATAATGTTAATAAAAACTTACCAAAATTTGTAACAGTTGTAAAAATGTTAGAAATATCAAACAATATTTAGCACTTATTAAAAATATATAATAATGTATAAAATGTGCTGAAAAAATATTCATATACATCATTTTACATTTCTAAAAGATAAACATATGTGAAGTACAATTTTTGTATTGCTGAAATTTTGTTTATTATTTACTTGTTAAAATATACATATTTGTAAACTGTTTTTTTCCTGTAATAAATATACTGTACTGAATATATATATATTTTGTGATTATTTTTCTAATGTTTAATAAAAAATTACATTTTGAATTTACCTGTCATTTTTTTGTTTTTTCTAATAAAAATAATTAATAAAATTGAGATATGTAATGTTTTGTCTACCTTTCCATTAATATTTACACTTAGGGGTCGATTCCGATTCGGGCCGGAAAAAACACCGACCGACTCGGATCCGGAAATAATACCGACCGACACGTACCCGTGGCGCACGACACGCCAAGTACGATGCAAGGCGCGAAAAATCCGACCGACACGTACCTAAACCAAGTCGACCGACCGAGCCGCACGGAAAACAGCAATCCGTCCGGAAAAACACGCAAATCCAACCGAGCGACACGCACCCGGAACAAATCCGACCGAAACGTACACGCGAACTCCAAACCGCAAAGTACGATGCAAGGCGCGAAAACCACGAGCGAGTCGGACGGAGGACAAGCCGTACGACCGACACGCATACAAAACCGAGCCGAAGCAACACAAAACACCGCGACCGACGCGTACGCAGCATAGAAAACTGCACAAACACAGCGTGAACGAAACGGAGAACACCGTACGAGACTAATGCAGGGTCCGACTCAGTCACAAGAACGTTTCCAACATACACAAACAGCACAAAGCAAAAATCACCCAAAGAAAGGCCAAACAAGCAATTACCAAGCCAATAAATACTGAGGGGGGTGGGGAAAGAGAACAAAGACACACCCACAACTCCACCTATATAAAGGACACAAATCACAACCATGAGCCTTTGCAAATGCCATTCCACTCCCAGCACCCAAGAGAAAGCAACCACACACCCACAGCTCATCCCTCACACAAGCCACACACCATCAGCACACCAATAAATACCTACCTCACATACACCCAGCAAAACACACACTCACACACCCTCACCTGCACACCAACACACACATCACCCACCATCACCACACATCACCATGCCCCCCAAGAAGAATCCCAAGTTCCTAGATAGTGAATTGGAAGTCATGGTAGACGAGATCCTCAGGGTGGAGCCACAGCTGTTTGGCACACTGGTCCAACAGACCCCCATGTCGCAGAAAACCAAGATGTGGGAGAGGATCATCAACAGGGTGAACGCACAATCACCATGTCGGCGCACAAAGACCGACATCCAGAACAGGTGGTATGACATGCGCAGGAGGGTACGGGACATGCTGAAGAAAGACTACATCAACAGCCAATACACCGGCAGTGGCCCTCCTGCCAAGCCAATATACCTCAGGCCCTGGGAGGAGAAGGTGCGGGCCATCCTTCCGCCAGTGAGCGTATATGGACTAGAGGACATCCCAGAGCCTGGTGAGTACACAACAAATGTACACAATATACTGCCACAAAACACACACATCACTGTCAAGGGGAGAGTCAAACCATGCACTCATAGCAATTACACAGCAACCAGAACAGAATCATCCCAAAATGTGTATGTCAGTCAGATAAACACAACACATGCCATCAAAAAAGTCACATCCAACTGTGCCAACACATGTACAAACACAACTACAACTACAGCTAGGCAGTGGCACAAATAGAACTAACAAACACATCCAGACATGTAGCCACCACAACAACACCAACACACAGTGAAGACCACTCAAAGGAAGGAATTCTGTGTATGCTGGCCAAGTCAGTGTAGCCAATAGCATCATGGGAGTCGCAGTCACACATATTGCCCCCCCAACTGTCCCATCAACACCACCATGAACCATGCTCACATCACAGGAAGTGGAGAAGGACTCACAAGATGGCTGACACTGGCTACTGCTGTGGGGAGCACAAGGCCCTGCTGGCAACTGTGCACCAACAAACAGTAGGACACCACTGACTGACATCCTGAGAGACAACTTACACTCCCTGCAATGCAAGCACGTTCCATGGTGGGATACCTGGCTAGCTGGGTGGGAAGGGGGACTTGCAGCACTGACCATAGTCACAAGCACCTCCCTCACACACACCCCAACACAAACTCCACAGAACCCACCTGGTAGAATGCAATGCCCCCCATCCTAACACAAGATCCCACAAAGAACCACCACCCTGGTTTATGTTGTGTGAAGCACAGGGACACTCTTGGGACCTCTAGCCAAACAACTGCCAGGACAACACTCCCAGCCATCCTGTCAGCACAGCCAGCCCACCCCACAGGGAAGCAGAGTCAAAAGGAAGGAAGCATGGGCATGCTGGGAAGGGGGGAGGAGGCAATAGCATGATGGGAGTCGTAGTCACAGACTTAGCTCACCCCCACAACTGTCCCATCAACACCACCCTGAACCATGCTCACATCACAGGGAGTGGAGAAGGACTCACAAGATGGCTGACACTGGCTACTGCTGTGGGGAGCACAAGGCCCTGCTGGCAACTGTGCACCAACAAACAGCAGGACACCACTGACTGACATCCTGAGAGACAACTTACACTCCCTGCAATGCAACCACGTTCCATGGTGGGATATCTGGCTAGCTGGGTGGGAAGGGGGACTTGCAGCACTGACCATAGTCACAAGCACCTCCCCTCACACACCCCCAACACAAACTCCACAGAACCCACCTGGTAGAATGCAATGCCCCCATCCTAACACAAGATCCCACAAAGAACCACCACCCTGGGTTATGTTGTGTGAAGCACAGGGACACTCTTGGGACTTCTACCCAAACAACTGCCAGGACAACACTCCCAGCCATCCTGTCAGCACAGCCAGCCCACCCCACAGGGAAGCAGAGTCAAAAGGAAGGAAGCATGGGCATGCTGGGAAGGGGGGTGGAGGCAATAGCATGATGGGAGTCGTAGTCACTGATATTGGTCACCCCCACAACTGTCCCATCAACACCACCCTGAACCACGCTCACATCACAGGGAGTGGAGAAGGACTCACAAGATGGCTGACACTGGCTACTGCTGTGGGGAGCACAAGGCCCTGCTGGCAACTGTGCACCAACAAACAGCAGGACACCACTGACTGACATCCTGAGAGACAACTTACACTCCCTGCAATGCAAGCACGTTCCATGGTGGGATATCTGGCTAGCTGGGTGGGAAGGGGGACTTGCAGCACTGACCATAGTCACAAGCACCTCCCCTCACACACCCCCAACACAAACTCCACAGAACCCACCTGGTAGAATGCAATGCCCCCCATCCTAACACAAGATTCCACAAAGAACCACAACCCTGGGTTATGTTGTGTGAAGCACAGGGACACTCTTGGGACCTCTAGCCAAACAACTGCCAGGACAACACTCCCAGCCATCCTGTCAGCACAGCCAGCCCACCCCAGAGGGAAGCAGAGTCAAAAGGAAGGAAGCATGGGTATGCTGGGAAGGGGGGAGGAGGCAATAGCATGATGGGAGTCGTAGTCACAGCTCTACATCCCCCACCACATGGCCCAGCAAGCTCACACTCACGCATGCACATCCCACAGAGAGTGGAAAGGCCCATCAAAGATGTCTGACACTGTTGCTGTGTCGTGGGGAGCACAAGGGCATGCTGGGTACTGCACACCAACCAACAGCAGGACACCACTGTCAGCCATCTTGCCATTGCTTTCACACCCACACACACTGAACTCCACACAAAAGCAAGTAAGTATGGGAATGCTGGGAAGTGGGGTGGAGGCAATGGCATGATGGGAGTCGTAGTCACAGACATAGCTCACCCCCACAACTGTCCCATCAACACCACCCTGAACCATGCTCACATCACAGGAAGTGGAGAAGGACTCACAAGATGGCTGACACTGGCTACTGCTGTGGGGAGCACAAGGCCCTGCTGGCAAATGTGCACCAACAAACAGCAGGACACCACTGAGTGACATCCTGAGAGACAACTTACACTCCCTGCAACGCAAGCACGTTCCATGGTGGGATAACTGACTCGCTGGGTGGGTGGGAAGGAGGGCCGGCTGTCAACCAAACACACCCAATGCAGACCATGTTCACACCCCAGAAAATACATAGAAATGCCCAAATAATGCAGGACAATGTGCCACACCAATATCAACCCCTGACTGTGATGACTTAGGACAATGCAATGTACAGGCCCGCACCCAGAGGCACAGTCACAACTGTCATGTGTGTCAACCATTGATGCCTGCAGAAACATAACATACATTGTTTGTGTCTCCCAAAAACAGGTGATGATGGGGACACAGCAGCAGACGCTGAGGAGTCCCAGTCCCAGGCTCAAGAGGATGCCGAGCTCACTGGCGTCGTACAGCCTCTGTCCTCCTCGGACGATGAAGAACAACCTGGCACATCCGGTGCAAGTCAACATGCAGCACCAGCAGGACCACCAGCTGCAGCACCAGCAGGACCACCAGCTGCACCCCCTGCACCCACCCCTCCAACGACTGTCACCACGAATACCATCCCTGCCGACATGGACAGAACAAGGAGCAACACCAGCACAGGGACCCTGGACCAACCTGGGGCCATGGACACCACCACCACCACCAACCCCCAAGGTGGACCAGGGTTATCTGTGCGTGCCACTGCACACACTGCACATGTCAGCAGGGGTGGTGGGAGGGGTGGGAGACAGAGGTCGCTGCTTGCAGACGTTGCTGGTGTGCATGATGACCCACAACTGGTACGCATAGCTGATGCGTACCAGTCCAGCACCGGAGACCTCAGCCAGGTAGTGGGGCTCCTCAGAGACATGAAACAGCAGCAGGCTGCCCATCATGCCCGCTTGGACTCCCACATGTCCCACGTGGAGTCACACATGTCCCGTGTGGACTCACACATGTCCCGCGTGGAGTCCAAGTGGGATGCACTGCATGAGATGACGGCGGTGCACAGGGACATTTTACAATGCCTCCGCCAGATGAACAGCAACCAGTCCACACCTCCCTGTGTGCCAACAACATCTGGTGCCGAACAAACTGCAACTGCCACAGGGAGGGAGGAGGACTCTGGCGGAGAGTCCCCTGCACCGCAGCAGCCTGTACTTGAGGGGCCCCCCAAGAAGAGGGGTAGTCCGAGGAGGGAAAAGTGAGAGGCCGATGGCCAAGCGCAACTCCCAGGAAGCCTGAACCTGTTCTGGATGTTCGCCTTTGTGCACAGACTGTTCACCCTGTTGACGGCAACACTACTCCCACACATTGCATGGTGAGTACAAGTTGGACCAATGTGTCAGACAACTGTGGCCCCGATACTGGGGATCCTGTCTACCAGGACTTTCAATTCACCTAGGAACTTGGGATTGCAAGATTTATGTACAGCACTACCCATCCTATGCACTATTAACACAAATGTATCACAATAAACACACTAATACACCATACTTGCCTCTGTCGTGATTCCAACGTGGGTGCTGTTATGGGGATGATGAACTGCAAAATTACACTGTGTATGCGAACTGCAACAGCAAGGACAACACAGGCATGTGAGTACAGGCAACGTGACACACATGAGGGAGACACACCAACAGGGCTACACAACACATACACACCTAGGCCATCTGACTCATTGCCTACACTGATGTTGCCAGGGAAGAAGGTGCAATGCACAGACACCACACCCATTCCCAGTTGTAGTCAAGTAGCCCACAGGTGCAGTAAGCAAATGGCACTCAAATGTGTGACCACAGACAACGCACATCACAAAGTGAAGCACAGGTTTATTACACAGTTGCAACATGCCGTAACCACTACAGATGCAAGGTAATCCCACCTGGCAGCGGGCACACAGTCAACAACTGTAGACGGAAGGAAGTCCATGCGTGTGGCGCACATCACCTGTAGGGACACAACAGCTACCAGCCTGGATGTGCAATCACGTCGTCGGTGGACACAGTTGACCAAACGAATCTGAAAGTACCCTGTGAAGGACAGAAATGACACACAGTCAAAAGCAATGGAGTACAGGACAGAACAGCAAAACTCATGCACAATACATGTTACAAGATACCCACCCAGAACCAAGTTAGCATGTCAACACTGTTGGGGAGTACAGCCCACCTGTCACCACACATAGCAACACACATCCAGTCAAGTAGCCCATGGACACACTCCAACAACACCAGAGCACCACCCACACATCATGCCAACTCACATCATTGACATGACACCTCAGGATACTCACATTCAGCTAAAGAAGTTGGTGATGAGCTGTGTGCGGACATCACCATCACCATCATCATCATCATCGTCACTGGCATCGTGGTCCAGGCCAGGATCCTCCACAGGTGGCGGATGTTGGTCATTGTCATCCTGGATGAGAGGCAACTCCTTCCGCACTGCCAGGTTGTGGAGCATGCAGCAGACGATGATAATCTTGCACACTTTCGCAGGGGCATATGGGAGGGACCCTCCGGTCTTGTCCAGGCAGCGGAAGCGGCTCTTCAGGAGACCAAAGGTCCGCTCAATCACTCTCCTGGTCCGACCATGTGCCTCATTGTAGCGCATCTGGGCTGGTGTCACAGGGTTCCTGAGGGGTGTCAGCAACCACGGCATGTTGGGGTATCCCGAGTCACCTACGGACAGACAAGTGCACATTAGCTGACTTGGAAAAGTGGGCGGAATACTACAGATCAGATCACACACAATGGCACAAAGTCAGTACACACCGACAAGCCAGGCATGCTGGTTCTGCATCTGTGCCATCATCCTGGGGATGCGACTACTCCTCATCACAAAGGCATCGTGTGCTGAACCAGGGAAACGGGCACACACGTGTGTGATGGTCATATCTGCAAGACACACCACCAGTGCATTGACCGAGTGGTAGTGCTTGCGGTTCCTGTAGGCCTGCTCCGGGGCCTGTGGTGGTACCAAAGCCACATGTGTCCCATCAATGGAGCCAATGACATGCGGCATCCTCCCCAGGGCATAAAAGTCACTCTTCACGTCAGTGAGTCGTCGCAGTCTAGGGAAATAGATGTACCGGTTCAGGAAGAGCAACATTGCCGCCAAAACATCGCGGAGCACACGGCTGAACATGGTCTGTGACATCCCACCAGCAGTCGCCACAGTATGTTGGAAGGTACCAGTGGCAAAGAAGTGTAGGGCTGCCATCACCTTCACCTTGGGGGTCAGCGCTGTAGGATACGGCTGGCCAGGCTGCAAATGTGGGGACAACTGCACTGCCAAATCCTCAATCAGCTGCCTGGTGAAGCGGTACCGTCGGATGCTGTCCCGTTCCACCATCGTTGCCAGGTCTGGGAATGGTCGATGGACAGCAGGAGCCCTGCAGTGCAGAGGAGAAGTAAGCAAGATTGTCAGTCACCCCACATATGCGGCATTGAACACACTCAAGATCCCAACATACATCATTATGAGGCACAACTACATGAAGTGTGCAGTACCGGAAGGACATGTATGGTACATACATGGCCAACATCTGTCAGCACGGTCCAACAGGTGGCATCAATTAGTCCCAGGTTGGCCCATTGGATATCATGAGGCCGTGTCACAGTTCCCATCCCCTGCTGCCGTGTCACAATAACCCCCACAGTGACATGTGAGGACAGATGTGCCCCAGGCACCACAGCTCAACGACAGGTACATTCCCAGGGACCCTGTAATGCCACATGGACACTGGCATTACATGGAGTATCATGTATACACCACAGCAAAACAACCATGACCCCCACAGGTAGTGGCCCCACTTGCCACGGCAGGACAGACATGGACGTCTGTGACACACACACGCACAACATCAGAGTCCATGCACACACAACGTGGATGTGGAGACTGTCTCCCATTGTGCACATGAAATCAGAGACATTGTAAACACTACATGCACAAAGACTGTGGAGGACCATCACTATTGTGCCACTGGGACACCCTGGCTCAAACATACCATCCCACATGGGACTCACGGGGTATGTGACATGACATACACATACACCACTGTGAAATGTGACCATGGCACATGCACAGATATGAACAGTTGCACATCACAGTGGTCATGTACACGTAACACCCAGGATCCTGTCCCTATGAACACGTGCACAGCCTGGGGGTGGCTGCCCACAGGTGACACCCACAGGACAACATGTACACCAACATACACACAATAGGAAATGCAGCCTTACATGCCTTATGTTAAAGTTTGGACAGGCTGTCGTGATGTAGGTGTGCCCCTCACTCCCTGGGAGCTATCTGTGGCTGGCATATGTCCATCTGAGACAGGCATGCTGACATATGCCAGTCACATGTACAGTGATGCGTTGTACTGCAATGGACCGATCGGTGCCTCCGGCCGGCCCATTGCATTCAATGTGTGCGGGTACGCGTTGTACCCCTGTGCGCGTTGAACTGCAATGGACCGATCGGTGCCTCCGGCCGGCCCATTGCATTCAATGTGTGCGGGTACGCGTTGTATCCCTGTGAGCGTTGAACTGCAATGGACCGATCGGTGCCTCCGGCCGGCCCATTGCATTCAATGTGTGCGGGTACGCGTTGTACCCCTGTGCGCGTTGTACTGCAATGGACCAATCGGTGCCTCCGGCCGGCCCATTGCATTCAATGTGTGCGGGTACGCGTTGTACCCCTGTGCGCGTTGAACTGCAATGGACCGATCGGTGCCTCCGGCCGGCCCATTGCATTCAATGTGTGCGGGTGCACGCGTTGTACCCCTGTGCGCGTTGTACTGCAATGGAC